>JBBBDQ010001351.1:2415000-2640000 GCA_037127315.1 Ascarosepion bandense
TTAGGGTAAAATTAAGATTAAAACTTAAATTGAATCCTTTTAATTTATATTCTAACATCTAGTTAACGGGGATTTAAATTCTAAATTTAAGTATTCGAATAATTTGCCTTGTGGCGGTACTCACTGATGAATTCCCTCCTAAAATTCAGTAGCCGGTGTTGGTGGGGGTATTTTATTATTGAAATTTTTTTCCAGTAAACATAGACAGCACCTATCACGAAAATTCCTCGGAATACGGGCTGAACCTATCAGTTTCCACCTAATTTCAGGATCCAGCCCTTCTTCTTTCATTTTCCAGAATGCCCGCAAAAGGGCTGTCTGGTACCTCTGACCGGGGTTCGAGAAGGAGTATCTGTGGTTATACAGTCTTTGTTTGAAAGGACCGGCGGACATACCGATATAGGTCCGGAAGTCGTTTTCCATCCACCGGCCAGGAGTCCACAGAATTACAGTTGCATTCGTTTAGAATTCCGGATCTAGATTCAGCATTGCGCAAGTTCACCAGAATTCTCCTATTATGGGAACTAATAAAGCTGTCCATGTTCGGGGTACAAGAATAACTAATTTTAAGGGTGTATCTATTAAAAATCTTCCGTAGAGGGTTACTGTTATTAAAATGTTTGTCTATTAACTTGAGAAAATATTTACCAATATTGATGTTAGTTAGTTTACAATAAGGGGGGTTAAACCAAATTATCTTTCTTTTTCTACAGTTTCCTTTATTTTTATTTTTGGATGATTCGGAGTCTATTGTAGGTTTATTATATGTTAACTTGTTCTTATATCCGCTTTTTTGAAGGGCCTTATTGTAAATAATTTTACTTGCGTTGAAAGTTTTAATGTTGGATGATAATTGGTTGATTCTGTTATTCACTATATTGGGTATCTGTTTTATAATATTTTGGGGGTGGTTGGATGAAATATTAATATAAGTGGGGGAACTATTTTCTTTGAGAAATGGTTGGTACGATCCATCATTTAAGTTAAGGGTGATATATATATATATGACGACAAAATATTTATGACAATATGCCGTTTAACATAGTTATTAATTACTAATTAGTATCTTACAATAAGAAATAAGAAAAAAAACACCCCCAGCGAGCGTGCACGGAGGGATACATATATATTACTACTCAACGACATAATTATTCCAAAAAGTACGATAATAAGACACTGTTAAAGAGAAAACACTCGACAAGATCTTTCATAAATCGTAGTAAACAGAATGAACTGACTTGTTATTGTCTCTATCTCAATGAGTGTGACTAGAGGGAAATATATATATATATATATATATATATATATATATATATATATATATATATATATATAGTCGTCATCCACATACAAGCCTGTTTCGATGTATCACAGCTCATCAGTGCAGGTAGACATCCACTTGCCTCCGGCCGAGATCGAAATTCGACCGATTTGGTGCCACTCTCAGTTACTAATCTCTAAGTCATCGGCATATGAAATCAGGGACTTAAATTTTAGCGTGTTATACATAAGTGGCGTATACACACACGTCAGCGAAAAAACTTAAATGGGAACTGTTTTTGCAAATTTTCTTCTCCGGTGTGCTTAATCGTAACGAGAGCATAACATCTTGAAACGTAATTATTAGTGAATTTCAAAAAGACATCCCATTTTTGTTTTACTTTAAATAGTGTGTATCACTTCTCACGAGTCCTGAGAAATCAATTCAGGAAATGTAGATAGATAGATAGATAGATAGATAGATAGATAGATAGATAGATAGATAGATAGATAGATAGATATGAACAAACTAGGATTTACACAGATATATATGGCCAAACCAGAGAAATAGATAGATAGATAGATAGATAGATAGATAGATAGATAGATAGATAGATAGATAGATAGATAGATATGAACAAACTAGGATTTACACAGATATATATGGCCAAACCAGGAGATAGATAGATAGATAGATAGATAGATAGATAGATAGATAGATAGATAGATAGATAGATATGAACAAACCAGGATATACAGATATATATGGCCAGACCAGGAAATAGATAGATAGATAGATAGATAGATAGATAGATAGATAGATATGAACAAACTAGGATTTACACAGATATATATGGCCAGACCAGGAAATAGATAGATAGATAGATAGATAGATAGATAGATAGATAGATAGATATGAACAAACCAGGATATACAGATATATATGGCCAGACCAGGAAATAGATAGATAGATAGATAGATAGATAGATAGATAGATAGATAGATAGATAGATAGATATGAACAAACTAGGATTTACACAGATATATATGGCCAAACCAGGAAATAGATAGATAGATAGATAGATAGATAGATAGATTCTAATTATAAGAATAATTGTTTTATACATTAACTTTATAATGAACAATAATAGTGATATAAAAGTATGAATTGTCCCTCATGGTTTCTTATATTAATTGATCGGAGGTGTTAACATCTACTTGCGTTGGTGAATTAAGGTGGGCAGCGGTAAATTTCCAGCTCAGTTCCACATATTTTCTTGTCAGTTATGTATGGTTATCATTTCTAACTCAAAGTTAATAATAATGACATAATCAGCATGCTGACGGGCCATACTATTTAGGTTAGGATGAAAGTCGCCATCAATACTGAAAAGAGCGATAAGATTGGACTTATGAAACCTAAAAAGATCCTAACAACCACGTATTTTAATGAATCGGACCAATGCCAAATGTGGCATTTGTATAAACTCTGAGGAAAGTATTGACCATTTAATATCTGGGTGACTTACAATAGCCGAAATGAATTTAAATATAGACATCATAGGTTATGCGAAATACTGATGTTGGGCGAAAAATGATAAAATCTTAATCACCATCAGTGCCAGAAGTGGAAAACTTTACGTTGCTCTTCGATAGTACCATGCATAACGATCACATTAGTCAGTCAGTCAGTTAAGTGCCATACGTGATACATGCTTGGGCGATAATGTCTCGAAAGAGACATGACTGACTGGGCAGAAGATTATCCCGCAGTAGGGTGCCATTGCTTTCTGCGGTAGACTGGTTGCCAGCCAAGGCTATAGAACCCAATCTGTCCTGTTATTTAACCCATAACTGGCAGGAAGAGACGGTTTAATACCTTTCCCAAGAGTATTTGCGCGTAAGTGAATACAATGGATTCAACTGGAATTCGAACTCGGCTCCCCGATTTCTCGTTCCGAGCCGATATCCACTGTACCACAACGCACATCACATTAGACAAGTCAACAAACCGGATATAGTAATACAAGTTTTATCCCATAGACATGAGGATCCTATCTCAGCAAAATAACTAAGTGAATTTCAAAAAAATATAAAAGCCTGGAAAGCAAAACTGTAAGAATGTGGCATTTAAACACAATCAGTCAGTTAAGTGCCATACGTGATACACGCTTTGGTCGATCATGTCTCAAAAGAGACATGACTGACTGGGCAGAAGATGACTGCTGTAGTCTGGTATTGAACTCACAAATCTTTGGGTCAAGTCAAAGGAACTAACCAACGTTTATAGCCACTGGGCCATGTGTCCTTAAGCACCTGAAGAAGGCCAGAGATTACAACGACCGAAACGTCTTAGAAATGGTAACAAAAATGCGGACAATAGTCTGAATAATGTCAGTCAATAAGTGCCATACGTGATACACGCTTTGGGAGAAGATTATCCAGCAGTAGATTGCCATTGCTTTCTGCGGTAGACTGGTTGCCAGCCAAGGCTATAGAACCCAATCTGTCCTGTTATTTGACTCATAACTGTAGGGAAGGGACGGATTAATACCTTTTCCAAGGGTATTTGTGCGTTAGTGAATGGTAGGAATTCAACTGAAATTCGAACTCGGCTCCCCGATTTGTTGTTCCGAGTCGATATCCACTGCACACAACGCACATCCCATTAAACACAATAAGTATCTCAATAAGAACAAGAGCAACAAGAATGATTAAAAATAATACTGATATTCGGATTCCGACGATTTCAGGATACCTACCACTATCCGATACTCAAAAGATTGCTCTGATAAGCATCAGTCATTTTCTCAAAGAATATCTCTAAATATAATATGCTAAATAACATTGTTAGGAATCTTTTATCTCAGAGCCAAGGAAATAGTGCCGTTTCCTTATAAGAAAAAGTCTCACCGAGTAGTCAGTTCTGCTATCGATTGAATTTTATAAATTCTTTCATTAGAAATAGTCATTCAGAAAAAGAGGTTTCTCAATTCAAGCTCTTATTGTGGTTTCCAGTACTGATTTAGGGTTTCTTTCTAAAACTTTTGTTTCAGTCGTGTGGAACTGTAATATCTTATGTCACAATTCGCTCTTTCAGCTACATGTGCAATCTATTTTAGTTGCTGGTTGCTCTTGCTGAATATTCTCGAATGATGTGAAATTTATTGTGCTACATCTGCTGTAAAGAAGGTAACTTACCTCATTTTCGATAACTAACTATTAAACTGAATTTTTAAGAATGACAAGTTTTCTTGAAACATTTATTCTAATTTTAATTGAAACCTAAATGATTAAATTTACTATTTCCAATAAGCAAATGACTCTAGTTTATTTCAAACAGAAATTATATTTATTGGAATATAAAAGTTTGAGGTTTTATTTCTATTTTTAAAATTTTGCCGCCATTTTTTAGCGATCGACACATATGTAAAGAAACTTCATTCCCGGTTTTAAAAACCTTGCAAAAATAATATATACATATTGCACATTAGTTTTGGAAAATTAGCAAATTATATGTTAAATTATTCTGATTTACACAAGTATTATTTATAGCGCGAAATTTCGAATAAAACTATTTCTTAATCAGAGATTTGAACTTTTTGACCTGTCCGTCTTATATCAAACGTATTGACAGGTTCGTGATTAGAGATAACATAAAATGTATGGCTTTCATAAGTGACAAAATTGTACAAATTTTTTTCGGGTAAAGGAGGAAACTATGACCTTTTAATTTCCACGATTTGTATTAAATTTTTCAGTTTCCGATAGTCAATATAATCTTCAATTATTAACTAAAAAATTTGACCGCAACAAATCTTTGAAATATTTTAAAAATATTTCAGAAACTTTATAAATTATTATAACTTAAAAAAATGAAAACAATTCTTTTAAAATTTTATTAGTAATTGAGAATGTTTTTTATTCAGACTATAATATCCTTAATTTTTATTATTTATTTAAGCTATTAAAAGCTTATCAAATTAAATAATATCAGAGTTTTATTGCATTTTATTATTTTACTATACGGAGAAGATTTTAGGAAACAGAAGCCAAAATTAAAAAAAAGTAGGTGATGTATATTCCCCATTGAGTCCTGAGTTTAACTAATAAAGCCATAGACAGCAAAAAAGTAAAATTTATTAAAATTTCATGGATTTACGTGGAAGTGGGTAACAAAGGTAAAAGATATTTTGACCAAGATTTTAAAAAAATAATAACTTCATTAAGAGTTTCATTCAATTGAACTGAAAGTAATTATTTAATTTTTGGTAATTATTTAATTTTTGCGAGAATTTCCAAATGAATGTGTTTGTTACCAGAAAAAAGTGGGTGATGTAATCATTACGTTTTCCATTGTAAACAGTCGTAACGTTTGTTTAAGCGCTAACTCAAATCAAAACAAGAAATTCTACCGAAATTTCGAACATATTAGAAGGGATTTAAAGCATTTTAAAAATAATTAAAAATTACTTTGATCTTTTCTCTTAATGATAACATAAACATTTTGATGGAAAAAAAGTTCGTTTTTATTAATTTTGGGAACTTTTTATTTCATACTATGCTGTTTTTTAGCGATTTAGTGGAGGTACCTACTGTAAAGACAGTTCACAAGGTTTGAAGACGAATGGTCTTCACTGAGATCTACACCATTTGCTCAAAGCTATTTTTAGCCATCGATATGAGAGGGCGCTTGTAGAAAATAGCCTATTCTATTTTAATTTGCTTTATTGTTTATACTAAATTTGTTGTAACTTATCCATACACCGAGGTATCCGTATTGTTTAGTATTTGATAATTCTACATTCTGAATATTTATGTTAGGTTCAAGGTACATGCCATCGCATTGCAGTTCAGACCCTTTTTCTTTTTTTTTTTTGAAAAGTTTAATCGTGGTTCCTACTTATTGTAATAATTTGATGGAGCATCCTGAGTTTTGTTCAAAGCATATTTTCCCAAATATGAATACCTATGTCACCAGCGTAGCATTCTCATCATCTGCATACAGGCCTCGATTGGAGAAGCAGAAGCTCTATTTCATATTTGTAGATCTGTTTGGTATATGGGTTTGGAAATCTAAAATGACCGGTGCTCTTCTTAGCGAAGAAGAAAATACACAGTGCGATATATGTTGTGGATCCCGAGAATGAGACCCGCACAAATAAATGAACAACGACCAGATAGAAAATAAGGGTATTAACTTAAGGATACAAACTTGAATGAAGATTAGTAGTCCAGGAATGCGGGTTAGTAAAATTATATGTACAAGTCTCTGGATGTGAAGCCGTTGTATATTGATAGATCCGCGTCCTTTTTTAACGTGAGTTCTCAGGGCCATATAGCCCAGCCAAGAATATCTGTCTAATTTTGAGTAGTCGTGACTCTACCTATCGGCGGAGCCACAACTGGGTTAATGCTCTCCGCCCGAAGGCAGACAGCTGACAGTGTCAATGGAATTACCGCGAGAAAACGCGGCATTCTCTTCTCTCGCTTCTATAGCATGAATACAAGTATACTCTAGACGAGTAGATCTTTATGAAGAGGGATAACCCCACGACAATATACAATGGATATATTCAAATATAGATGAAATATATATTTAATAAAGGAGTTGATAAAAGATTGTACGATAGAGTAAATCAAGAACATGGAAACAATGATAGTAATAAAATGAAAGAGATAATGTAAAAAGCGTATTATAGAAGGGTTCGGTTGATATTAAGAAGTGAACAGAATTCTCAGAACAGAATTCTAGTCATAATTTGCCTTATATTCCCAGTGTTTCCATATAGTTTCAACACTTGAACTGAACTCTAAATGACATTAAACGAATGGATTCTAAGACAAGAAAGTCTATTTTAAAACATAACATGTACCATCCTTATACAAAAAAATTCACCTTATTATCGTACATAGAAACAAAAATGGTTGGATGATACAATTAGTCAAACACCACGAAAACAGAAAAAATAGTCAATAATGAAAGGAGGCAGTAAATACCAACGAGTTTTACATTTAGTAGATTCTGTAGAAAACAAAAACAGAAGCAAAAATTAACACTTGCAGCCAAAAATACGAAAAGAAAACCAAATATAAAGATTTTGAAACGACGAAACAACCCTAGCAAAACAAACCTCTGCATGGTCATTATCCAGAAAGTGCTAATGAAGCCGAAGTTGATAACGTTAACACTCCTCAATCGTTAGAATCATCTGGATTAAAGATGGAAACGGAAGGATTTATTCTTACAGCGTAAGACCAGAGTCTTTTCACGAGGAACTTTCAGGCAAATATCATGTAGAACCAAAATGCAGGTTTTTTGGTAAACATCAGGAAACCATAAACCATCTAATATCTGGGTGTCCTGTACTTGCGCCAAATGAATATAAAATTTTCATGATAGATTGAGGGAATAATTAAACTGAACAATGTGCAAACACTCTCAAAAAGATGTTAAAGACTGGTATGAATGTCACCTAGCACTCACTACAATAATAGAAGACATCAAAAGTTTATGGGATTACACCATCTCTACAGACATAAATATTGAAGCAGAGAGGCCGGACAAAAGCAAAAAAAAAAAAAAAAAAAAAAAACTTGCCCACTAATTGATATTGCTTGCCCAGTACTCAGGAGCATAGGAGCAAAGGAATTTGAAAAAAAATGTTAAAGTACAAAGACCTGGAAATTGAAATGAAAAATGTGGAAATTGAAAACAAGAATAGTACCAGTCATAGTAGGCGCGCTTGGAAAGATAAAAAGGAACACAACAACACACTGAAAAAACACTGGGAATCCTAGTTAAAAAATATAAAAATGTCTTGATTAGTACAACCCACACACTAAGAAGAACTTTTGCTATGAAGCTCTAGTGTTGTTATGGGAGTTAGAAAAACAAATCATGAAATGTAGTCATAACAACACACCACTATCTGTCTCAGGTCTTCCTGCAGACTTGGTAGGTACTGTCACCATAGCAGGAATCGAAATATAATAGCGATAATAATAAATCTGTTCAGAAGATCAGCAATTGAATTCGGCAAAGTGCGGTAAAAAAAGCGGAAAATTTCACTAACATAATTCGCGCTTGTAGAATGCGCTAGAAATGCAAACAGAATACAAATGCCACCACGTGAGCCGGTCGTCGTCTTTGTTGATTACGCAGGAAATTTTGAACTTGGAGTCGGTGAGAAATGGTACCGCTACAAACAGAAAGTGATTGCAAACGACCAATTCAAAATCTTATGGCATTTTAACAAAGTGCGACACAGAGATCCGAAGGCAAATTGGCATGGCGAAGGAAGCATTCCAGAAGACCTCCTAAAAAGGTAGATGAAGAAAGTCAAAAGAAAGGACTATGAATAAATGACAAGAAAACCGAATTTATGGTCATCAGCAAACGAAGAAGCCCAAAATGCCAACTACAGGTCGGGGATAAATTTAAGTACTTGGGAAGTGTTCTAATGGAAGACGGAAAGTGCGACACTGAGATCCGAAAAGGAATTGGCTTGGCCAAGGACGCATTCCAGAAGTTGAGTAAAGGAATAAAAAAAACAGGACAATTCTGTTAGAAACAAAGAAAAGAGTACTGGATTGTTATGTGATGTCAGTTCTTCAATATGGCAGTGAATGCTGGACAATATCATCAAAGATGAAGGAAAAACTTGAAGCAACTGAAATGTGGTTCTACAGAAGGATGTTGCGAATATCATGGATCGAGCATGTGAGCAATGATGAGGTTTTGGAAAGGATGGAAACGAAAAAGAAATTAATACTGAGCATCAAGAAAAGACAACTATAGTTTCTGGGAGATGCAATGAGGAAGGAGGGCTTAGAGAACCTGATACTAACAGGCCAGATAGAGGGTAAAAGAGACAGGAGAAAGCAGTGGATAACATATTTGAAGGACCTGATCAGGTGGATGACGAAACGAGGGTTGCGTAATGCAATAGGAAAAAGCGTGTTAAGAGCCACCAGGGAAAGGAAGATGTGGAAAACCATGATCGCCTACGTTCTGAAGGGACAGGGAACATAGAAGAAAAAGCATCATCTTGAGGCCACCAAACCAGACAAACCAGGAAGCATTTTCTGTGACCTGGTTCTTGTCGGTAATCATTATATTAGGTTGTCAAAAGTTCGTAAACACTTGCAAAAAATTGAAATTTCACTCGCAAAAACAACAGAAATTATTGCCCAAAATAAAGACCATCATTTTCCAAGACTTTCTGTCATCGATCTGCAATCTTTCGGATCTGGTTAAAGTACCATTCAGCCGGCTTCGAATCAAAGAATTCTTGACACGCTTCTTCGACTTCATCAAACAAGTCGAATCGGCGACCCTTCAGAAAGTGTTGCATTGAGCGGAAAAGGCCGTAATCTGATGGAGCACAGTCAGGACTGTAGGCTAGATGTGGCAGAACATCGACGCCGTCCAGCTCTTCAAACTTGTCTTTGGTCTTCCTGGCGGTGTGTGGCTTGGCATTGTCCTGCTGCATCAAAGCGCACTTTCGGTTGATCAGAGCCGTGTACTTTTGCTTCAACGTTTTATAGATCCGCTCAATTTGCTGACAGTAAAGTCCGGCCCTTGTGGCACGACCGTTCGGAACCAACTCAAAATGCACGATTCCTTCAAAGTTCCACCAAACGTACACCATGACTTTCTTGCCGAATCGATCTTGCTTTGGAACCGACGGTGTCTCTTGCCCTTTCTGAACCCATCGCTTGTCTCGATTGTGCTGGACCAGACAGAGCCATTTCGCAAGTGTTTACAAACTTTTGGAACAACCTAATACTAGGACCAATGAAACTGATAACGTTAAGAAATATTGAAATTCCCTGACTGTAGGAATAAATTAGCCAGGATGTGGGACATTTATATTACTCCTGTCCTAGTTGTCATTAGCGCGTTAGAATCTATACCAAAGAAAATACTTCAATGACAAAATCGTAATAAGGCCTGGATGTCTGCGTTATTTGGCACTGCAAATATTCCGTGGAAGCTAATTCCTGTCTGATGTTGTACAACTTGATAAAAAAATACCCATAATGCTCTATTTGAAAAGAAAACATCGCGCAGAAGAAAAAAAAACAAAACAAAAATAACAACAATAGTCATAAAAATAATAACGAAGCAATGTAATCATCGGATGCGAAAACCCATGTTCTAGAACTAAGCCTCATAACAAAATAGTAATATAAATATATACTTTCGCAATTTGAAAAGTGAATACGAACCGATTGTCGTACAGAAAATTGCTTCTACTGTTTGTGAGCAGGAGACGAAGGTGTTAGGCAGCCTATAAATAATATTTTTGTTCATATTTAACGATTTTTTGTTGCAAGTTCGTTCGTACGTATTTTATCTTTTTAGATATTATTCTGTGTACCATTAACATCCTAAATCTAATTTGAATATATTTTTATTTTATTGATTTCTATTTGACTAAGGTTTTGCAGTTCACTGTATATTTTGTTGTGTTCCATTTTTTCTTTCGCCATATTTAATGACCTCGTTATGAATACAATCGTATAGCTCCTTCAGACTCAATAAAAATCATAATAACATTCTACATACTCTGTCATTTCTTCCTTGCGACTAAAAAAAGAAAAGAACATATTTTTGATATGGACGTGTGCAAATTTGTATTTGTATTGTATTTATTTATTATATATCTTTCGATTTTATACGAAATTCAGTGTTGAATCATTCTTACAAACCTGCGAGATTTCTGGGACGTTTACAGCGAAAATCATCATTTGTCTTCAGCTGTTCTATATACACAGGAATGTCAAAATATATAGGACAGCAGTATAAAAAGTTAATAATTGGTAGGGTTATATGTTGTAATGTGACACCTCGGTGTCAGTGCAAACACCAGCCACTGTGTCGTGGGTTATCGAACTTCGAACGGTCGGGGGAGATAGCGTGCGCCAGAATGATGAAAGATTCAATTTTGTATAATTGTTAAAATATTTACCATTCCTCGATCTCTTGAGGTTGTAGCAGGATTAGACGATGGAAGTTATTATTGCCAATGGTAGCTGAATACTGCAAAGTAGCTGAATGATCTTTAATAATCGTGGACATGGTGCAGTGGGTATCCGAACGAGAAACTAAGGAACCTAGTTCGAATTCCAGTTGAATTCGATGCGTTCACTTACGCGCAAATACTCTTTGGAGTGATATTAATCCGTCGTTTTCCCTCTAGCTATTGGTTAAATAGCAGGATATATTAGGTTTTATAGCCTTGGTTGCCAACTAGTCTACAGCAGGAAGTAATGAAAACCTACTGCGGAAAAATTTTCTGCTCAGTCATTCATGTCTCGAAAGAGACATGATCGCCCACGCGTGTATCACGTATGCCACTGAATGATCGTGGGGCATTTGAAGAGAAATGTCTTCACTCACAGATCCAGGTGCATAAGATAACTGACATATGTTGTAGGTCAAGTTCAGTGTTCATTATCTTTCGTAAGATATGGGAGTAGAAGACCTATCAGGGGGTTTATGTTAAAAACAGTGTCGGAATTTCCCCTCACCTGGGTACGTGACGTCGCTAATTGCGAGATACAAATTGAATAGAATCAAAGCAGCAGGACTAGACGGTATTTTAATAGAAATTCTGACAACCTCGGGCGTTTTGGTGAAGACAAGATTACAGAAATAGTAAATTAAATCTCCAAGAGTGGCGATATACCAAACGTCCTAAACAGATCGATTTTCATAACGCCGCTTAGAAAATCAGGCGAATTTGAATTCTGCCAACAATCTACTTACTGCTCCACATAACAAAACTTATCATCTGGATTCTAATGAATAGAGCGGGCAGCAGAATCAGGCCAAAGATAGAACAAGAACAGTGTGGATTCGTAAAAGACAGCGGAAAGAGGAGCCCAAAATGCCAATATCAGGTCGGGGATACTAAAATCATGCAAGTACAGAAATTTAAATACCTGGGAAGTTTTCTTTTTTTTGTTGGTTGTTTTTGTTTTATGGCATATCAACCTCGGCGGGTCATTTATTGCCAACTAAATATTTATCAATTTATTGCTGGTAATACCTCTTTCTTTCAAACATTTTTTGTTATTTTAATATAATTTTTGTGTATAGTAATACTTTTTTCTTTTCGAGTATCAAGATTCATTGGGATTTGTTTTTAAGGGCAGGTCCCGCAATTCCTACCCTGTTATTTAACCCATAACTGGAGGGAAGGGACAGATTAATACCTTTCCCAAGGGTACCAGTGCTTAAGTGAATGCAGGGTATTCAAATGGAATTCGAACTCGGCTCACCGATTTCTCTTTCCGAGCCGATATCCACTGCACCACAACGCACATCCGTCACTAAACGCTTACAGCACCTGGTATTCCCAAGCGGTCACCCATCTAGGCTCAACGTTACTTAACTTCGGTGATCGAGCAAGAACCGGTGTATTCAACGTGATATGGCCGTATGTTTGGGAAGTTTTCTAACAGAGTACGAAAAGTGTGTCACGGAGATCTGAAGATGTATTGGCATGGCCATCGACGCATTCCAAAAGATGAGTAGGGTACTGAGAGACAGGAAATTTTCATTGGAAACAAAAAAAAAAAAAGAATAGTGAAATGATACGTGATTTCTATCCTTCTATATGGCAGCGGATGCTGGAAAATTTCGCCAAAGATGATGTAAAACTTCGAGGCGACAGAAATGTGGTTCTATAAAAGGCTGCTGAGAATACCATGGACTGAACATGTGAGCAACGTTGAGGTTTTGAAGAAAATGGAAGCGTAAAGGTTTCTGGGATACATAATGAGGAAGGAGGGCTGGGAGAATCTGATACTTACAGGGGGGATAGAGACTGGAAAAACAACGCATGACATACTTAATGGGCTTAAGCAAAAGAATAGCAGAGTAGGGTTTGGCAGAAATATCAAGACAAAAGGTAATAAGTGCTACCAGAGACAAGAAGATGTAGAGGGCTATGATCAACGACGCCCTGAAGGGGCACGTCACATAAAAAGAAGTAAGAAAGAAGAAGGCGTATTCCGTAGAGGTACTCTTCCAATTCCAGCTGATGGTAGAGTTCGTGTGACAAGAACTCTATATCCACAAGGATCCCAATTTTCAACGAGTTTGGTTGTTTCCATAATGATGTACTATTAACGTAACATTGTTCAGGTCCGCTAACCACTACGTTGGTCCAGTTTCGTAGCCATTTGCATGGCCATTCATAGACTTCATGTAGACTAACAACGATGAGTTTCAGCAGAGGTAAATGAACAGACTTATCGGGGTCAAGATCATTGCAATGACTTTTGAACATTAGAGTGGCTTCCACGGTTGCGTGACTTGAGTTTAACCGACCATATATGGCTCTTGGTTTAGAAACAACATTGCATTGGTCAACTTCTCTCCAGGAGTCTTCTGAATAATCTATTTAATGACTGGCATCTTGAGTTGCTGTAGTTCACCAATACTTATCGGAATCCTGGACGATATTAGACACATATCTGATGACCATTGACATGTAATTTTATGTAGTTGGATCTGTTTTTGTGAGTATTTGTGTCTTCTCAGAGTGTAGTTCGTAGACGAATTAATGACCACTCTGCCAGCTGCTACTCGTAGAACCCGGAACACTGCTTCACCAGGGACTCCGTTTCCTGCGCACCGTAAGCAAAATGCTGTCTCCCAGCCACCCTTGTAGCCCTCTCGAGTCGTAAATAACGAAGTGACTCCGAAGCAGAAGTAGGCTCTTTCTTCTCTGTCTCTTTCGTCTCGTAATCTTTTCCTTTTCGAGAGCCTCACTTTCACCAATGACGCATGCGCCGTGTCATTCGAAAAACTGCCCCGCACGAGCCCGCCCCGCGGCTCCACCACATCTACGAACGCACGCGCAAACAAACCGCCCTCCTTCGCCTCGGCGAGGCAAGTCTCTACCACAGTTTTTATTTTTCAAATATATGCAAAAATCATAATAGCCATTTCCATTCCAGATCTTTCGATTGTAACTAACACCCTCACACTAAATTTATTTTACACCTGAAGAACGCTGACGAATGCATTTGTTGAAACGTATAGTTAAAACCAACACTAATGTAGATATTTAACCCCAAAAATACGTACAATGTATTTCGTCTTTCGTCAAAAACAATTTTTTTACACCAGATTTATAAACCGGATCAGATTTATTGATTCGCTCACTTTCATGTGTCTAACTCGATATTGTAAACTGTGAGTCAATTACTGAGTTTTATTGAGCAATAAACATCAATTATTGCTTCAAACGACGTGATCAATCGATGACGTCAGAGTCAGTCAAGCAGGTGTAGAAATAGAACATTTTGACATGCGTTGAAAAGTGCGGTACAGAAATACGACAGCACATCGGAATAACGAACGATCATTTCCCGTGACCGATGAAAAAAGGCCCGAGTGGTCGCTAGCAACGAAGAAAGAATGTTAGATAACCCCTGATGCATAAATGACAGTAAATGTTGAATAATCTCCTCATAAATGAAGGAAGAACTTAGGGAATGAATGTTGTTTTATTGATCAAAAGTTGCAAATAGCATGGACAAAATATATAAAGAACTAGCAGTATAGCCCGGCGTTGCTAGGGTGTAATGAAAGCTTTAAAACTAATCCATGGTCCTGGAGCTCAGACTCAGCCAAAAGAATATTTGTGTGCAGTTTGGTGACAATCGGATAAAAATTGTTGATTTGTATAAAGGGCATACACACACACACACACACACACACACACACACACACACACACACACACACATCTTGCCTTTTATACATATATGTATTATCGATTTTTCTGTACTATTGTAAGAACTACAACCTTGAAACTTCTGAATATCATTTCTTATGCCTTTGTCTATGAGTGTATAAAATTTGATTAAAATCGGACCACTCCTTCTATAACCCGATTTTTTCGATTATCAATTTTCGATATTTATCGGGAGTACCTCGACACAAAATCTAGCTAAGAACACTCGCAGACGCTTATAGTACAACTATGTAAATTTTCAAGAAAATCGGTTCAGCTGTTTCGGAGTCTATAGGTAACAGACTCACACACAGACACAGACAAAGTTCCATTTATAAATAAGTTTAGATATTGCATCTTTAAGAAAACTAGAAATAAAAAAAGAAACAGATGTTAACAATCGGAAAGCGATAGGCTTAATCTTTAGAAAGATAAGAAAAGGCTTGGAAAATGTTAATAAAGCACAACAAAGCGCGCGGAAAGAGGCATGTGTAACACATGACAAGAAAAAGGCTTGAAGAATTTTCCACTGATAGAGCAGAACGAAGTGAGTGGTAAAAGACAGGAATATTTTTAGAATACATTGGAACTCTATTTTCAGAAAACTGGTATTAAGTTTGAGTGATTTTCAAGATGAGAAGAGATTTCTCTACAATTTGAGAATAAATTATTTTTGTCGGGAAAAGTAGGAAAAGTGATCAAAAGTGGGAAATACAGATTCCAAGTTACAATGAGTGCAAAATTAGTTTTCTCGGGAGAAGTAAGCGAATTTATCAATTCTAGTTAGTCAAAATATTTTCAGTGGGTTTTGACGATATGTGACCCGAGGTCAAAATACGGCCTTGAGAATTTCCTCTTTAATGATTACCAGGACAGATGATAGGAATAGGCAGACTATAACAGAGAGTGAGTTTTCTCCCCTTCCATTGGAAGTCGAAATGGTTAAATGATATTACTTAAATGTCGAGATAGTTAGTCATATACAGGGAGGAGGAAATAGAAATCCTGTAGCCAACTAAAAACCCCGGTTTTGTTTTTTTTAAATAAAGCTGAGGTGGAAAACGAAATTCAATGAAACGAGGACCAGCGATGAACTGATGCAGACCAAGCTTGCCTCCAGAGATATTGTAAGAAGTAGTCAGTCCAAATTCAACAAGCTGCAAGTTGAATTATCCATCGCCCAGTGGTGATAATTGATGACGAATATTAACGTGCTACTGAAATACCTACTAACTGATAAGTTTTTTTTTGTGTCACTTAGCGTTGAATTACATGTATTTATTCGATATATATAAATATATATAAATCTACACCATGGCGTGGTAGTCTTGAATCTGGGTTTTCATTATATACCGTTCCTATGCGTTTCTGGTCTAACCTAGTCGGGTGATGACAAGTGATCCTGCTTTGGACGATCTGAGATCAACATACACAAAATCGGCGGAATCGATCGAAGGTCAAAAAGGTTTGATGGACTCAGCCAGGACTTCTGTTATATCTGAATTGACCGAAGGTCAGAAATGTTGGCGGGACTCAGCCAGAGGTCGTGTTATAATATGGTAAGAAAAAAGGCTCGGAGAATTTTACACTGATGAAACACAACGAAGCGAGCGGAAAGAAACTGGTGTAAGTTGTAGAACACATGATAAAATAAGAAATGTCGTAACCAAATATTAAAGCTGTGTGTAAAATGGACAGGAAACTGTGGAGAGTCATGATCGTCTGTGATTTAAAGTGACTTCGGAAAAGAAAGCAGGTATTTAGACTGTTTACAACTACGATATTTTGAGTATAAAATTCGATTATTTACTTAATTTATATACGGATTATAGATGTTATCAATCATGATATCATCAAATCGTTGAGAGTAGAAAGGGTAAGAGAACTAACGGAGCAGGCGCCATCACGAATGAAACAAATTTTCACAACCGTTAAATAAAGTATCAGTTACAATCAGAACTCTTCTAACAAAGGGAATTCCTTAAAAGAATACGTCGCGGCATTGACAATAATAGAATCCAATCGGATAAATCATAGGAGTCAATGATGATGATAATATTAGCCGTTTCCTCATAAGGAAACATAGAAGTCAACGATGATGATAATATTAACCGATTCCTCATAAGGAAACATAGAAGTCAACGATGATGATAATATTAACCGTTTCCTCATAAGGAAACATAGAAGTCAACGATGATGATGATATTAACCGATTCCTCATAAGGAAACATAGAAGTCAACGATGATGATGATATTAACCGATTCCTCATAAGGAAACATAGAAGTCAACGATGATGATGATATTAACCGATTCCTCATAAGGAAACATAGAAGTCAACGATGATGATAATATTAACCGATTCCTCATAAGGAAACATAGAAGTCAACGATGATGATAATATTAACTGTTTCCTCATAAGGAAACATAGAAGTCAACGATGATGATAATATTAACCGTTTCCTCATAAGGAAACATAGAAGTCAACGATGATGATAATATTAGCTGTTTCCTCATTAGGACACATAGGAGTCAATGATGATGATAATATTAGCCGTTTCCTCATAAGGAAACATAGGACTCAATGATGATGATAATATTAGCCATTTCCTTATTAGGAAACAAAGGAGTAAATGATGATGATAATATTAGCCGTTTCCTTATGAGGAAACATAGGAGTCAATGATGATGATAATATTAACTGTTTCCTCATAATGAAACATAGAAGTCATTGATTATGATAATATTAGCTGTTTCCTTATAAGGAAACATAGGGGTCAATGATGATGATAATATTATCCGTTTCCTCATAAGGAAACATAGAAGTCATTGATGATGATAATATTAGCTGTTTCCTTATAAGGAAACATAGGGGTCAATGATGATGATAATATTATCCGTTTCCTCATAAGGAAACATAGAAGTCAATGATGATGATAATATTAGCTGTTTCCTTATAAGGAAACATAGGAGTCAATGATGATGATAATATTAACCGTTTCCTCATAAGGAAACATAGAAGTCAATGATGATGATAATATTAGCCGTTTCCTTATAAGGAAACATAGGACTCAATGATGATGATAATATTAGCCGTTTCCTTATAAGGAAACATAGAAATCAATGATGATGATAATATTAGTCGTTTCCTTAGAAGGAAACATAGGACTCAATGATGATGATAATATTAGCCGTTTCCTTATAAGGAAACATAGAAATCAATGCTGATGATAATATTAGTCGTTTCCTTAGAAGGAAACATAGGACTCAATGATGATGATAATATTAGCCGTTTCCTTATAAGGAAACATAGGAATCAATGATGATGATAATATTAGTCGTTTCCTTAGAAGGAAACATAGGACTCAAAGATGATGATAATATTATCCGTTTCTCATAAGGAAACATAAGAAATTATGATGATAATATTAGCCGTTTCCTCATAAGGAAACATAGGAGTCAATGATGATGATAATATTAACCCTTCCTCATAAGCAAACATTCGATGTTCTTTGACTGAGCAGGAAGTGGCAATTTTGGATGAAATTTAAAAAATCTTAATCTTCTCTTAAAAGAATCTTTCAGAAAATTAGTTTTTCAATTCACTACTATCGCTCTTTGCAGTATTGCTAGAGATTTCTTTCCTAACCATTTGTCAGAAGTAGTGTGGAAAATCGATGTCTGGATTGATCTTCACCTTGAATTATATGTGCTAACCATTTTAGTAGTTGCTGTTTTTGGACGTTCTTAAGTTATGTCATTTCTGGAATGAGGTACATTTCTTTGCTTTCGATTCAGTAGAGCCAGTCCACACCGTTCGAAGAAAGATACCCGTCTCTAAGATCTACTGGCTTCGTTGGCTAGTAGCTATTTTAGCCAATAATTTGAGAAAGCGGTTGTATTCAGCTGACAGTTTTCCCATTTCTGAATGAGTGAGATGCCATGCGTGACACCCATATGAAATTCTCTATCTGATGAGGTTACACCAGGTTTTAGTTTAATGTTTTGGTTTAGTACCAATTTGCAGCGTTGGACAAAATTGCCTCCAGCGTCGCCTCTCACCAAATATAGGTGATAGTAAAACCAAAGATAGGGATATTAGTCCAAATGTAACTTTTGTAAATAATGATAACTTAAAGAAATTAAAAAAGAAACAAAATTTGTATCTTGACTCGATTTAACATTTGATATTTTTCAAATACACAAGATGCATAAGAACGAATAGGTTGCCATCTAAATGTCTGTTCTTCTTTTCCATGGCAAATGGTGGCTCATTTTCTTTTATTTTCTCAGATCAATGTTTAAAAAGAGTTTCAAATTTTAGGTCTAAAAGAAATCAAATCATTCATTAGATTCTATAAAATGGCACTAAAAAGAAAATTTTTAAAATTTCAACAGACAATAACTATTTGTCAATAAATGCCGAAATGGAAAAAAATCACTATAAACATTATTATTATTTGTCTATACATCTGAGATGAGGTAGTATTTACATTATTTACATTGTTCAGACTGTTGTCCTCATCTTTATTGCCATGTTTACGACGTTCCGGCGGTTGTATGCTCTGGCCTTCTTCAGGTGCTAGGAATTTAGAATTATTTCGATCACTGGGGTATATCATTCTTATTCCATGGGCGATGCCACTTCCGGTAGACATGTTGTTATCCTCCTTTAACTTAACTCTCTAGTTATTTGCTAATCACTGCTGTAGCATGCTATTGAACTCAGAACTTTTTGGATTAAATCACTAGAACTAACCAACTCTTTATATTCATTAGGCCATGTGATCGAAATAAAGGGTTCGGTTCGAAATTCCTAGCACCTGAAGAAGGCCAGAGCGTACAACGGCCGAAACATCGTAAACATGGCCATAAAGATTAGGACAACAGTCCAAAAAATGTAAATAATAAAAACATTTTTAAGTGACTAATTTATTATTCGTTATTTCGTCTAAATATATTTAATTCTCTGTAAATGCATTCTTTTTACATATTATGATCAACACGTGTTTTTTCTTTATATTCGACAAACATTTTATTTGCATCCACTAATAACTGAATTGGAACATTTACAAGACTTTTAACGACATAATATCAAGTTTAGTCTTGTCAACCAATGCACTCCGGTTACTTTTTTTAACGATGTTAATGTCTGCATCTTGACTAAACAAAAACAAAACAAAAAAACGTTTCCGAGTTTCTTGTTTAATGAGAATATTGCATGCTGGACATATTCTTTGTGATTGTCTTATTTATCGATTGAAGACTGGCTGAAACCAGTTTTGTCAAGACGTGACCCGACCGTATTTGTTTACGTCGGCCATTAAAGACGTTAGCTTAAATGGATTTTGTTTGTCACTAGCTAAAAATGAAAATAAGAAATTGAAGTTCCAAGTAAAGAATTTAAAAGACTCCCAGAAGTGATACAGTTCTGAAATTGAACTATGGGTGTTAAATTTCTGATGGAATTTTGAATTAATCAAGGCCTAAAATCATTCAGAATCTGGGAAGTTACGTTCTCGTGTTTCCGGAGTTTGCCGAAAAGCTATGGTTAATCAGCTCATCGTCTATTATACTGAATTTTAGCTTGATTAGGCGGTTAATAAATGAGGCACTCTGGTAGCGTTAGGGCTATCAGGTTTATAATTGGTTAGGATTGAACGTTTCCGTTAATGTCTTCACTTTTGAAACATGACAATGCTCAGACTATATTATTATCATTATTATCGATTTCTGCTATGGACGCATTACCTACCAAGTCTGCAGGAAGACCTAAGGCAGGTCGTGGTGTGCTGTTATGGCTCCATTTCATGTTTTTTCATATCTCCCTAACATCCCTAGCGTTACATAGACAAAGTTCTTCTTAGTGTGTGGGCTGTACCTAACAAGACAATTTTTGTATATCTCTTAAACTGGGGTTTCCAGGGATTTTTTCAATGTGTTGTTTTGTGCCATTTTTTATTATTCCAAGTGAACCAAATAAGCAACACACCACGACCTGCCTTAGGTTTACCCGCAGACTTGGTTGGTAGTGCGACCATAGCAGAAATCGAAATATGATGAAAAATGACTACATAATAATAATCATCTGGTATAAACTTCACCCGCTTACGGCTATATCGTGTTGAATACACCGGTTCACGTCTGATCAATTTAAGCGACATCGAGCCTGGTCAGTACTTAGATGGGTGACCATTTGGGAATACCAGGTGCTGTAAACGTAAGGACCAAAAATGGTCCACCGGTCCTCCCGGTTTGGGGGTTGGGCGCAGGGATAACAATCATGCTCCATAAAAAGACAGTTTGTTACAGAAATAGTAACAAAAACTTGCTGCCCTAGACACCATTTGAGTGTAAAAGGAAAGAGAGTGAGAGATGAACATCACCCAGCACCGGTTACAGAAAATGATATCACCATTCTATGGGATCTTCTATGCTATTAAATCCTTGCACAACTATATACTCGATTAGAAAATCAAAAATAAAAATTTCTTTAGTCACAAAAACATTTATTAGTCAAATACAGTCTCCATTAATTTTAATAACTAACTATTAATAACCTTCCATCGTTTTACAAGCTTGTTGGTGCCATTTTCGGGAACACTTTGTGTTTTTTTTATTTGTTTGTTGGAAGAAATTTGTGAGGTAGATTTTGACTGGCTGTACAGATTCAAACCTTTTGTCATTGAAACTGTTTTGTACAGATCGAAACTGATTGTCGCTAGCGGATATCCCATTGTTTTGCGTTCTCGTGTGAGAAAATGACACTTTTTGCATTGCGAAATTCGGCCATCTTTCTTGAATAGTAACTTTGAGATTGATGAGTTAGTCGCAATAATTATTCGTAGTAATTGTTTCATCCGGCTGAAAGAAGCTCAAAGGGAATTATGCTACCAAACGGAGAGCAACAATATCATTGGATGCAAACCCGCTTTATCTGCGGCTTTTACACATTGACAAGCTTGTTTCCAGCGTTATAATAATCCATTTTTTATTACCTGTGAGAATTCTCTCCAAGAACGTCTTCATTTCATGACGATACAGCAAAGAAATCGGCGCCAAAATACTTGTTCCACTGGAGAATGTGACACCCACGTAACGAAATCTCTTTGTCGAAATCTTTGCTTTATTCTTTACGTTTTAGTGCTTGATCCTAGGAAGTGGGCACAAAAACAATCCAGTCATTTTTTATGGGTGTTATATTGATATTTTATGGGTGTTATTGATATTTTATGGGTGTTATATTGATATTTTTATAACTGTTTTATTTTTTGATACGGAATACTAATAATTTATCACTCCGATCAAAGAAGGTTTCCAAATATATTTGATTATTGAAAAATATTTGTGAATGTAGAACAAAACAATTTTCCCGAATATGTCTCCTTCAATTCAAGATTCTATCTTTCAATAATACCTCTTATTACGTACAGATATTAATTACTTACAGATATTAATATAATAATATACATAATATATAAATTGAATGTTCAACATACCTTTCCGATGAAAGTTTTGTAGATAGGGTACAGCTCGTCGGTGGTTAAAAATTAATGCTAACTTATTATAAATCAAATTATATATATATCTATATATATATATATATATATATATATATATATATATAAAATGTTACGGAAATGCCCGAAGATTAATGAAATGGTTTAACAACCGACATATTGAAATTTTTTGTTTGAACATTGAAATTATTTGTTGGAGCATTATTTTTAATAAATACTCATATTTGAGTATATATTCTGTTTTTAATCAAACAGTATATTTATATATTTATTTCTACCAGCCTGTTATTTGCGATAAATTTTGTTACATATTTTCGCACCATTCATTTCGCCAGAAAGTTGGAAATGGTGTAGTACTTGTCGGAAGCACGAGAGTGTTTGTGTGTTTAACTCAGAACAGTGCGGAGGATTCGGAAAGAGGTAGATGAGTCTAATGTTGATTACGAAGATACAAATGCTCAGAAAACATACTCTGATCCTTCTGATAAGAAAATAACACCCAAATTTGTTGGTGATGGCCACAGACTGAATACGTAGGTCTATATCAAGTGACCTGAGAACGTAGTGCTGCCCTGGGTCAAGAAAATGGCTGCTAAAAGTCTCTTCAGCTTGCCATACATCCAGAAGAACATAGTCAAGGCTTTCAGATAATTACTGTGACCATATCACCTCTTCTGATCTGGCCACCTAACTCACCAGGCTGAAACACCTTGATTATTATGTGTGAGACGTAGTTGAACAAGAGACCAACAAAACTCCCGAGAGTATGCTTTCTCGTCAACTACGTTGTTAACCTCTCCAACTTGTAGGGTCAACAATTTATTTATCCTATATATGCTTATAATATCCACTTTTATCTTTTTTCCTTTCCACATTTAACAACCTTCTACATTGTGTGGTTCTTGGGTTTTGTATTTGATAAACAATATTTTCGGAGTATGACTATTTTTTCTTCTTTCATTTAATTCGTCTTAACTCAATCTCATTAAATCCTAAGCGTTTTCTTTTAGCTGACTGAACAATACGGGAGTGGTTCGCTAAGTTTCCAATTAGAGCGGACTTCAAAATATCTCTTGAGATAAAAAGTTTAAAATTACTTAATTCGTGTCAATTTTGCATCTCTATAAAATGGCAGATTATAAAACTGCATTTTATACACTTGATGCTTTTTTATTACTCTAAATGCAAAAATAATTTGCAAGCAACAAAAAAAGATATGTGCTGTGTACGATGAAGTTCTTTTAGCTGACAGAACAATACGGAAGTGGTTCGCTAAGTTTACAGTTAGTAATTGTGGCTTTATTGATGAAGAACGATCAGGCAGAACCCTTTATCCTAAGTACAGATGACAAACAAATCAAGACATTGATTGAGAATTACCTGCAGAATTGGCAGAAGCACTAAATCTACCAAAATTCACCACCCATGAGCAATTATTGAATCTTTCTAATCACATTTCTATCTGTGATTTGCTGTATAAACACAGTGAAATGAACTCTTTTTTAACAATATTATGACGGGTGATGAGAAATGGATAGTTTACAACATTGTTAAGCCAAAAAGATCCTGGAGTAACCGATACGAACCAACTTTAGCCAACCCAAAAGCATGTCTTCATAATAAGAAGCCATGCTGTTCATCTCGTGGAATTGGAGAGGAGTCCTGTAGTATGGCCTTATGTAACCAGTCAATTGATTCTGAAAAATACCGCTCGCATCTGGACGAATTGAAGACAGCAAAATGCCCAGAATTGGCAAATTGGAAATGTGTTGCTTTCCAAAAGGTTAATGCTAGAGCTCACTTTCCTTTGGCGACCCGGCAAAAATTGTTGCAGCTTAGCTGGAATGTGTTATTCCAGACGCCATATTCACCAGATATTATCCACCTCAGATTTCCATTTAATCGTTTGTTCACATTCTAAATTTACATCGTCTTTACTTTTTGTAAGGCCTTATTTATTTAAATTTTGCTGTTATAAATAATTTCTTTATTACAAGAATTGTTAAATAATATAAATTGGATTAATATACAAATAAGTTCTAGTATTCTACAGTGGTTTTTAGATTCTTTGTTGACGTATTTGGGGTTGTAAGAAACTTTGGTATATTGTTTGTACTGACCAGTATACAGGTCAAACATTGCGTCGAGGTAGTTATGGACAGGTAATGAATTCAGCAGATATACAAAGATAGAAAGGGGCGTAAGACAAGGATGTGTCTTTTCACGGGATCTATTCAACTTGTAAAAGCATTCGACAAAATACGCCACAAAGAATTGATGGAGATGCTTAGCAGCCGCGACATATTTGGGGAAAACATAAAAGTAATCAAGAATCACTACTGGCAACAAACAGCCTTCATACGAACAGATAATGAATTCAGCAGATATACAAAGATAGAATGGGGCGTAAGACAAGGATGTGTCTTTTCACCGGATCTATTTAACTTGTACAGCGAGAATATTTTGAGGACCCTAGAAGTTATGCCTGGATTTGACATCGGAGGCCACAATTTAAACAACCTAAGGTACGCAGATGATACAGTGCTGATAGCAGACACAGAAAGGAAACTACAAGACCTCCTACAGAAGGTAGCTGAAGAAAGTAACAAGAAAAACTACAAATAAACTGCAAGAAAACCGAATACATGGTCATCAGCAAAAAGGGCAGCCCAATATGCCAAATACAGGTCGGGAATACTAGAATCAAGCAGGTACAAAAATTTAAATACCTGGGAAGTGTTATAACAGAAGACGGAAAGTGCGACACAGAGATCCGAAGGCGAATTAGCGTGGCGAAGGAAGCATTCCAGAAGTTGAGTAAAGTATTAAGAAACAGGACAATTTCGCTAGAAACAAGGAAGAGAGTACTTGATTGCTATGTGATGTCAGTTCTTCAATATGGCAGTGAATGCTGGACAATATCATCAAAGATGAAGGAAAAACTTGAAGCAACTGAAATGTGGTTCTACAGAAGGATGCTGCGAATATCATGGATCGAGCATGTAGGCAATGATGAGGTTTTGGAAATGATTGAAACAAAAATGAAATTAATACTGAGCATCAGGAAGAGACAGATGAAGTTCCTGGGACACGCAATGAGGAGGAAGAGCATGAAGGACCTGATACTAACTTGAAGGACGTAATCAGGTGGATGATGGAACGAGGGTTGCATGGTGTAACAGGAGAAGGCGTGCTAAGAGCCACCAGGGGTAGGGAGATGTGGAAAGCCATGATCGCCTACGTCGTGAAGGGACAGGGCACATAGAAGAAGAAGAAGAAGAAGAAGTTGATCACTATGGCGTTAGTGGTGGTAGTGACGTTAAGTTCGTGATCTTTAAAAGATTTAATCAGATCATTTCTAAGTCGGTCTGTTTGTAGCTGTTTTTCGGAGGAGTATTAATCCGTTGTTTTTTTGTATAGACCGGTGTTTTTTTTTATCTCGAAGATGCACCTAAGTTTCCAGGATGATAATATGCTGACATCCACAGAATCATACGCACTGATAGCAATGCAAATATCTGCGCTGTTCTTTTTAATTCACAGGCAGCCGTTATGAGATAATATAGATCTTTGTGCTTGTTGAACAATATTGACGTCTCGGTCGCTAATGGAGCAGTATGTTTGTTAAATTCAAGGCAGAAGTTAATAGTTTTTCAGTGCTAGTCGAGTAAAAATCGCAAATATCAAACTGTATGAAAGTACATTCTCTTTTCTCTTTATTTGTTTTATCTATTCTATAGCTTTAGCCGTATTTATCCACTGGTTCAAATCTAAGACATTTTTTTATCTATTCTATAGCTTTAGCCGTATTTATCCACTGGTTCAAATCTAAGACATTTTTTTATCTATTCTATAGCTTTAGCCGTATTTATCCACTGGTTCAAATCTAAGACATTTTTTTTATCTATTCTATAGCTTTAGCCGTATTTATCCACTGGTTCAAATCTAAGACACTTTTTGTGAACTTGCACTCTCTTTTCAGGATTGTTTTGCTAATTTTACCAATATACACTACCGGCCATACTTATTAGGCAACCCCAGTTTTGTAAAAGAAATGATGTATTTCGTACTATTTTTCTTTAACTTAATGTATTAGATCTTAGCTTCGCGAAGCATCTTTGACCTAGATTCACAAAAGACTTTCGCTAGTGAAAAAAAAATGAACTTTGACCTAAGTCACCAGTTGTTTGTTTTAGATGTATGACATTGAAATTTAAAATTTAAAAATTAGGGGTTAAATTGATGCCTGGAGAATTAATTGTTAGTTTTTCTATTTAATTTTAATCGTAATAATAATAGTAGTATTATATTATTATAAAAATAATAACGTGTTAATAAACAAAAATTTAAATTTAAAATCTAAAACCTAAAATCAATAATAATTACAAAAATTATATATATATATATATATATATATATATTAACCTACATTTTAAGCACGACTCGGTGTTTCATGCATTAGGTAATCATCAGGTACATGTTATTAATGTATACTTTTTGCTCTTTCGTATTGCATTGAGCAATGATCTATTAATACCTGATAAATATTTATATATTGATGTTTATCTACGAGTATACAAACACATGTACTTATTCAAATTCATACCTACCTATATATATATATATATATATATATATATATAGGTTGATTGAAAAATAACACCTTATTTTAAATTATTCATAAATTATTTTTGTAGTTTTATCTGAAATTTTTGTATCTTTAATATGTTTTGGCAAGGACCATTACATGCTCAAGTTGACGGAAAGACAATCAATAACTGTAATGCAAAACTCATGACTACAGTGTCTGTAGCTGATACCCAAGTAACCCTTCCTTGTCCAGCGACCAGGGGACAGTACAATCAGTTCTATAAATATTTACACGTAACCAATGAAAGGAAAGTGAGCTCTCCTTTCACACAATAAGAACTGTGTTCAAGAAGGAGCTTAAATGGCATGCTTAGAACTGGTATTACAGCCAATAACTCTCCGTTAAAGAGGCATGGACTTTGGGAAGAATATGCTGATATTTTTTTATATATGTATCGCCCCAAAACAAGGCATTATACTGCTACTGTTGTGCAGGGAATTAAATACGAGGAAAGTTATGAGAAGGAGTGACAGAATACAGGTGGTATCAGGAAGCGTGTAAGAGAGGGATGAGAATACTGCAGAAATGAGATGAGAACATGAGAGAGCGGATGCAAGTCAGTGAGATAGGAGATGACTATTGACTTTACATTTACGCCTTCGTATTTCGCTGTCACATATTCTGTTATCTGTTTAAAAAATTCCAAGATAATAAGATTTCATTACTTGCTTGGTTTTGATATGGTCAATTTTAACTCGGTCCTGGGCAGTTCCTCTTCTTAACGGCCATACATTCTGACTTCTTACAATTGTTAGTCATTTTTTCTTCACTTACCCTTTTCTACTTTGTCTAAGAGGATAAAAATGCTTCGATTCTCTGCAAAGTATTCTTCTTGCTTATTATTTCAGTGTTTCTTCCTCTTTTCAAACTAATTTGAAAAATCCTCCTAGAGGGTTGCCATCAGCTGCCATAGTCGCGTTTTTCTTAACATTGTTTAAAGCTTTTCAACACCGTTTATACCTTTGGAAAATGCTAAAAACCGCAGGCTACTACTAAGCTAAATCATAACATAAAAATAAAATAAATCTTATTCTACTTTAACACAACTGGAATGATCAGTCCTTCTCAGAAGCTTAAAGTTCATATCCTCTTTACTGATGCAACTCTAAGTCACGCAATAAATCTTGGAAAATTCACCCACTTTGACCAAGTCAAGCAAGTGATTAAATGGGAGCGAGAAAAAGACAAATAGATGACAATTTTGTATTTAACTTTCTTCTTTCATTTATTGTGGAATTCTTTTATTCACAGCATTCAAATTCGCTTCTCATCGCAGTTAATAACACAGAAACACGCAGTTTCTTCCCGCTCGCTGTTTCGTTTTTGATCGTTCTGTTTCCTCTGTTATACTTCCACCATTGATCCTACCTTCTTGCGTTTCAACCATTCAATTCAATTGTTGACCTTATTTACGGTCAGATATGCCTGTCAGTTACTTCCGCCGTTTTAAGGAAATATATTACATTAGATACCCAAAAGGTATATTAAAAAAAGTAATTATTAAATTTGAAATTCACAGCGTTTCTCGTTCATGAGCATGTCACATCAATGTAAACATAAACTTAGTCCGATAAAGTCCTAAAGAACGAAACGGGAGTTCTGAGTTCGATCCACACTGGGTACCCTATACCTTCGACCTTGTGCCACATCGAAGCGGCGCTTAGAAAATGATCTAAAAGTACGAAACGGATCGCACGAAAAGATTTTTCACCTTAAAACACATTTTTCTCTCAGAATTGTTCTTGCTATATAAAAAGTATCGTTATCCAATACTATATTAAACTAGCTGTATTGCTCGGCATTGCTCAGGTGTAATGAAAGCTTTAAAATTAATCCATGGTCCTAGAGCTCAGACTATTTGAACGTTGGTACGAAAAACTAAAAAGCAATAGTTGTTTCCAGTTAAATCGAAACCGGAGTCTGAAAGAAAAATGAATGGATGTAAGTCAAATTTTGATTTCCTGGTATCGATATCAAATAAGTTTTTTTTGTCGTAAACTGAATTTTGAAGGTTAAATAAGTCCTCTGAATAAATGGTATCATGGCTGAGACTAAGAACTACAAATATACCTACTTAGAGCCAAATCCAAAGCAAAAACGAAAATAAAAGGGCTGAAAAACTGATTTTGATCAGGCCCGGTATATATTATCTATTTTCTGCACTATTATAAGAACTGCAACCTTGAAACTTCTGAATATCGTTTCTTATGTCTTTGTCTATGAGTGTATCAAATTTGATTAAAATCAGACCACTCCTTCTATAACCCAATGTTTTTCGATTATTGATTTTCGATATTTATCGGTGGGTACCTCGACACAAAACCTAGCTAAGAACACTCGCAGACGCTTATAGTACAACTGTGTAAATTTTCAAGAAAATCGTTTCGGTGTCTATAGGTAACGGACAAACACATACACGCACACGCACACACGCGCGTGCGCATACACATACACACAAAGTTCCACTTATAAATATTATTAGATTTATTTTCAGCAAGAACAGTCCTTAATGCATAATACATTCTGACTGTCCGCCTCTAAGTATGTCGGTGTGCTAGACTGGATAGATAATATTTGTTTCAGATGCCTGATCAAGTATATTTGTGATACTTCAACACCCACACAGCCAAACGATGCTTAGTTACAGTTTCTGGTCGAGAGCGCAGAATCTGGTGTGATCAATCGTTGAAGAAAGATCACTGCGCTAAAACACATACCTTCGTGCTAGCACAACCCTTGATGGTCTCTCCAGTTACATTCACAAGGCGCGTGTTGTGTTGTTTTGTGACAGCCTGATATTGTTAAGAGCTAACCTTCTTGACCAATCAACCATATCGTTACTTAGGTCCTATGATCAAAACAAAAGCATTATCAACAATCGGTTACACAACTCTCTCTCTATGTTTCTCTCTCTCTCACTCTCTCTCTCTCTCTCTCTCTCTATATATATATATATATATATATATATATATATATATACTACCGGCCATAATTATTAGGCCACCCTAGTGTTTTAAAAAATCATGCATTTCATACTATTTTTTTAGTATTCATTGCCAAGAGAATAAATGTAAATGAAAATGGAATATGTTCTTTTGTTAATACTGAATAAAAACATGCGCATCAAATGAATTTATAAATAATATTTAATAATTACCTATATCGCAAGTTTCATCAATGAAAGAATGAAGAAAATTTATGCCGATTCGGACGAGTTCATCTTTGCTTCCTTGCCTTGTAAAATTTTGCAAAGTAATAATAACAAAAGAACCATTCTATTTTTTTTTTTTAGAATTATCCACTAAAAATTGTATGAAAGACTCCCTTTCTTTTAAAAAACTGGATGGCCTAATAATTATGCCCGGAAGTGTATAGATAGATATATAGAGAGATAGATAGACAGAGACAGACAGACAGATAAACAAACAGACAGACAGGCTATAAAAATTCTTGGATATCGTATAATTATTTCCTAACATTATCAAACACTTGCAGCAATTAAAAGTGCTTATAAAAAAGAAAAGTCTAGAAGTTTTAACAGTTCATTGCTGATATCCCCTGACGAGTGGTCCGTCTACGAAATTCTGAAGTTAGAATATTGGAGATAACATCTATCAGGTTTTACTTGTAATAATGATATATATATATATTGATATATATATATATATATATATATATATAATTATTACAAGTGAAAGCGGATAGATGTTATCACACACACACACACATATACATATATATATATATATATATGGTGACTGGCGTGTGTATAGTCTGCTTATATACAGCACGTTAACAGCAAAACAGGCTTGTATGTGGATGACTAATATATTATGCTCTCATTACGATTGAGCTCTCTAGAGAAGAAAATAAAAAAAAAAGTTTCCAATTCTGCGATATATGCGTGACTATTCAGAAATTAATTGAATTCTTTCGGTAACAGCCGTGTGTACTGCTTATATACAACACTTTAAAATTTCTCGTTTCTGATTTTATGCGCCTATAGTTTAATGGCTAGCGACTCCGACTGACACCAAATCGGTCTAGTTTCGATCTCAGCCAGAAGCAAGTGGATGTGTTTAACCACACTGATTAGCTGTGATACAGCGAAAGAGGCTTGTATGTGGATGACTAATATATATATGCAGGGATTTCATTAAAAATGATAGACCAGGTAATTTTTATGTGTTCTTATGTTATTTTTTCTTTTCATAACTTAAATTATATAAGAATTGTGAAAAGGTTTTCTACTTTCGAGCGCTTTCGGCTATACTTTTAGCCATTATCAAGAATGGATTTTGTTTTACTTGTAAATACATATGTGTAAAGTTTATGTGTATAGAGACTTGTGTATTTTAACTTCCAAACACGGTAAGCACATTGTTACTGTAATTAGTAATGTATGAAAAAGAAAAGAAAAAATAATGGGGGCATTACTAATAAAAAAGAGAAATCCTACATTTAATAACACATTTTTTTCTAATCCGTGGTAATTGCAGCATGGTAAGGTTACTTTCTTTCGGTATTCATGGTATCACGAAGAATGAATGAACCCATAATCCTGTCCTAAGTCATGTCACACCACACTGCTATTTTGGGCCAATTCTGTAAAAATAGGGTCTTCTCATGCCTAACAGTTGTGACAGTCTACAAACCGACCGAATTGAAATATCGTTCATTACTCCAGATAATTAAAAAAAAAAAGATCTTGCCAATCTTCAGACCAAGCCAGCATATGCTTCCCAAATTCAGCGGAGTGTTATTAGCAGTAATACGGTTTCCATGCATGTCCTTTAAGTATCTTTTTGAGCGCAGTTCATACTGTGTGAAAGGAGCGTTTATATTTTCTTGCTGCTTGCCGAATTGACTTTCTTTGGTTACCTGTAAATATTTATTGAACTGCGTGTACTGTCTCCTGGTCACTGGACTTGGAAGGGCGACAGCTTATTTGTGTATCAGATATAGGCCCTGTAACCATGAGAGTTTTATGACAATTATTGATTGTCTTTGCGTCAACTTGAGCATGTAATGATCCTTCCCAAAACATTAAAAATCAAACACAAAAATTCAAGACAAAAATTACAATAAATGACTAATTAATAATTATTTTAAAATAGAGTATTAATTTTCAATCATACTGTACACACACACACACACACACACACACACACACACACACACACACACACACATGCACACATACACACACATGGGCTATCAAAAATTATCGGAACTGTTACTTTGGTAACGCTGGTAAAGTGCGCAGAATGAGGCAGTGATTGGAGGGAAAGTGTGTAGAATGTGGTCGTTTCACAACACTACATAGTTTCCTCAGTGACGATGACTTCTGCAGCAGTTTTTGGCCTAGAACAATATTCAATAGATCCGGTAATCACCATATTCCCATGTCGTGATTTTTCCTCTTCAAAAATCAAATCCCACGTGAAAAGAAACTATCACAAGAAAAAAGATTTCAATGGGTGTATGTTTGTATGTGCGTACCTCGGATGGTTGCTCCTTGTCGTGGTGGAAGGACTTGTGGGCTTCATTGACTTTGAAAACGCTACCGGGTGTTTCAAACATCTGGTAGGACATACTCTTCGAGACTAGGACAAAGACTAAGCGCGACCAACCCCAAAAACCCCAACGACTGAACAAACGGATGATGGTTACAAGAGATCTCAATGGTTAAATCAGAGGATGAAGAGGGCTACTCATGACGGACAGGCTACAGAGGATGCCACACAAAATTATAACAAAGCAGCAGTCCGTTGACATCTCATCACTGAATTCTGCACATCTCATTCCCTATATACAGCAGATAAAGGTAATGAAATCAAGTGCCTAGATCGCTTCCTGGCCAGTTGAGTTCCACCTTAAATAAATTTCACGGTATCGAAATTTCCTTCTACTCTGATTTTCTTTCCCTTCTAATCAACTCTTGCGAAGTCAAACGGCGGTCGGTAATGGATGATAGGAACAGCTTTTAGTGAAACTGAAAGCTTTTAGTCCTGAACCTGCATATTGGCGGTGAATGTAGTCATCAACACTATCGTCATAGGGAAACTGATCAGCAAGGAATAAATTAAATTCTTCTACTTCTACTTTGATTTTCTTTAACCTTCACACAACTGTTGCAAAGCAAAACGTCGGTTTGCAAAAACATAATGCTTAAAGTCCCAAACCTGCACATTGGCATCGAATTTATTCATCAACGCTATTATCATGAAGGAAGTGATCAGCAAAGAGGAAATCAAATTCTTGGACCCGAGGTAAAGCCTGCAAAGACAATTTTTTTAATTAATTCAATTTATAGTATTTAGAGAGAATAGTGTTTGTTTGATAGCTGAATTAAGACAACTCTTATTTCTCATGAGATTTAATTCTTCTCCTATCACACCCTTTCGTGTGAACGTCAAAGTTTGTAAATGATCGGTAGTGGAATGTTATTGGGAGTCGATTTGTTGAGTTAAGCTGTTGTGAGTGACACGTAGTGGCAAAAGCTGGATTTGCTGTTTTGCTACTGAATCGATTAGATTAAAATATGTTTACGGAAAACAAGTAGAGACATGTCTCACCGAAAATAATCTATTACACTTTTCACGAAATGATAATATTCGGCGATAAAAAAGAAGTAAAGGTTTCATATAAAACTGTATTTTGCAGGACCTGAAATAACATTATTTTCTTTTTATGGAAATTTTTCCAATATAACCACGACAGTCGATATGTTGTTTTCTGTCATGGTGGCACCACTCATCCAACGGATTGAACTACAACTACATATATTTCCCCTCACAAGAGGAGATCTCAGAGAGAGAGAGAGAGAGAGAGAGAGAGAGAGAGAGAGAGAGAGGCAGAGTTAGCCAAGACTGCTACCGTACGACCAATGCGAGTCCCAGTTATAGTATTACTTCCTAACCCATATTTATTCGTTCTACTAACAGAGTTCCACGTATTTTTATTTTGCTATGTTTAATATATATATAGTTATTCTCTATTTTGGTTGTTGTATTATTTCTTGCTGAGCTCATAACCGGGTCCACGACATTTTCTGTCCCTAACCCCTAAGAAATGCGGAGCAGTTTTGGCTTTGTCACTTGGTGGTGCATTTGATCTTTACGGCCATCAAATTTTGACGTTACATCTTTTTACTTGTCTATAAATATTTTCATGGCAGTTTCAGGGCAGACGAGTTACATATACATGAAAATAGACTTTTATAGAAAAAAATATATTTTTGACGAAAAAATTATTACCATAACAGATTTTTGAAGGAAAAAATATTGTCAGCAGAAACATTTTTGAATACAAAAGCAGAAGACATTTTCAGTTTTCTAAAATAAAAAAGAATAAAAACATTAAAATCTGACAAAATCAACCTTGCCACTATAACCGAACATTAAAAAAATACCTTAAAACTTTTCCCTTTTTGGTGTTAAATAACCCACAGAGGTGTTGATATGCCGGTAAACAAAACTCAAACTCAAACTTGAAGATATTAAAAAAAGAACACTACCAAAATACAAGGATTTTCAAGTAGATATCTAAACATAGGGTACACTAGGGAATCAATAATTCCATTTGTAGTTGGAACCCATGGATGATTGGAAAATGTTTCTGATAGACTCACTGAAAGTATTCCTAGTAGCGCATGTCTACTGAAGGTATTCCTAGTAGCGCATGTCTACTGGAGATATTCCTAGTAGCGCATGTCTACTGAAGGTATTCATAGTAGCCTATGTCTACTGGAGGTATTCCTAGTAGCGCATGTCTACTGGAGGTATTCCTTGTAGCGCATGTCTACTGAAGGTATTCCTTGTAGCGTATGTTTACTGAATGTATTCCTAGTAGCGTATGTCTACTGAAGGTATTCCTAGTAGCGTATGTCTTAAGCAAATGCAAAATATTGTACTTGCAAGTACGTCACACACATTACGAAAAGCTTTATCTGTATATAATGCGTTTGACCTTTTTCTTTTCTTCCTAGAAATTCTCAGTGGCAAATGTCATGGCGCCATTTCTAACATTAGGTCTCCGCTTGATATCCGGAAGGAAATAAGTTGAAAACAGAAATGAAAGGAAATGTAAGAACAATTTTAAGCGGATGAAGAAAAGAACGTAAACCCTAATCCACCAACCGCGTGTTGGAAAGATCCTGAAAAAGAAGTTAAAAGCAAATGCAATGTAACAAATACAGAGATGCACATAAACTAATGTGGGTAATACCACATAACCCATCAGTGGTTTTGGAGTGCAGGATTAAAATCGAAGGTTTTATTCTTCCTGCACAAAACCAATGCTTGTTAACTAGAAATTATCAAGCAAACATACCGAAAAATTGTGTTAACCTCAAATACAGCTTCTATGATGAATATTCAGAAACAATTGATCGCTTTTCATGCGGTTTCAAGGTATTAGCATTCACCGAATATAAAAGTCGGCATGAGAGGTTAGGTTAATATCTTCACCGGAAAACTTACAAATTTTATGGGAAGGAAACGACAAGGAATTGCTATGAACAACAACCAGACCCAGTTACACCGTAACAATTTTATCAGACAGAACAAAGCCAACTGTGCAGATCTAGTGATGAAAAATCATAAAAAATCGGAATGTGCTTTCTTACTGACACTGCAGCTTCTAAAGACTCTTCAATGATCTAAAAAATATTAAAATATCTTGAAGTGGCAATCTAAAAATGTAGCATGGAAGGACATCAATATTTCCAGTTGTGGTTGGGGGCCTGGGTTTGATTGAAAATGGTTCTTATGGAATCATTGAAGTGATCATCAATAGACCTTCCCTTGAAAAGATTCAGAAGCAAATCTTGCACTTCATAAAATGCTTTAGCTATGTAAAAGGTGTGTTTCGGGTTTTTCCATTTTAATATAATCTTTTTACAAGAATGTTTGGTAGATATTTTCATGACGCCATTTCCAACATTAGGTCTCTGGTTGGCACTGCGGAATGAAACGAGTATACAAGAGAAATTAAGAGAAATTAAAAGAAATAATAATAACAACAACAACAACAACTACAATAATAATAATAATAACAAGATTTTACAGACAAAACAAGATCTTTCAGACTGATACAAAGAGATTTTACAGGGAAATAGGTAAAAAAAGAATTGAAGTGACAGTACCCCCCAGAATGGAAGAAGTCACACAGTTCTGGGAAAAGATATGGGCTTGCCCTAAAGAACCTAGCAAGGAAGTACATTGGATTACGCAGGAGATAGAACGAATGAAAAATAAACCCGAACAGACATGGTCTGGAATTACAGAAGATGATGTTAAATTTGCACTAAAAAAAGCACACAATTGGAAAACTCCAGGTATAGATAAAATTCCTAACTTTTGGCTATATTATTTAAATGCAGCACATAAAAAAATAGCCAAAGAACTCCAAGAAATGGTTGACGATCCCACTAAAATTCCTGCATGGATGACAAAAGGAATTACATTTCTTCTACCCAAGAATGGTGACACAAACAACCCGAAAAACTACAGACCAATTACATGTCTTCCGACAACATATAAACTACTAACATCTATTTTAACAAAACAAACATATTTATTCTTAGAAAGAAATGACATGATACCGCTTGAACAAAAAGGGTGCAAACGTGGCTGTTATGGTTGTAAAGACCAATTGCTAATTAACAAAATGATCCTGGAAAACTGCTACAGTACAAAGAAAAATCTTAGTACTGCCTGGATAGACTACCGAAAAGCATTCGATAGTGTGCCACATTACTGGATTTTAAAGACTTTAAATATATACAAGATATCGCCCGTCATCATCAATTTCATCAAACAGTGCATGTCTATATGGAAAACAACCCTTTACCTCAATCATATAAATGGAACCTATAAGTCTGATGAAATAAACATCAAAAGAGGTAGATTTCAAGGTGATTCTTTATCTCCCTTACTATTCTGCATATCATTAATAGCACTAACCAGTCAACTTAATAAGACAGAATGTGGTTATAAAATAGGCCAAAAGAAAATAAGCCATCTATTTTACATGGATGACTTAAAGTTATATGCTAAGAATGATAATGAGCTGGAAGGTCTTCTGCAAACTGTAAAATGCTTCAGCGAAGACATTGGAATGAAATTTAAATTGAATAAATGTGCTAAAGCTAGAGTTTTACGTGGATCAATACAAGAAACATCCTCAATTAGCCTAGACCCTGCTGTAACAATAAAAGAATTGAAACCAGAAGAAGCTTATAAATACCTAGGTGTAAATGAGAGCGAAAACATTCACCATAAAAAAATGAAAGAAATAGTGCGTAAAGAGTACTATAGAAGGCTACGAATGATATTAAAAACTGAATTAAATTCACAGAACAGAGTTATGGCCATTAATAGCCTTGCAATCCCAGTTGTCCAATATAGCTTCAACATCTTAAACTGGACTCTAAACGACATCAGACGAATGGATGCTAAAACAAGAAAGCTTCTTTATAAGCATAAGATGCATCATCCAAAGGCTGATGTAGACCGTCTATACATACCCCGTAAAGAAGGTGGAAGGGGTCTTATTCAGCTGGAATTGTCATACAAGACAACAACTATTGGCTTACTAACATACATAGAAACAACAAAGGATTGGATGATACAATTAGTAAGGCAACATGAAGAAAGAAAGAAAAAATATTCAATAATAAAAGAAGGCAGTAAATACAAACAAGATTTACAGTTAGTACATCCTGTAGAAAAGCAAAACAGAAGCCAAGAACCAACTATTGCGGCAAAAAATATGAACATGAAAGCCAAAGATAAAGCTCTTGAAAAGATGAAACAGCGCTGGCAAGACAAACCTCTGCATGGCCAATATCCAGTACGTGCCAATAAATCCAATGTTGACAAAGTTAATACTCATCGATGGTTACGTGCATCTGGATTAAAGTCTGAAACTGAAGGATTTATACTTGCAGCACAAGATCCAAAATGCAGGTTTTGTGATAAACACCAAGAAACAATAGACCACCTAATCTCAGGCTGTTCTGTGCTTGCCCCAAACGAATATAAAAATCGCTACTATTTACATTGGACAATGTGCAAACATTATGGAAAAGCTGTAAACAAACACTGGTATGAACATCATCCAGCACCGGTTACAGAAATAGAAGATGTAACCATTCTATGGGATTACACCATCTACACAGACAGAAAAATTGAAGCAAACAGGCCAGACATTATTGTTAAAAACCAGAAGGAGAAAACTTGTCTATTAATTGATATGGCTTGTCCAGCGGATTGTAACATAGCAATCAAGGAATTTGAAAAACTGTCAAAATATAAAGACCTGGAAATTGAAATAGAAAAAATGTGGAAATTGAAAACAAGTGTTGTGCCAGTGATAGTAGGTGCACTTGGAATGATAAAAAATGGAACAAAACAACACATTGAAAGAATCCCTGGAAACCCCAGCTTAAGGGACATACAAAAAATTGTCTTATTAAGTACAGCCCACACACTAAGGAAAACTTTATCTATGTAATGCTGAGGATGATAGGGAAGATAGAAAAACATGAAATGGAGCCATAACAACACGCCACTACCTGCCTTAGGTCTCCCCGCAGACTTGGTTGGTAGTGAGACCAAAGCAGAAATCGAAATATGATGAAAAATGACATAATAATAATAATAATAATAATAATAATAATAATAATAATAATGTAAACAAATAATGGTATGAACATCACACAGCACCGGTAACAGAAATAGAAGATGTCACCATTCTATAGGATGACATCATCTACACAGACAGAAAAATTAAAGCAAATAGGCCGGACATTATTGTTAAAAACCAAAAAGAAAGAAATTGTTTGTTAATTAATATGGCTTGTCCAGCGGATTGTAACATTGCAACCAAGGAATTCGAAAAACTGTCAAAATATAAAGACCTGGAAATTGAAATTAAAACAAATGTGGAAATTGAGAACAAGAATCATACCAGTGATAGTGGGTGCACTTGGAATGATAAAAATGGAACAAAACAACACATTGAAAGAATCTTTGGAAACCCCAACTTAAGAAATATACAAAATATTGTGTTAAGTACAGCCCATACACTAACGAGAACTTTGTCTATGTAACGATAGAAATGTTAGGGAGATAAAAAAAAAATGAAATGGAGCCATAACAACACAGCACGGCCCGCCTTAGGTTTTCCCGCAGACTTGGTAGGTAGTCCGACCATAGCAGAAATTGAAATATGATGAAAAATGCCAACATAATAATCTCTTACATGGGATTTAACCAAAATTTAACTGAATATTTGGTTTTCAGTCTTTCTATGATATATCGATATGATGTTTTTGTCAATTCTAGCTCTCTTATTCATAGGACTTTGTTTTACATTATGAAATAATATTAATTAATTAATAGTAAATAATAATCTGATAAATTAATCAATAATTTAATTATTCTTTCGGGTGGAACTATGATCCAAATTACTACAATAGAAAAAATAGTAGTTTTTCAGTTGAATTTAAACGAAAGGTTATTTAAATTTTGTCCTACTGGGTTAATAACATCCAGCCTCACTCACAAATACTTGGAGTTGGATAGCAGGTTTGGTAGCGGACATTTATTTTGTTGGGACATCATATATAAATAAGAAAATATTTTAAGCCTGCATACTGACCCGTGTTTTCAATAGCGGGGGGAATTACATTATTCTCTTTTGCTGTAATGGATGATGTATTTGTAAGAAGTTTTGATGAAGAGCATCTGGTTATTAAGTTACAAATTACTATAATTTTGTAGTCACTTTTACACAGAGTCCAGCTTTTTCAGTTTTAATCTCGAAAGCTGGTTTGCTAAATTGTCTTAACAAATATATATATATAGTCATCCGCAGACAGATCTGTTTCGTTGTATCACAGCTCATCAGTATGGTTAGTAATCCGATTGCTTTTTACCCAGTCGGCGATTCTACCTCTGAACTATGGGCGCTCGGTAGATGAAGGCAGACCTTTAGCGTGTGATATACCATGTATACACACGCCAGTTTCTGAGAGTGTTTGAATTCATTATTGAATGAACGATGCGTAGATGCTAAAGTAGCTACTGTTTTTTTTAAGTCTACCATTCTTTCAGTGTGCTCAATCAGGGTGTGAGAGCGTAAATATTCCACCGCAGACAGATCTGTTTCGCTGTATCACAGCTCATCAGTACGTTTAGACATCCAATTGCTTTTTACCCAGGATTGAAACCCGACCGAATTAGCGTGAGTCGGCTATTCTACCTCTGAGCCATGGGCGCTCGGTAAAAAGATAGCTACTGAATCCAATTCTACCCCAAACAAAAGCCTGACAGGTTACCAGAATGAGGTCGCTCTTAATTCTAATATTCGAAGTTTACTATCACCAGAAGTCAAAAGAAATCTAAAAAAAATTAATATAGAAGTGAAATAATATAAAGAACTGAGGTATTGTTTCCCTTTACATTAAATAAACATGAAATATACGATACCAAATGAGGTGTGAATGAAATAAGGAGAAAAATGTCAAAGAAGATGATATATCTTTGAACAAAAGTACCTTTAATAGTCACGTGCAGCATAAAACAAAAAGAAACAGTGTAATATTGAGAAAATAGACGAAGAACAAGTGGAAAACTGAAATTAAAAGTGAGTGCACCAATTTGTCTAATGTTAACCCTAGCAATCTGATAAGTATTGAAAAACTGAATAATGTTGAGTTAGATGAAAATATATCTCAAAGAGATCATGAAACAACTAAATTTGAAGAATATATGCCGATGATATTAAAACTACGAAAGAAGAAATTATAGAAAAGTTAGTAAAAGTGAAAGTGAAAGTAGCCAACATTGATGTCTTCAGAAGAAACTCTTTTGAAAATCAGATATAAGCATAAGTTTAAGCACACAATTTATGTTAGAAATTTTGCTTTAACAAAAATACGCCATGTAACAAAACCTACTTTGACTAAAAGAAATCAACTGATATAAGAAGTTGAAAAGTTGTTCAGTAAAAGCGTGGAATAAAAGCGTGGAATAAAAGCGTGGAATAAAAGCGTGGAATAAATCGAAGAAAGAAGAGACAAGGATTACAAAATAATAAACCAAAATGGAAGTTAAACCTCAATAAAAATATAAAAACAATGGGAGCAGAAATATCTGTTTTGTCAGAACTTTATAAGAATAATGAATAATGCACTGGTAAAATGCGTAAAGTTAAGAGAGATTGTCAATAGAAGAATAAAGAATAATATTGAAATTAAAAGAAGTGAAACAAAAATTCCAAGCTAAAGTTATCGAAAAACAAGATATTTAAAACAGACGAAATTACGTGAAAATGTTAAAATAAAAGGAAATAAATACGTGTTGGAGAAGATATGAAGATACGGTATACAATGATGCTAAATGGTTCAAAGAACAGAAAAAAATAGAAGAAATATCTAAGAACTGAAATGGCAATAGAGTATAGAAAAAGATAAAACGAACCGTTCAAGTAGAACTCTCAGGGAACTGACAAAATTTTAAACTTCTGGCTTGACACTAAAGCTAATTATTGTGACACTATTTAATGAAATGAAGCTGGAACCCACAACAACACCAGAATAGTTCTTCTTGTTGGGGATCACCCCTTTTTACACATAAGAATGGGCTCGCGTGATGTGTACATATAAGCGTGCCTATACAGAGAACGGTAGTGCTTGTCAAAGCGTTTACTCGCTGCGGCGGCATTTCTCACTGTCAGCCCTCTGCCTTCGGGCAGAGGGCGCTCTCTGCTTCCGAGCAGAGAGCACAAACCCAGTCGTGGTTCCGCCGAAGGGTAGAACCACGACTCGGTAAAAATAGACAGACATTTTTTTGGCCCGGCTATATGGCCGGGAATACCCACTTTAAAATGACCATGTGTCACATCCGGCCTTGCGTGGGAAGGCTAGTAAATACAGTAAATACAGTGCTTGCCAAAGCGTTTGCTCGCTGCGGCGGCATTTCTCACTGTCAGCTCTCTGCTTCTGAGCAGAGAGCACAAACCCAGTCGTGGTTCCGCCGAAGGGTAGAACCACGACTCGGTAAAAATAGACAGACATATTTTTGGCCCGGCTATATGGCCGGGAATACCCACTTTAAAATGACCATGTGTCACATCCGGCCTTGCGTGGGAAGGCTAGTAAATACAGTGCTTGCCAAAGCGTTTTCTCGCTGCGACGGCATTTCTCACTGTCAGCCCTCTGCCTTCGGGCAGAGGGCGCTCTCTGCTTCCGAGCAGAGAGCACAACCCAGTCGTGGTTCCGCCAAAGGGTAGAACCACGACTCGGTAAAAATAGACAGACATTTTTTTGGCCCGGCTATATGGCCGGGAATACCCACTTTAAAATGACCATGTGTCACATCCGGCCTTGCGTGGGAAGGCTAGTAAATACAGTGCTTGTCAAAGCGTTTTCGCTGCGACGGCATTTCTCACTGTCAGCACTCTGCCTTCGGGCAGAGGGCGCTCTCTGCTTCCGAGCAGAGAGCACAAACCCAGTCGTGGTTCCGCCGAAGGGTAGAACCACGACTCGGTAAAAATAGACAGACATTTTTTTGGCCCGGCTATATGACCGGGAATACCCACTTTAAAATGACCATGTGTCACATCCGGCCTTGCGTGGGAAGGCTAGTAAATACAGTGCTTGTCAAAGCGTTTTCTTTTCGCTGCGACGGCATTTCTCACTGTCAGCACTCTGCCTTCGGGCAGAGGGCGCTCTCTGCTTCCGAGCAGAGAGCACAAACCCAGTCGTGGTTCCGCCAAAGGGTAGAACCACGACTCGGTAAAAAATAGACAGACATTTTTTTGGCCCGGCTATATGGCCGAGAATACCCACTTTAAAATGACCATGTGTCACATCCGGCCTTGCGTGGGAAGGCTAGTAAATACAGTGCTTGTCAAAGCGTTTTCTCGCTGCGACGGCATTTCTCACTGTCAGCACTCTGCCTTCGGGCAGAGGGCGCTCTCTGCTTCCGAGCAGAGAGCACAAACCCAGTCGTGGTTCCGCCGAAGGGTAGAACCACGACTCGGTAAAAATAGACAGACATTTTTTTTTGGCCCGGCTATATGGCCGGGAATACCCACTTTAAAATGACCATGTGTCACATCCGGCCTTGCGTGGGAAGGCTAGTAAATACAGTGCTTGTCAAAGCGTTTTCTCGCTGCGACGGCATTTCTCACTGTCAGCACTCTGCCTTCGGGCAGAGGGCGCTCTCTGCTTCCGAGCAGAGAGCACAAACCCAGTCGTGGTTCCGCCAAAGGGTAGAACCACGACTCGGTAAAAATAGACAGACATTTTTTTGGCCCGGCTATATGGCCGAGAATACCCACTTTAAAATGACCATGTGTCACATCCGGCCTTGCGTGGGAAGGCTAGTAAATACAGTGCTTGTCAAAGCGTTTTCTCGCTGCGACAGCATTTCTCACTGTCAGCACTCTGCCTTCGGGCAGAGGGCGCTCTCTGCTTCTTAGTGGGAGGGACGACTAAATAAAGTGATTGTCAAAGGCAGGAGTTGAGTAGTTGTACCGCCATAGTTCTTCACTAAAAGAGAGAATATATTGATTTCTACTAACAGTATTCTTAGTATGGCTGAATTTTTTTTGTAATCATTTCACCCCAAGCAAGGCATTCCACTGCCACTATTGCGCTTGGGGCTACGTAGGGGGTGGTAAATAGGAAGAGTGGTTAGATATAGGAAATGTCAGAAGGGGGCTGATAGATAGTTGGGTGGGTGGGAAGAGTGTTTGAAAGAATGGAAGTTAGTGTGTTTGAAAGAGTGGAAGTTGGTTTGTTGGGAGATGTCTATTGACCTTACATTTAAACTCCTGGAGATTGTAGCCGTCGGGGAAGCAGTCATGTGGAAGAGAATTCCACAGTCGGGAAGTGCGAGAAAAGAAACTGTTGGAGTAGAAGTTGCGGTTGAATTTTATCGGTTTCACTGTAAAAGGGTGGGATCTAGTTGCTAATCTAGTATCTTGTGCAAATTCGAACCTAGGGGGCACCAGTGATCTAAGTTCATCGGAGTAGAAGCCGTGAAAGTATTTATAGAAGAGACACAGGGAAGCCACGTCGCGCCGGTGAGAGAGAGACTGCAGGTGGTCTGCTAAGTCGGTATCGAGCACTTTACAGACCCTCCGCTGTACCTTGTCTAGAAGCCCAAGGAGAATAGCAGGGGCACCCGACCAGATATGGCAACAGTATTCAATGCACGGGCGGATGGTAGATTTATAAATGTGCAGGATAGATTCAGACGGAAAAAACCTCCGGGCCCTGCACAGAGAGCCGACTTTCATAGCAGCGGATTTAGTAATGAATTCGATATAGTCATTCCACTTGAGGTCCGCTGAGAGTGTGAGACCAAGGAGGCGTAGTGTTTTACTCTCTGGGAGGCAAGCCTGGTCCATGCTAATAGGAGGTAGGTGCGATTGTCTATGATGATTAATTGATAGTAGCTTCGTATTAGAAGCATTAAAATTTACGAGCCATTTCTTACCCCAGTCCACTACGAATTGGAGGTTCTTTCCAAGCTCGGCTGCAAGGTTAGCTTTGTCGCCCGCACCAGATTTTTGGTCGAGTTGACTAACCAGTGTTCCAGTTTGTATATTTTTGTTCAATATAACTTACCTTTTTGATCTCCGTATATGCTTTTGTTATTTAATTTGTTGTGTGGTTTCTCAATAAGAATCTCTAACACTTCTAATTAATCACATCCTTTCAACCAAAAAACAATGACACAGAAAACCCTAAAACCTGTTGAAATATTACTTGCTTGTCAACATCGTACAAGTTGTTAAACACCATATTAACCGAAAGAACATACAGCTGTCTGGAAGAACAAATATATATTGTGCTGAGTTAGTGCAGAGATTCCTCTTTCTGCAAAAGTAAGTTGCTTATAGATAAGACTAGCATCATAGCCCGGCGTTGCCTGTGTAACTCAGAACATTTTAGTAGTAGGACTCGCTTAGATAAAAAAATAATTATATTAAAAAATTGTTGTTTCAAAATTATTCAAAAATTCCATTAAGAAATTCTATTTTCTTTTGTTTTGCGTAAATGTGATTTGACATTGTAAACAACATTGCGTTTGTTTTTGTTTCAAAATTACGGGAGAAATATTTACATTTTTTGTTGACTAAATGAATTTAACATAAAAATTAAAATTATTTTTGTTTTACTGAAATTAGAAATATAAAAACTATTACGCTCTCAGTTCAGAAATTTCGAAGAATATTTAAAAATGTAGAAACAGAAAAAAATATTACGTTCTCAGTTCAGATATTTTCGAAGAATATTTAAAAATGTAGACATTTAATTTTAGAGGAAAAAGTTACATTAATGCCACACGAATTACAGCTTATTTTCTGCATGATATATTTAGTGAAAAAAAAAGCTTTTTTAAATTTTATTTTCTGAAGTATGAAATATTAAATCTGAAAAAAAAAAGACTTAAATAATTAAATTAACCATTGGCACTTTTTTTTACATATTTTGTTTTTGTTTGAAAAAACAATTTTTAAAAAAAATATTTCTTTGTTTCAAAATTACGGGGAAAAATATTCACATTTTTTTTGTTGACTAAATGAATTTTTAAAATGTCGGAATATAAATTAAATATAAAGGCTCATTTTTTTAAGTCGCGTTTGACACATGTGATTTGATTTCTGTGACGTAATCTAGCAACCATCTTAGATCTTAGATGTTTTACGGAGCGAATGTAAACTATCTGCTCCATTAGCCAAAAGGTGCGATAGACAAAAATTGCTGAACTTAAACTCAAAATGTATGTGTTGACCTGGCTTCCCTGTAGATATGGGTCCCTAGAAAGTTTGAATGGCGTAGCTTAAAAAATGTAGGCGTGCATAGGGAACAGTCACACACAGTCTCACAGATTGCCTTATATATATATATATATATATATATAGATGATTATTGAAAATACTCACAAAGAAAACAAGGATATCAATGCAGCATAGATAGATTACAAAGAAGACTTTGACAGGATCCCACATTGGTAGATAATCAAGTGTCTTGAATTATACAAAATCTAATCATATCTTCTAAATTTTTTACGATATTATGTCATTATAGAATACAGATATGTTCCTCTTGCATTCTAATGTTTTGCTCTGAAAGAAAAACATAAAAATGAAATATAGGATTTTCCTAGGAGATTTATTATCTGCTCATTTTTTTGTCTGGCATTAATTCCTTTATCAAGATTGGTAAACTATGCAGGATAAAATTAAAGATACAAGGATCAAAAATTTATTTCATACGTATGACATCAAATTATATGAATAAAATGATGATGAATTGGAAGGGCTTTAAAAACAGTGAAAGGTTTCAACGATGATATATTCATGACATATGGGCTTGGTAAATGTGCAAAGGCCACCTTCAAACGATGAAAACTTGTTAGTAATGAGAATATAATTCATAGTGTAGACATGGTGATTAAGAAATTCGACTAGAAAGGTAATTACAAGTGAATGAAGATGGTGGAAAGCACTATTCGAAGATGAAAGAAAAGGAGCGGTCCGAGGCGAGTGTGAATAATTATAAAACTGAAATAAATCCGAGAAAAAAATAAAACAACCGCCATTAACACACTTGCTATGTCAGTTTAACTTGTAGCTTCGACAAAATAAATTAGAAATCAAACATGCAAAAATTCATAAACAGATCACATGCAATAGAATGCATCATTCTAAAGCAGATGTTGACCGTTTGTACCTGTAAAGGAGCAGTAGAGGTAGTAAATGCATTTTTCAACTAGAATTGTCTTAAAAAATTTAAATAATCGGAATTCAAGTCGTAATGGATCTTTAAATATAAAAAAAAATATTCTGAATCAAGAGAAAAAGAGAATTGAAGAGATTTCATGAAAATAGCGGTTAAGTAGATCAGTCAGTTAAATGCCATACGTGATACACGCTTGGGCGATCATGTCTCGAAAGTGACATGACTGACTGGGCAGAGGATTATCCCGCAGTAGGTTGCCATTGCTTTCTGCGGTAGACTGGTTGCCGACCAAGGCTATAGAACCCAATCTGTCCTGTTATTTAACCCATAACTGGAAGGAAGAGACAGATTAATATCTTTCCAAAGGGTATTTGCGCGTAAGTGAATACAATGAATTCAACTGGAATTCGAACTCGGCTCCCCGTTCCGAGCCGATATCCACTGTACCACAACGCACATCCCGGTTAAGTAGATACAAATGCTGCAAAATCATAAACATTTCGTAAGATAAGTAAAAATGTCTCAAAATCAGCAAAATATTACAAAATCAGTAAAATGCCACAAAATTAAAGAGAAAGTGAAGAAAGAAGCCAAAAAAAAAAAAAAAAAACTGGGCCAAAAGTAGAAAAAAGAAAGCAAAAGTATCTACATGACCTGTTCTATCTTCGAGGCAAACATGCTGATGTAGATCAATTTACAACCCACCAGTTGCTAAGGAATTCTGTTAGTTAAGTGCCATACGTGAAACCCGCTTTAGCGATCATGTTTCGAAAGAAACATGACTGACTTGGCAGAAGGTTATCCCGCAGTAGGTTGCTATTGCTTTCTGCGGTAGACTGGTTACCAGCCAAGGCTATAGAATCCAATCTGTCCTGTTATTTAACCCATAACTGGAAGGAAGAGACGGATTAATACCTTTCCTAAGGGTATTTGCACGTAAGTGAATTACTTGTACATATCTACCAAGCCGATGTATTTAATAATACGGACACAACCTATTGGTCTGTGACCAATACAATAAAACCCTTGATCACCTTATGCTCAAAATCACATTCAATGAATACAAAAACCATTATGACAGGTTAGATCAATATTTTCATTGGAAGATCTGTCATCACTACGTAAAAAAAACTCAGCTTCAAACTGGTATAAAATCAACCTGAATCTGTAACTGAGGGAGCAGGTGGTACCCTCATCTGGAATTTTTCTATCAACAGATCTAACAATACTAGCAAATAGTCCAGACATTATCATCAAAGAAACTGACTTACATGAGCCTACCAAGTAATAAAAACATATACTAGATGGGTTTTGAAAAAAACAAGCAAATACAAAAATCTTGAGATGGCAATAGAAAAATGTAACACTTCAAAACTAAAACTGGTCTTCTTGCGTTTGGGGATCTGGGTCTGATGAGGAAAGGAATTCAACAACAAACTAAAAAAAATACTGCTGTATTATCTCTGCACGAAATCCCAAAAATGCTTCTGACAATTACAGCCCACATCCCGTGTAAAACCCTGACCATTTAAATATTTTAAAGCTGTGTTTTGTTTAATTGCTTTTTCGAGGCCATTGGTTATAACGTGATTATAAAACATGCCGGTCAAAGATCAATAAAAATGATAATAATAACAATTTAAAGCGAAATAAAACAGATTTAGAAAACAGAAAAAAAATTGCTATCCGATAGAATTTTCTTGGACATTTGACACGAGAATTAACGTAAAGTAATAATAAACAACTTCTTCTTCTTCTTCTTCTTCTTCTTCTTCTTCTTCTTCTTCTTCTTCTTCTTCTATGTGCCCTGTCCCATCAGGACGTAGGCGATCATGGCTTTCCACGCCTCCCTATCCCCGGTGGCTCTTAGCACGCCTCCTTCTGTTACACCACCCAAACCCTGCTCTGCCAGCCAATAGCTCAAGCCCATAAATCTAGAATATAAATGTATAGAAACTAGCATGGCCACTAAATGAGGGATCAGTTTGTATAGTGATTATAAAATAGATTTATCCCCAACTTTATATCCACATTAAAATTTCTTATAAACAGTTGACATATATCGTCTTCTATGTGCCATATACCTTCAGGACGTAGGCGATCATGGCTTTCCACATCTCCCTATCCCTAGTGGCTCTTAGCACGCCTTCTCCTGTTGCACCATGCAACCCTCGTTCCATCATCCACCTGATTAGGTCCTTCAAATATGTTATCAATTGCTTTCCCCTGTCTCTTTTTCCCTCTATCTGGCCTGTTAGTATCAGGTTCTCCAAGCCCTCTTTCCTCATTGCATGTCCCAGGAACTTCAGCTGTCTCATCCTGATGTCAGTAATAACTTCCTTTTCGTTTCTATCATTTCCAAAACCTCATCATTGCTCACATGATTAATCCATGATATTCGCAGCATCTTTCTCTAGAACCACATTTCTGTTGCTTCAAGTTAATCATGGCTGTACAACAAAAATAAACAACTATAACGATTTAACGATTAGAATTATGAAATTTTGGAAAGGACGAGCAAAGAAAGTAATTACAATACCAGGTGTTACTGAAATACTGGGGTTTTATAATATTTTTTATTTGGACTATTGTCCTCATCTTAGTTGCCATTTGTACGACATTTCGGCCGTTGTATGCTCCGGCCTCCTTCAGGTGCTAAGAATTTCTAACCGAACCCTTAATTACAATCACTGGGATATATTATACTCATTTTTTGTGCGAAGCCTCTTTTGGTAGTCATGAGTTATCTCCCTCTAACCCGACTCTCTAAGTTACAAATAGCGAGGATACACCAGAAAGTATTGGATGCAACTTATCGATGAAAAGAAAAAAGGCTCGGTTGATTTTCCTGAGTCACGAGTGGTGACCTGAAAATTAAATTTTTACTAGCAACAAACATTGATATGTTGTTTGTAATAATAATAATAATAATAATAATAATAATAATAATAATAATAATAATAATAATAACGACAACAACAGAATAGATTTATAGATGATCTTAAATGTAAATAAAATAGGCGTTGGATCAAAGGTCAGTAATAAAAAAAAGAATCTTCTTTTTTTTATGTGCCCTGTCCTTTCAAGACGTAGGCAATCATGGCCTTCCACGGCTCCCTATCCCTGGTGGCTCCTAGCAGGCTTTCGCCTGTAACATTTTGTAACCCCCGTTCTGTAATCCACCTGTTCAGGCACTTCAAATATGTTATTCGTTGCTTTCTCCCTGTCTTTTTCTCTTCTATCTGGCCAGTCAGTATCAGGTTCTCCAAGCTCTCCTTCCTTATTGTATGTTCCAGGAATTTAAGTAGTCTCTTCCTGATGCTCAATATTAATTTCCTTTTCGTTTCCATTCTTTCCAAAACCTCATCATTGCTCACATGCTTGATCCACGATATCAGCATCATCATTCTGTAGAACCACATTTCAGTTGCTTAAAGTTTTTCTTCATCTTTGATGATATTGTTCAATATTAACTGTCATATTGAAGAACTGACATCACATAGAAATCCAGTATTCTCTTCTTTGTTTCTAGTGAAAGTTTCCTGTCTCTTAAAACTTTACTCAGCTTCTGGAACGCGTCCTTCCCCATGCCAATTCGCCTTCGGATCTCTGTGTTGCACTTTCCGTCTTCTGTTAGAAAACTTCCCACTTATTTAAATTTTGTACCTGCTTGATTTTAGTATCCCCCACCTGTATTTGGCATTTTGGGTTGTTCTTTTTGCTGATGACCATGCATTCGATTTTCTTGCAGTTTATTTGTAGTTCTTTCTTGTCTCTCTTTTCAGCTACCTTCTATAGGAAGTCTTGTAGTTTCATTCCCGTGTCTTCAATCAACACTGTATCATCTGCGTCTCTTATGTTGTTCAAATTGTGGCCTCCGATGATTAATTCTGGCAACACATCTAGGGTCCTCAAAATAGTCTAGCTGTACAAGTTGAACAGATTCGGTAAAAAGACACATCCTTGTCTTACGCTCCTTTCTATCTTTGTATATCTGCTGAATTTGTTACCTGTTCGTATGCAGGCAGTTTGTTGCCAGTAGTGATTCTTGATTACTCTTATGTCTTTCCCCAAATATGTCGAGGCTGCTAAGCATCTCCATCAATTCTTTGTGGCGTATTTTGTCGAACGCCTTTGTATAATCGATAAAACATAGGTACAAGTCTTTTCGAAGATCATCCTAATCATAAATATGGCGTTCTTTGTTTCAGTGTCTTTGACGAACCCGCACTGTTCCTGTCCTATCTCTGGCCTGATTCTGCTTCTCGCTTTATTCATCAGGATTCGGGCGATCACTTTCCTAGTATGACTCATTAAGCTGATAGTTCGTTGGAGTTCGCATTCGTTTCCACCTGTCTTCTCATGCAGTGCTATGAAAATAGACTTGCATAGGTCGTCTGGTATTATACTACTATTATAAATTTCATTTATTATTTCTGCAATTTTCTCTATGCCGAATTCTTCCAGGGCTATCAGCAGCTCTATGACTATGCCATCTGGTCCTGCTGCTTTGTTTCTATCCAGTTTGGCCGTTGCAACTTCCACTTGAAACTTTAATATTTCCAGTCCGTCCGCATCTTTGTGTATTATTGGTTGCTCTCTCTTGTAGTGGACAAGATCTTTTATATATTGTTCCTATCGCTGGAGTATTTCCTCATTCTCCAATATTATTGTTCCATCCTTATATTTTATGCATCCTGTTGAGGAGCAGTTTTTTTTGTCCTGTCAGTTCTCTTGTCTCTTTATGCATGTCTGCTTTATTAGTCCTGTTAAGTCTCTCTACCTCTGCGCATTTGTCGTTGAGCAGTTAATCCTTGCACTATTCATAGACCCTAATATTTCTTGATGGCTATTCTATTAGTGTATGGGATACGTTTAAACTCAGCGCACGCCCTCTTTTTCTTCCGCAAGTTCTTTTAGCCGTTTATACAGCAAGCTATATGCGAGTTCGTCTTTGCCTGTCTGTTTATGCCCCGGAGTTTATGCATGTGTATATCAGTAGTATCAAAATGTGTCTACTTTTTAAGAAAGTGATCATTTAGTAAGAAGTCGTTTTGTAGTAGTGTGTACTGTAAATATTAAAAAAAAACCCACCCACCCACACCCACAGACACACACACACACACACACACACACACACACACACACACACACACATATATATATATATATATATATATATATATATGCGTATATAAGACTGGTAGAGTTTGAAAAATAGTAGCTACTCTGGCATCTATGCATCACTCATTCAGTAATGAATTAGAGCACTCTAGTCACTGGGGTATGATACATCACAAGCTAAAAGTCTGTCGCCTTCTACTGAGCGCCCATAGCTCAGAGGTAGAATCGCTGACTGACGCCAATTTGGTCTGGTTTCAATCCTGGGTAAAAAGCAATTGGATGTCTAACCGTATTGATGAACTGTGATACAGCGAAACAGATCTGTCTGCGGATGACTATATATATGTACATAAACTTTTAAATCATTTCCAAAGAAGATAATGACTAACTTGATATAATTAGGTGGGCCAAGTATTTTTTGATATAATATTATTTTGTTGTGAAATATATTTATCTATGCTCTTAACGCAACTATTACTGAATTTAACGTTGTTTTTGTTAATTATTTTTTAGTGTGGGTAAATGGAAGAAATGTTTGTGAATTAAGTTTAGGAAAAATTTACTAATGTGTGTTTGGACATTACGGCTGAAGAGTGGGTTCAACCGAATAATGTTACGTTTACGGGATTTCTGCTTATTTCTGCCTTCTTTGTTTTTAACAGAGCGTTCTAAACTCGTGTTGAGTATATTTTTTACTAGAGCACTGATGTATTTAATTTTAGAATTGTCAAAAAGTTTTGGAATTGTCAGTAACACTTAGAAATAATCGAATCAAATTTTTCAAAGACCACAATCTATTACCATTATCATTAACACTAAAGTCGTATATCTCTTAGATGTTACCTTTGAGCCGGTTAATTTGCTAAAATAAAAAAAAATAATGTTAATATTTAATTGTGATTTTTTTATTAATTTGTAACCTGGATTTTTGTACTATTGATGAATAAGTGATTCTTTCGTTGGTATTTTATCACTAAATTGCTCAGGTGTTTGAACAGATAACATTTGTGCCCGGAAACGCCCTTAGCATTTAGATCAGAGCTCGGGAATAATTATGAAGCATCAAATGAAGAAAGTAATGTTGACATATTGAATGTTATATTTTGCCAATCTAAGAAATATGAATTATACTCAAATACATTTTATAAAATACCGTATCTTAAAATTAACGGATACGAAAATGTTTAAATTTATCAAAAGGAGAAGAAGAAAAACAAACAAATCTTGACGTTTTACTACTGTTAATGTTCCATGCTCTGCTATCTATTCACCCTAACTCGTCAAATAGGTTGCACGTTCTATCTATTACATTCTCCTAGGATTCTCTATTTATTGTGTCCGCAAAGATTTTGGATCCGCGGTTTCTTGTAGGCATTTAAAATTTCCATGTTTTTAATCATTTAACCCCAAGTAAGGTTGTAAAGCTACTAAGACGCCAGTGGCTACTAGGTGTTAGAGAATACGAGAATAAAACACTATTAGGAAGAATATGAGAATAAAATAAGATTAAGGAGAATATGAGAATAAAACTCTATTAAGGAGAATACGAGAATAAAACATCACTAAGGAGAATATGAATATAAAACACGGTTAAGGATAATACGAGAATAAAACTCGGTTAAGGAGAATACGAGAATAAAACACTATTATGAAGAATATGAGAATAAAACACTATTAAGGAGAATATGAGAATAGGACATTACTAATGAGAATACGAAAATAAAACGCTATTCAGAAGAATACGAGAATAGAAAACGGTTAAGGAGAATACGAGAATAAAACACTATTAAGAAGAATATGAGAATAAAACACTATAAAGGAGAATATGAGAATAAAACACTATTAAGAAGGATATGAGAATAAAACACTATTAAGGAGAATATGAAAATAAAACACTATTAAGGAGAATACAAGAATAAAACACGGTTAAGGTGAGTACAAGAATAAAAAAAGGTTAAATTGAATACGAGAGTAAAACACTATTAAGAGGGATATGAGAATAAAACACTATTAAGGAGAATATGAGAATAAAACATTACTAAGGAGAATATGAAAATAAAACACGGTTAATGAGAATACGAGAATAAAACAGGGTTAAGGTGAATACGAGAATAAAACACTATTATGAAGAATATGAGAATAAAACTCTATTAAGGAGAATATGAGAATAAATCATTACTAAGGAGAATATGAAAATAAAACACTATTAAGGAGAATACAAGAATAAAACACGGTTAAGGTGAATGCGAGAATAAAACACTATTAATGAGAGAGAACAACAAAAGAATAAGAGTTAAGGGGACAGAACATAACGATTGACATTGCAATTAAATTTTAAGATCAAAGTTGACTGGGATAGCAGAAGCCGGAAGAGAGTTCCACAAGCAAGAAATGCGATAAAAGAAACTGGTAGCATAGAACTTACGGTTACACCTAGCCATTTCAACTGTAAAATGATGAGGCCTTGACAGGGAAGCAAGAAACCGGAAGAGAGTTCCAGAAGTGAGAAGTACAAGTGAAGAAACTCTTAGCATAGAACTTACAGTTGCATCTTGCAATTTCAACTGCAAAATGATGAGACTTTGATTCCAATTTTACCGAGCTTAAATTCATAATGTCTATGTACAATAATGGAAAGTTCATCCGAATATATACCATGAAAATATTTAAAGAAAAGGCACAGGGAAGCTACATTATAGTGGTAGAAAAGTGACTGAAGCCGTAATACGAAATCAGGATTAATAACATTGCAAATTCTTCTTTGTACTTTTTCAAGAATCACTTAATACATACCAGAAGCACCAAACCTAATGTGGTAATATTCATAGCAAGGTCGAATGGTATACTTATAAATATGTAATATTGATTCTGTCAAGAAAGACTGTCTACCACAACACAAGCAACCAACTTTCTTAGCAGCAGGTTATATGGAGATTTATAAAGTCTTTTAAAAAAGCGTTTTCATGTCTCTTTCTTTACTTATTATATCCTAGATATTTCAGTTGTCTCTTTCTGGTGAATAGCAACACTGTCCATGTTATTGTTAAAATTTAACTTTTTTATTACGAAAATTTAAAAAAAATGACTTTTAAAATTGTCTTTTCGTATCTCACAAATTTGGCCTCTATTCTGCACCGGCTTAAGTCTTTTGAAAAGCTTACTAAGAATTTAATTTTGGCACTCTAGTCTCTTCATTATGCCTGCAACCTCTTGGATTTTAGCCAAAGAGTGGCTTCACGCATCGAAACAGGATGAAATCGCTTCTAATAAAACCAAAGCCAAAAGACACAACCGGATACTTCACTATTTTCTTGTGTCTTCCGGTTCTTTCTTTGGCAACAACGGTTTTCCATTTGGCACAAATTCACAAAAGTCTCGAAATAGATACAAAGATGATCATTTAGCCTATTAGCAAAAGAAGATTATTTGAAATCCATTTTCATATCGCATTAGATAAAGCAAAATGCTTTGACAGAGGTCATTTGATGGTAAATGATTTTTTGATCACTTTACTTAGTCGAAAATAAAAATAAAATGCGTGTGTGCATCTTTACGCGGTTAGGTGTAGATTTTAAATAAATTTAGCTGCCTAAAGATAGTTTTCGATATCTGGTTAGTCAATCTTAGTTCATGGCAGCTGCTTTTAAAAACACATTTTTGTTAATCTATGACGTATGCAATAAATACTCGTTCGTGTTTGTGTATTTGCTTTTTTGCACTTATCAAGTAAAGCATGTACACCCATATAGCTAGGTGTGAATACATGGTGATAGATAGATAGATAGATAGATAGATAGATAGATAGATAGATAGATAGAAGTACGCTATATATACACTAGCGGGCATAATTATTAGGCCACCCCAGTGTTTTAAAATATGATGTATTTCATACTATCTTTAGTATTTATTTTCCAAGTGAATAATTGTAAATAAAAATATGTTTTTTTTAATACTGCACAATAACATGTGCATCAAATGAATTTATAAATATCTAATAATTATCTATATTGCAGTTTCATCAATGAAAGAATGAAGAAAATTTAGGGTGATTCGGACAAGTTCATTTTTGCTTCTTTGCTTTGCAAAATCTTGCAAACTAATAATAACAAAAGAGCCATTCTATTTTCATTTGGCAAAAAATACTAAAAATAATATGAAATACAAAATTTCTTTTTAAAAAAATGAGGTGGCTTAATAATTATGGCCGGTAGCATCTATCTCTTCCTCTCTTTCTCTCTCTCTCTCTTTCTCTCTCTCTCTCTCTCTCTCTCTCTCTCTCGATAGATAGATAGATAGATAGATAGATATTACAAGATAATTGAACAGGCAGACTTTTTTTTAAATTATGTCACCAGCCAGGAAATATAACTGCTAGGACACAAGGAATTAAGGAATATGAGAAGATATATATATATATATATATATATATATATATATGTATATATATGAGAGAGGATAATAAAAGAAGAAGAATTAAGAAGAAAAAATATAACGTTTGACACTGTATTTAAATTCTTGAATATCAAAGTTGATTGAGAAATAAGATGCCGGAAGAGAGCTTCACAAAGAATAAGTGCGATATAAGAAACTGTTAGCATAAAACTTACAATTACGTCCAGCCATTTAAGATGTAAAGTGGTGAGACCTTACCGCCAATCTAGTACTGCGCTCAAATTCATAAAGATTAGGTTCTGTAGAGAAAGTTTCATCAGAACAATGACCATGAAAGTAGTCATAGAAAAACACAGGGAAGCGACATTACGCCAGTGAGAAAGTGATTGAAACTGATATGTCAGTTCGGAACTAAAAATATTGCAGATTCTTTTTTGGGTTTTATCGATAATCTATAAATAATTAGAATGATCATCAGACCATATGCGGCACCAATATTCAAAGAAGAGACGAATGGTAGACTTCTAAATTTGTAAGATAGATTCTATTGCGAAAAAATTGTCTAGCTTCAAATTTAGCAATTGATTCAATATACCTTTTCCATTTCATGTTAGCGAAAACGTTAGTCCGAGAATGTACAATGAATCAATACCTTGGCGGTTAGCATCAGCTATGTTGATGGAAATTAAAAAAGAGTTGTTTCATATTATTAAACGTAACAGTTTTTTTAGAGGCGTTTAAATTAAAAAGCTTTTTCTTGCCTCATTTAACAACAGAATGTAAGTAATGTTCTAGATTAGCTGCCAGTTTGATCTTATCAGATTGATTGAAATAGTTTTGTCATCAGCATAGATATTGTGTTCAGATTTGATGAGAGAAATGTCATTTTAGAAAATTAGGAACAACGTAGATTCAAGGGTAGAGCCTGGACAACACCTGGATTAATGCAAAAAAATCTAGAAGAGTTGGAGTAGATAGACTAAACTATCGCCCGGTTCACACTCCACCCATATCTATTGAACAGGTGAAGAGGCTCATCCCTTGTTTCCTGTATAGGATGCGGTTTCCGGTTTTCTCTTTTCCAATCTTTTCACTCTTTTCCTTTTTTATTATTTTTTTTTCAATTGGAGTAGATAGACTAAACTATCGCCCGGTTCACACTCCACCCACATCTATTAAACAGGTGAAGAGGCCCATCCCTTGTTTCCTGTTTAGGATGTGGTTTCCGGCTTTCTCTTTTCCATTCTTTTTACCCTTACGTAGCCCCCTGCGCATCAGTGGAGTTACCGCCTTGCTTGGGGTGATATGATTAAAAAAAAAAAAAAAAAAAAGTGGCCATTCAAGATAACTTTAATTCTGCGAATTGTTAAAATTTATCCAGAAATAACATGACCTTTCAAATTGTGAAGAAGACCATTATGTTAAACCCTGTCAAAAGCTTTCCAGTTATCCAAAGCAACAACCTGAGCTTTACTAATTCTTATCTAAAGATTGATAAACCCTTCAGCAACAAACGTTAATGCATCAGAAGTAGACCTACATAACCCATATTGGAAGATGCACAGAAATATGAATTGCTGCGGATAAATATGAAGAGACGTATATACACTGCCGGCCATAATTATTAGGTAACACCAGTTTTAAAAAAAATGATGTATTTCATACTATTTTTAGTATTTATTGCTAAGTAAATAATTCTAAATGAAAATAGAATGGTTCTTTTGTTATTATTACTTTGCAAAATTTTACAAGGCTGCCAGAAAGCTTTTCCTTCGGCCAGCCAATAAGAAGAAGAGACTAGCATGGGGAAGAGAGCAAAAAACTGGACACCAGAATAGTTCATTTGATGGACATATTATTGTGCAGTATTAACAAAAGAACCATTCTCTTTTCATTTAGAATTTTCCACTTGGCAATAAATACTAAAAATAGTACGAAATACAACTTTTTTTAAAAACTTGGGTGGCCTAATAGTTATGGACGGTAGTATATATATATATATATATATATATATATATATATATATATATATATATATATATTGGTCTAAAATTTATTCTCGTGTATGAAAGAGACTCTCTCAGTGTTGACGACAGTACCTATATTTTTTTTTATTATTTCACACGGATATTTATTGAGAAATTTTAATTTAGCATATAAATACGACATAGCTTAAAACTATATATATATATATATATATATATGTGTGTGTGTGTGTGTGTGTGTGTGTGTGTGTGTGTGTGTGTGTGTGTGGAAATCGTACTAAATTATACTAACAGCCTGTTTAATTTTTATTGTATTCTTCTAAATTTTGAATAAGTTTTTTGCATACATGGATAAAAATTGTGGATAAAATCTCTTAAGTAAATGTTTTCTTCTGTTTGTTTAAATACCAAGGAAAAATAATTTTAAATTATCGTTATCTATTTTTTTAATGTTTCATATCATTAGTTTTTGGCTGGTTTTTGGCTAGGTTTTATTTATAATCCCGTGTAAGTGATTTTCTAATACGAAAATTAAGCTCTTAATTTATGACAAAAAATTAAGAACCATAAGAGAAAACATCTACAAACTATCGTTGTTTGTGAATACGAATTTCAGTTTAGATAATTGCTCGTCTAAAAATAATAATTCGCAGATAAAATATCGCGTTTACAACCACTAAATTCTTATGCAATGTATTATGTTATTTAATAGAATGAGTGCGTGTATGTGCATATGTGTGTGTGCGTGTGTGTGTGTGTGTGTGTGATAGAGAGAGAGAGAGAAAGATAGAGCGAGGGTGAGTGTGTGAAAGAATTTAAGTTTATAACATTTGTAGCGGATAAGAAATTAATTAAAATCAACTCTCTTATTCATTTTTACAAAAATTGACAATGACGTGTGAAATCCTGGTTTTTCTGAATAGAAAAAGGATTGCTTAAAGAAAAAGTCGAACCCAGAATTCGCAAGTAGGTGTTAAATTGATTTTTGACTAATGGGAGCGACTTACAAGACTTGAGGACTTCGCGAGTCAGTGCGAAAATCTAATGACAATAAAAGGGCCCCCCATCAGCGTCAACTAAAATGTAACTTCAACTTCAAATCGACCTGGAGATAAGGTCAGGTCGCACCTTGTTCTCTTTCTCCTTATTTCTCGTGTACTTATTTCTCGTGTATTTCTCGTTTCTACTTCTTCCTCTCCATCCAAAGACATTCTTACTGAATACATAGCTTCATACGAACGTACTCTTTCAACAGTTACTACTACGAACATTTTCTACAATTCTTGATACCCATAACCTTATCATTGAACAGGAACTCTACTCTTAACTTCTTAATAATGTTTCTACTTACACATTAACTTGTACAATTTATGTTATTATTTCCTTTTAATAAATTTCTATTTTTTTTTTATCATATCACCCCGGGCAAGGCGGTAAGGCCACTGGTGTGCAGGGGGCTATGTTAGAGTAAAAAGATTGGAAAAGAGAAAACCGGAAACCACATCCTAAACAGGGAACAAGTGATGAGCCTCTTAACCTGTTCAATAGACGTGGGTGGAGTGTGAACCGGGCGATAGTTCAGTCTATCTACACCAATTGAAAAAAAAAATAAGGAAAAGTGAAAAGATTGGAAAAGAGAAAGCCGGAAACCACATCCTAAACAGGGAACAAGGGATGAGCCTCTACACCTGTTCAATAGACGTGGGTGGTTTTGTGAACCGGGCGATAGTTCAATCTGTCTACTCCAATTGAAAAAAAATAAGGAAAAGTGAAAAGATTGGAAAAGAGAAAGCAGGAAACCACATCCTAAACAGGGAACAAGGGATGATACTCTACACCTGTTCAATAGACGTGGGTGGTGTGTGAACCGTGCGATAGTTCAGTCTATCTACTCCAATTGAAAAAAAAAATAAGGAAAAGTGAAAAGATTTGAAAAGAGAAAGCCGGAAACCACATCTTAAACAGGGACAAAGGGATGAGCCTCTACACCTGTTCAATAGATGTGGGTGGAGTGTGAACCGGGTGATAGTTATTTTATTTTAAAATACAAAATGTAATATTTTATTATTCCACTCTTCTACACTAATTCCCACATTCCAACCAGCTTCAACCTTCTGATGATTACAACTCTGCATAAAACTTGTAAGCTGTACGGAGTTCGGTTAAGTCTGACATAAGGCCGAATCAAGAAACATTAATCAGCTCCCTACGTCTTAGTAAAACACCGATAATAAATTGTTTGGGTTTTCAGATTTTTTCAGATTTTTCAGAGTTTTCAGATTTATTCTACAAAAAAGTGCAGCGGATATATGTTTGCTTATGAATGCACCCTCAAAATATATGGGAAAGAAACATATTTTATCAACAGAATATCCGAGAGAACCGAATAAATTATTTTATCATTTTTACGATATGGACTCTTTGACATTCTATAACAGGCTTGTCCAAAATCCGGTCCCGGCAATAATTGCGTCCCGACGTCACATTTCATATGACCCTTATCCTCTGACATAGTGTTGTGTTGTGGCTCGTACCCTGTGATATCCGATCGGCCATATCTATAAAAGACATTGCGCGTTTAGAACGAGGAGTTGTCATTATCACGGACTTCGTGAGGTAACACCTACTACTGCAAAAACTGTAAATACTGTAAGTATAGCCCGGCGTTGCTCGGGTGTAATGAAAACCTTTATATATATATTCTCGATTTTCTGCACTATTGTAAGAACTTCAACCTTGAAACTTCTGAATATCGTTTCTTATGTCTTTGTCTATGAGTGTATCAAATTTGATTAAAATCGGACCACTCCTTCTATAACCCGATTTTTTCGATTATCGATTTTCGATATTTATTGGGGGTACCTCGACACAAAACCTAGCTAAGAACACTCGCAGACGCTTATAGTACAACTGTGTAAATTTTCAAGAAAATCGGTTCAGCCATTTCGGAGTCTATAGGTAACGGACACACACACACACACACACACACACACACACACACACACACACACAGGCAAATTTCCATTTTTAAATAAGTTTAGATACTTCTTGGTTGTACCACTCTGGTAATAAAGTAGTTTATCTACATTTCACTGTGTATCTCTTCATTCCACGATACAACACACAGATTGTATGCAAATTGCATACCAAGAAAGGAAAATTCATTTTTTTGGCAAAAGTTTTCAGCAGCCCCGTGCAGTTGTCCTCTGACCCTTTTCAGCTAATTTTTAAAGTCACCGCCTTTGAATCAGACCATTGTTTTTAAACCAAAGATGCCCTACAAACTGCAGTCCAGATCCTAGTATCATCCCTCTTCACATTAGTACAAGCAAATTATTTGTTTCGGTCATCTGAGATGAATAAATTCTAAAATCTTAATGATTTAAATTTGCTTTGAGTTGGCTAAAATCAGTTATAAATATAAAATTGATATTTGAATTAAAAAGAGGTTTGAACAGCAAGAATTTACGTTAAAGTTGATGATGTAAACGTCATGGTATACTTCGGTTCGAAATTTTTTGCTGTGGGCTTCAAACTCAATACGGAGTCTTAAATCGAGTACTTTAAGAAAATAGTGGCACTCTGGGTCAAGTGGGTGGCTGCTGGAAGACTATGTCTGACAACAAGACATGCCACACAAGCAGGAGAATCCAGTCATAGATGTCAGACAATTTTTGCGGCCCCATCTTTAATCTGACCACTAGACTGCAAGCCCCTTTATTATTATGTGGTGTAGGTGGCAAATAAGATAAACTGAAGGGAAATATTATGGCAGCATTCACCAACTTAAACAAGGAGACCATTCAGGAGAGATGCAGGAGATTCTGAAGTCGTCTGGAGGCTGTGGTTGAAGCCAATGGTGATTTTATTGAATAAATTTTCTGTATAGTATTTCCAGATATTTATGTGTAATTTTGTTAAAAGTGTTTTTATAATCGTTTCACCCCAAGCAAGGCAGTACTGCCACTGGTGCACAGGGGTTTACCTTAAAGGAGAGAAAAAAAGAACAAGATACAGTGGGTGTCGGAGAAAGGATAAGAGAATTTGGGAATCAAGGAGATAAAAGATGGCAGTTGACGTTGTACTTAAACTCTTGGAGATTGTAGCAATCAGGAAAGCAAGTACCTCTTTTAAAATGTGATGCCAGTGTTATTTTCATTTTTGCGTCATTTAGGCGACAATTCATCTATCGGAGCTTGTAAAAGTTATCGTTCTCTGTCCACAGGCATAGGAAAGGTATCAGGTAAATCATTTAAATCATTTACTATGGATGATAGAAATCTCGCCTGGCTCAAATGTGTATAGAAGAAAGTGCTATTTTCTTTACCCGACCATCTTGCTGGCATCAAAACTACATTTTACCTCAAAGTTGTATGGCTGTCTTCGGGCATAATACAACAAATAACAAAGGGAAGCTCCAATTCGCAGATTCTAACATTGCAACATTTATTCTTGAGCATGAAAAAGACTCTCTCAATCAGTGTTGACGCCAGTGTCCATATTTTTTTATCATTTCACATGTCTTATCATGGATATTTACTGAATATTTTTACTTTAGCGTGTAAATACAGCATAGCTTAAAACTCTTGTATAATGATAATATACACACTAAAAAGTCTGCCTCCTAGCGAGCGCCCATAGCTCAGAGATAGAATCGACGACTGACGCCAATTCGATCGGGTTTCAATCCTGGGTAAAAAGCAATCGAATATCTAACCCTACAGATTTGTCTGCGGATGACTAAATATATATATATATATATATATATATATATATATATATATATAAATTGAACCAAAGAGAGGGGGTCGGTATATATATATATATATATATGTAAATTGAACCAAAGAGAGGGGGGTTGGTGGAATATGGACGCTAATACGACGTTGGTTTCAGAAACTGTAGTTTTAGGCAATTAGCCCGTGTACACACAATTAGTCTCCCTACGTTATACTGGCCTTGTGCCATATCTCGTCACCACGGTTGAGGTTGAGTGTTGCATACTGACCTCTCTTTCTCTTGTCATTATATAGGAAGCCTTGTCCTGAGGTTTCTAATCACTCGTTAGCAACTTCCTCATTGCTTTAAAGTAGATGGAGGGTGGTGGATACTGATATTATAATTATCTCGGGGGTTAAGCAGTATTGACTTTGGCCCAGGTAATGCGTACAGGCAACCACAAATTAGAAACGACCTTGTGTGACATCCCACCATTCTGAATGAATAAACACCAGATAAACGTGTAGTATCTGTTCTCTACCTTTTTTTATGCCTTCTGGATGTTCATGGAAAATCAACGAAAAAAGTCTAGTCACAAGGAGTCTAACTTTACAGTAACATGCCACCCAATTTGTTAAGTTGGAGGTATAGGCTACATTTGGCGAAGAAGAGTAGACGATACCCACAGATACGGGTGTATGATAATCGTTGCCACTCTGATTCAGACCTATCTTTCACCACGGCGGTATTTAGAGAAAAGAAAAAAAAGGAAGTAAATGGTAAACATATAGAAATATCTACAGGGAAAAGGGAAGACAGGGCAACTAATGATTGAAGGAGAGTCAAGTGTAGTATAAACGAAAGGAGTAGGAGAAATAAAAATATAATCGACTTCGTTAAAGCGCTCAAAGAAATGTTTTAAACGAAACTACATTCTGCCCTTTAAGCATAATTGGACCAATTATTTTTAAGATATAAAAGCAGTAGACCTTGAGAAATTGTTTGGTGGGGACACGGTGGACAGGTAACATTCATAGCAGATTGCAAACACACACTTGCGCATGCGTGCTCGAGCTCATGCGCACATACATACGCATGAACTATGAACTGAAGATATATATAAAAAGATTATTGTTAAAAAAGCGAATGAAGAATTCTGTGCGTTTTAGAAAAGGAAACAGAAAGACATTTCTAAATATCCATCCACCTTTGCACATACGGACCAAAATAAAAACAAAAAATAAATAAATAAAAAAATAAAAATTGTGACCACTACATGTACGATTTTGAACGATTGCAATTTGTGTCCTTGCAGCTGCTGTCATAAACAATGAAACGCCACTAGAATAAGTTGCATGAATCGACTTTATGCAACACTGGGAATACTACCACTTTAATACCTCCATGCGAATGTTAGTGGAATGATAATTGTCAGACTTCTTGTTGTGCATTTCTGTAAAGTTTTATTTTCTGTCATACCATATTTATTAATGCACGTTTTGTTACGTTGCATATTTTTTGACTCATGTATATGGCGCTGGTTCTGATAGAATAACGAGAAACGAACGAATAATCTGTAAGTCACACTTGGCATTGATTTAAAATACATATTACTAAGTATTTTGAAAAAGAAAAATGGCGGGTAACATTACAGAATGCAAAATCCAGGGCCAAAGTAATCAGCGATTAACTGGAGTGCTTCGTGGGCGGGGCATTCTGACAGTGATACATTGCCTTTGTTTGGGTTTTCAATATAAGTCCAAAACGGCGTGAATTCAACAGAGCAACTATGAATTCTGAAGCATCGATTTTGATCGGCTAAAACCATCCACGGAGGGGCAGTGAGCCAACGTATGACATGTGTTCCTGTGATGTCAATACTCCTACTGCATCATAGAATCAAATCTACCACTCTTAATAAAACGAATACTAAAAAGAAATTATCATTTTCATTGATACCGTTTTATGTTGTAGCGTTGGGATCCAGAGATGACACAGAACGAACCATTTAATCCCAAGCTGTGATATCAATGTTCTCTTCAAACATCCTAATACGTAGTCGCTAATAGCAAGCAATAAATCTCCAAATGCGGTAATCAGTCTGTTGTAATAAAAGAAACACTATAAAATAAAATTAACCTTTATTGCACGTAGTTTTTTTGTCGTAAGGTTTCTCTGTCTGATTCCTTTTTCCTTCAAGCCTTTGGCGAGTATACATCTCTGCAAATTCTTATTCTTTGTAGCTTCGCTTCAAGAATCCTTTGTCCCGTTATTATCCCTCCCAGTTGAATAAATTTAGTTCCTTCAATGCCTCTTCCCGTTTTTTCTTGTGAATATCGTCAGGCTTACAACGACGCATCTGCTGAAAAGAGACCGTTTTCTGAACAAAACCCCCGCAAAAGAAAGGATTTTGAACTCAATATCAAGGCTGGCGCAGATTCGTCAGCAATACACCATTTTCTTTTGTTTTGTAAAGACATGACTGAAGTAGCCAGTTACTTTCTGGAGTGATGTAGGGAAAGATAACATTTTAAAACACTTAAGCAATTGATTGCATATGCAAGTTGGGATCTGGAGTGTTATTGAAACCCAAGAAATGCTTAATAAAGTAAGTATAAAATTATTTAATAAATGCTACTAAATTATTAAGTGATATTTTATTCTCACTATTCAATATACATACGACAACTAAATGTGTTCATAATGTTCTCTTGAAATAAACATCTCAAGCAAATTTCTTCCTTACATTTCGTAAAGAAATACAAAGATAAAATTTGGCTTCCTTCTATAATTTTCACCAGAGTATTAATAACAACGATCTACCAAAGAAAGAAGTACAAAGACTCAATAGATACTAATGTTCGCTGGTGCAAGACCAGAACAAAGACGCCAGAAGAGTGTGCTGCCCACGAATCAAGTTGGGGTATCTTTGTCCACTAAACCTCTATAATTTGTAATGTCAGGATTTCTGTTGACAGTAGATCTTCTGTGTTTTCTTCTTCTTCTATGTGCCCTGTCCTTTCAGGACGTAGGTGATCATGGCTTTCCACGTCTCCCCTATCCCTGGTGGCTTTAGCACACCTTTTCCTGTTACACCATGCAACCGTCGTTCGATCATCCAACTGATTAGGTCCTTCAAATATGTTATCCGCTGGTTTCACCTGTCTGTTTTTCCCCTATATCTGGCCTGTTAGTATCAGGTTCTCCAAGCCCTCTTTCCTCATTGTATGTCCCAGGAACTTTAGTTGTCTCTTCCTGATGCTCAGTATTAATTTCTGTTTCGTTTTCATCATTTCCAAAACTTCATCATTGCTCACATGTTCGATCCATGATATTTGCAGCATCCTTCTGTAGAACCACATTTCAGTTCCTTCAAGTTTTTCCTTCATCTTCGATGATATTGTCCAGCATTCACTGCCAGATTGAAGATCTGACATCACATTGCAATCCAGTACTCTCTTTGTTTCTAGCGAAATTGTCATGTTTTTTCATACACTTCTCAGCTCCTGGAATGCATCCTTGTGCTTTTGGATCTCAGGAATATAAATGTATAGAAACTGCTGTGACCACAAAGTGAGGGGTCGGTTTATATATTGATTGTAATTTGGAACTGATCCCCTACTTTATATCCAGTATGCTTGTCTAGAACCACATTTCAGTTGCTTCAAGTTTTTCCTTCATCTTTGATGATATTGTCCAGCATTCACTGCCATATCGAAGAACTGACATCACATAGCAATCCAGTACTCTCTTCTTTGTTTCTAGCGAAATTGTCCTGTTTTTTAATACTTCACTTAACTTCTGGAATGCTACCTTCGCCATGCCAATTCACCTTCGGATCTCTGTGTCGCACGTTCTGTCTTCTTTTATAACGCTTCCCAGGTATTTAAATTGTTGTACCTACTCGATTCTAATATCCCCCACCTGTATTTGGCATATTGGGCTGCCCTTTTTTACTTGTCACAAAACGCATAAAGGATGACCAAAAAAAAATGGTACAAAGATGAAATAAAAACTAAACTATTAACAAAATAAAGCCCCATTTCTGCACCGGAGATAAAAAAAAAAAAGAAGGAAAGTGTATTATAATCAATTTTCACTAGTGTGTATTTCTATATAGATATTTACTTTTTGTATTGCGACATTCTTCAGACCATCGTTTAACATATCAAAAAACTGATTCTGTGCTGTTCATTTACAACTGTAAATTGATGTCCGATACAAATACAATTAAGACGAGAGTAAATAATAGACAAAATGACAATGTTTCATTTAATAAAATTGAAACTGAAAAGTAATATCAGTAAGAAAATCTAAACTTATTTATAAATGGAACTTTGTGTGTGTGTGTGTGTGTGTCTCTGTGTTTGTGCATTCGTTACCTATAGACTCCGAAACGGCTGAACTGATTTTCTTGAAAATTTACACAGTTGTACTATACGCGTCTGCGAGTGTTCTTAGCTAAGTTTTGTGTTGAGGTACCCCCGATAAATATCGAAAATCGATAATCGAAAAAATCGTGTTATAGAAGGAGTGGTCCGATTTTAATCAAATTTGATACACTCATAGACAAAGACATAAGAAACGATATTCAGAAGTTTCAAGGTTGCAGTTCCTACAATAGTACAGAAAATTTGATATCAATAACAGTAAATCAAACTTTGACTTACATCCATTCATTTTTCTTTCTGTCTACTGTTTCGCTTTAACTGGAAACAACTATTGCTTTTTAGTCTTTCGTGCCAACGTCCAAAGAGTCTGAGCTCCAGGACCATGGATTAGTTTTAAAGCTTTAATTACACCCGAGCAACGCCGGGCTATACTGCTAGTTAATAATAATGATCAAAATTGCTTCATCAGAAAAAAAAGAAGAAAATATGGAAGTAAATGTTAGTTTAAAATGAATACCAATGGTTGATATTTTTATATAAAAAATCCGCTGCTAAGAAAGTCGGTTCGCTGTGTAGGGCCAGGAAGTTTTTTTTCCGCCTGAAACAATCCTGCACATATATAAATCTACCATCCGCCCGTGCTTATCAAGGTCGGGTGCTCCTGCTATCCACCTAAGTGTCCTTGACAAAATCCAACGGAGAATCTGTAATGTGATCGATCTCGACTTGGCAGCTCAGATACAGCCACTTTCTCATCAACACAATGTGGCTTCCCTCTGTCTCTTCTACAAATACTTTTACGGCTTCTGCTCCGATGAACTTAGCTCACTAGTGCCCGCTACATATAAATTTACTCGAGCCATAGGATTAGCAACTAGGTCCCATCATTTTACTGTGAAACCAATAAATTGTCAACGAAAATTCTACTTCAACAGCTTCTTTTCTCGCACTTCCTGCCTGTGGAATTCCCTTCCATTTAATTGCTTTCCCGACAGCTATAATCTCCAAGAATTTAAATGTCAAGTCAATAGTCATCTCCTATCTTACTAACCTGCATCCTCTCTCTCTCTCATGCTCCTTTCTCCGTCCACTCCATTCTCATCAGTATTCTCATCCTTCTCTTACTCTCTTCCTGACACCCCATATAACCTGTCACTCTTTCTCATAACTTTCCTCCTATGTAACCCCCTGCAAAAGTGTGGCAATAAAATGCTTATGATTATGAATATATATATATACGAAATTAAAAAATGAAAATGTAAGTAGATATCACTTAAAAAATAATACAAAGTAACAAAATAATCACTGGTAACTATTCAGCCGATAAAAAATGAATATGAAAATGACACTTATTAAGTAACAGTTGTTGAAAAGTAAATACCAGTAACAAATTAATAATTGTTGGAATATTTTCTCTACTAAAAGCGAAGATGAAAGTAAATACTAATCAACAATTAATAATTATTGACAATATTTCATCTAATAAAAATAAAATTATTATCGTTAACAACGAATACTTAGAAAGTTTTCTAACAGCGGATTGAAAGTGCGACACTGAGGTTCGAAGGCATATTGGCATCGCAAAAGGTGCATTTCAAAAACTAAGCAGAGTATTAAGAAATAGGAAAATTATCGTTAGAAACAAAGAAAAAGCTTCTGGATTGTTATGTGATTTCTATACTTCAATATGACAATGAATGCTGGATAATCTTATAAAAATGAAGAAAAGACTCAGAGCAACAGCGATGGGATTCTACAGAAGGATGTTGAGGATACCATGAAACGAACGTATGATCAACGAGGTTTTGAAGAAGATGGAAACGAAAAGTAACTGATACTAAACGCCAGTAAAAGACAGCTGAAGTTTATGGGCCATGTAATGAGAACGGAGGGCTTCGAGAATTTGATACTCACAGGACATATAGAGGGAAAGAAAGACAGGAGAAAGCAACGGGTAACATACTTGATGGGCTTGACCAAATGAAGTGCAGGGTTTGGAAGAAGTAATAAGAGAAAAGGGTGTTAAGAACTACAAGGGATAGGAAGATGTGGAAGGCAATGATCGCCTACGTCCTGAAAAAAATAGGCACGTATAAGAAGAACAACAACATCAACGAAAATAAAAAAGCACATACAAGCCTACATTACCTGGTATTCCTAAGCGGTCACCCATCTACGTACTAACAAGAATTGACGCTGCTTAACTTCGGTGATCTTAAGGGAACCAATATTTAAACGAGATATGGCCATAGGTCATGTTGAAGAGCAGTAGTTATATCAATTTGATATTACTAACAAAGCCAGAACCTATCCCAGGAAAGTTTTTTTTTATATTCATCGTTTGTAACACTGAGTGTATCACTGGTGAATTACACCAGACATTTGAAGCGGATGTGAAAGAAAGAGTGTTATTTTCTCTCAAGACGACGCAATTCTTCACCCAGTAAAAAAATAAAACAAAACAAAACAAAAAATAAGCCATAGACTGGAAAGTTCCATTGTATTCTTCTTTTCTCTACTCACCATTTATCGATTTCGGATTATCCTTCTTTCGGGCATTGGAAATATTTGAATTCAGTGTGTCAGTTTTCTTTAGATCAAAACCTCGATTTAATCGGCAAGAAATGGAATTTGCTGGGTTAGGTTAATTGTTAATTATGGTAATTAAGTCATTGATTAATCACAACTGGCATTATTTTCTGAAAATCTCATGCATATCATTTTGCACAGTTATTTTATTTAGATTGTAACTAATGTCAGCTAAGGTTGTTTGCAAGATAAGCCACAGGTTAGCTCTGTATAGGCTAAATGACGACAGATAGGTCCGAGCAAGCCACGAGTAGCCATCTTGAAGCGGATCAACTGATTCGTTTTCTACGGTTTATCAACCTATTGCAACTTATTTAAAGCCCTTTTTTTTTTTACTTTGCAAGGTTTGTTTTTACCTAATAATGATTTAGAGATAACGTTCTTATTAATTAACCCATAACTTGAAGGAGAACAGATGGATCGATACCTTCCTTAGTTTATTTTCGTGTAAATGAATATAACGAACCCAACTGGAATTGGAACTCAGCTTCCGGATTAACAATTCCGAGCCATTGTCCATTACACCACTCGCACATACAAACCTACATTACCTGGTATTCCTTAGCGGTCACCCATCTACGTACTAACAGGAATTGACGTTGCTTAACTTCAGTGATCCTACGGGAACCAATATTTTAACGTGATATGGCCATAAGCCATATTGAAAAGGAGTAGTTACACTGGTTTGCCGTATACCTTCAAGCCGAAACAGTATTCATGATGAATCTCACTGGGCACTTGAAAATTAAAACATATTTTAGAATATTCATAAATATTCCCTTTCGATTTGTGACTATATACAAGAATTACGTCTCATTACACAAAGAATAGAAAAAGTGGAGTCAAGTGGATAAGAGATGACAATTGACATTGCATTTAAATTCCTGGAGATTGTAGCTATCAGGAAAGCAAGTATACGGAAGGGAGTTCCACAAGCGAGAAGTGCGAGAAAAGAAGCTGTTGGAGTAAAATTGTTGGCTGCATTTGGTTGATTTAACTGTAAAAGGGTGGGACCTTGTTGCCAGTTTGGTTGCACAAGTAAACTCACGTGGCAGGGGCATCAGTGACTTAAGTTCGTCGGAGAAGAAGCCATGAAAATATTTGTAGAATAGACAGAGGGAAGCCACATCCCGCCGGTGGGAAAGTGGCTGGGGTCGAGCTGCCAAGTCAGAGCCTATCACATTATAGATTCTCTTTTGGAGCCCGTCGAGAACCCTGAGATGAACAACAGAGGGTGCCTGATCATATATGACAGCAGTATTCCATACACGAGCGGATGGTTGATTTGTATAGGTATATATGTTTTTAATATATGCACGTAAGTGTCGAATTCGTCAAGCCATCATTAATTTTACGAATCTAGGAAATTCCAACTGTTTTTTCTAATATGTGCTTTATTTTTACAGTATTTACATTTTTCGGACTGTTGTTCTCATTTTTGTTGCTATTTGTACGACGTTTCGGACGTTGTACGGTCCAGGCTTCTTCAGGTGCTAGTAATTTCAGACCGAAACGTTATTAAAATCACTTGGGTATATCATTCTCATCCCTTGCGTAGTAATGCATCGATTGGAAGTCATGAGTTATCTCCCTCTAACCCTGCAAGTTACTTGTTCAACACTGCTGTGGCCTGGTATTGAACACAACTCTTTGGATCAAGTCACAGGAACTAACCAACGTTTATATCCACTTGGTCATGTGTCCTTAGGGACATATGACCCAGAAATGATTGAAAAATATTTTATCATTTAGTCAAATTTTATAATGATATATCCCAGTGATTGTAATAAAGGGTTCGATCTGAAAAATCTAGCACCTGAAGAAAGCCGGAGCGTACAATGGTCGAAATGTCTTACAAATGGCAACAAAGATGAGGACAATAGTCCGAATAATGTAAATACTGTAAATACTACATCATCTCAGAAGTATAGACAAATAGAATGATCTATTATTAAATGTCATACAAATGGCAACAAAGATGAGGACAATAGTCAGAATAATATAAATACTGTAAATACTACCTCATCTCAGAAGTATAAACAAATAGAATGATCTGTTATTAAATGTCATACAAATGGCAACAAAGATGAGGACAATAGTCCGAATAATGTAAATACTGTAAATACTACCTCATCTCAGAAGTATAGACAAATAGAATGATCTATTATTAAATGTCATACAAATGGCAACAAAGATGAGGACAATAGTCCGAATAATGTAAATACTGTAAATACTACCTTATCTCAGAAATATAGACAAATACGTTTTATTTTTGTTTCTATTTTCTTAAACATGTTATTCACATCTTCAGACCTCGGTTTCTCAGAATTCTTTTGTAAAAACATATTTCTAACAAAATTTTCTTGTTTCTTAATAATTGTATAGCTTTTGGAAAACAACTTATGCTATTCGAAGGCACCTTCGGAATTGTGTGTCCTATTTTCCATTATCTGTTCAAACACTTTCCAGTTATTTACGATTAACAATAACACCGTAATCAGTTGCTGAATCCTTCTAATCTTTGACACAGAGCAGCCAAAATATTAAATGGCTTGCGAGTTAATGTCGTAAAGCCCTTGCGATGCGTGGTTCTATTACTAATTGATTTCACCTTACTTGATTAACATGATTAAGCAAATTATTCACCATCTGTCTGCCATGTAACGACAACTGAAAGAACAAAATGTCGGCATTTATAAATAAATATTCTCTTTGCATCGACTCGTCGGACCGAAAACTTAATAATATTTTGTCGATTTTTCGTGTTTAATTTCAATAATTGCTCGGACCCGGTCAACAAGATGAAGTGTGAAAAATGAATATAGAGAGAAAATATTTGTATTAAATTATTTGATCTTTTTACCTTAAAGCATTTCAAGTAGCTGCACAGGTCATTTAACTTCAAAGAGAAAATATCGACTTTCATGATTTGATTAAAGCACAAAGAAATACATTTTTATTCATTAAGGTGCTGAAAATTTATAAACCGAAATAAGTAGATTTACATAGCAAAAAAAAAAAAAGAAGTCTTGTTTTGGCCATGTGGGTCGGATCGAAAACGCCCGCCGATGAATCTTATTAAAAATACACCAAGTAGTTTTTCTCTAGGATGTGCATCGGGGTGCAGTGGATATCGGCTCAGAATGGGAATTAAGGCAGCCGTGTTCGAATTCCAGTTGAATTCCCAACATTCACCTACGCGTAAAATAAACTTGAGAAAGGTATTAATCCGTCTCTTTTCTCCAGTTATGGATTAAATAACAAAACAGACTAAATAACAAAACAGCCTTTTTCTTAGGTTAATTGAAGGCGTACATGACTAAAGCCACAAGCAAACAATACTAGAATGTCTACAGAGGAGTAGAATGAGTTTGAAAGCTAGCATCGAGTTTTTGCAACAATTAGAATTGATTAGAGAATTTAATCAACCAACAGAAGAATTCGCGATGCACAAGACAAGCACGACCAAATCCATAATTAAATGTAGAATTTCTGAAAAAAAATCGCGATAAAGACAAGTACAAATATCCAGTTCAAAGATAAATATGCTCAAATTGAAAAAAAAATCATTTTCGGAATGTATGCAAACACGAAAAGCAACAAGAAAAATTAAAAAACTGTTCAAAGCCCCTTCTCCTCCGAAGAAGCTGAAATATTCACAATGAATGCACAAAAAGGGGTAGATAAGGATAAATGGCCAAGTATTTAACACCCAAGTTGATACAGGCATTGAAGTTACATTGATACCAAAAAATTATTGATAAAATTAGGACGACCTAAATTAAAAAAAAAAGCAGCGTACAATTAAAGCAATTTGATGGAACGACCATAAAAACAATGGGTACATTTCAAGGCAATATTGAAACATGCAAAAAACATCACAGATTATTAGGTATTTATGTATTAAAAGTAAATACAGCGAGACTAATCAATTCCATGGAAGCAGAATGAAGTGAAATACGATTATTGAAAGGCTATAAAGTATGAATTCAACCAAAGGAAAACTATCACCCAAAGTATATAGAATCAAAAAAGTTCCATCTGATATCCTACGTTTAGTCATAACCAAATTAATCAAAATGATACAACAAAGCAAACTAGAAAGAGGTGGTAGTAATTAGGAGTCACAGATAATAGCAATAAAAAAAATCTGACAGAGATTTAAGGATATGTGCTGATAACAAGATAGGGGTAAATCACCACATATGTTTAGACTCGTTTCCTTTGACAAATATCGAAATTGTGAACTACGAGTTAGCAAAAAATGGAGTACTTTGCAAAAATTAATCTCAAGTCAGGATAAAATCAAATAGAAATAGACGAGAAATTCAAGAAAATAATCACGATATATATATATATATATTACCAACAAAACATTTTTGATACAAAAATATATTCCAGGAGTATCTTTGTGACGAAAAGCAAATATTACCAGCAAAAAAATGTGTTAATGGAACCTGATTTACAAACTGATTTCTTACAAAGAATATATTTTTCTATTCATACGAAAAAATAAAATTCGGAAATGAAATAAAAGTGTTTTATTCTTATTTTCTTACCGTTTCCAATCTATTAAAACCGTTTTGGTTTGGTTTAGTATGAATTTATAGAAAAAAGCAAAAGTTGTTACCCGAATTAGAGCGATTATAACAGTTGGGAAGGCGACATACTCACGCACTTGGCCCAACTCTGGCATGCAGGCCGTCTGGCAGACGGGCAGGCTGACAGGTGTGCACGACTGAGGCGGGCAGGCGTTCATGCATGCAGACAGGCTAGCAATAGCCGACTACACACCGTCATTGTCGGACGCTCAGCTTTTTTCTAATCAAAAAAATCTTGTCGGCATTAAATAACCCAATAAGATTGATATGCCGTAAGACAAACCAAGCAAAACTAGCGGTATAGACCGGCCTTGCTCGGGTGTAATGAAAGCTTTAAAACCAATCCATAATCCTGGAGCTCAGACTCAGCCTAAAGAATATTTGTGTGAAGTTTGGTGACAATCGGATAAAAATTGTGGATTTGTATAAAGGACATACAGACAGAAAAACAGACACACACACAAACATCTTGCCTTTTATATTATCGATTTTCTATACTATTGTAAGAACTGCAAACTTGAAACTTCTGAATATCGTTTCTTATGTTTTTGTGAGTGTATCAAATTTGATTAAATTCGGATCACTCCTTTTATAACCCGATTTTTTGGATTATCGATATTTATCGGGGGTACCTCGACACAAATTTTCTGTACTATTGTAGGAACTGCAACCTTGAAACTTCTGAATATCGTTTCTTATGTCTTTGTCTACGAGTGTATCAAATTTGATTAAAATCGGACCACTCCTTCTATAACACGATTTTTTCGATTATCGATTTTCGATATTTATCGGGGGTACCTCAACACAAAACTTAGCTAAGAACACTCGCAGACGCTTATAGTACAACTGTGTAAATTTTCAAGAAAATCGGTTCAGCCGTTTCGGAGTTTATAGGTAACGGACACACAGACACATACACACACAGACAAAGTTCCATTTATAAATAAGTTTAGATATATAGTTTTGGTTGTTTTATATTGCTTGTATATATATATATATATATATATATTGACAGGTACAAAATCACGCTAATGGTTAATTTTGGTACTTAACGTACAACACCAACTATTCAAGCATTTTATATTTATGACAGGAAATGCAAATATGAAATCACCGTACATCTTTACAGTTGTTAGGCGCACATAAGTTAGGGTCTAATAATTGTCGGGATACTGTTGAGAATCCTTTTCGATTTTTCTTAACGCTGAATTACAATGTTACATTTATCGTCTTTGCATTTCGCAAGAGTTACTCTCAGGAAAATGTGACGCTGCGTCCTGCGGTCGGAATCAATTGTATGAAGCCTGGGATTTGGTCTGTTCTTTGAATCACGTTGCATTTTATTCAAGCCATTCTATATGGAGTGATTCCTGAGATTTGACCGAATATCTGAAGCTCTTAAGAGCAAACAATGGACGCAATGGAAATGAGCATTCTTCAACTTTATTTCCTCCCTTTCAAGTGATCCTTCAACTTATTCTACAATGTCCGATTTGCTGATCAATCATGTTTGCCCTTTTGGGTAGGCATTTACATCACAGAATGAGGTAGTTATGACAGTGCAATTTCCGTTCTTGAAAATTTATAAGTCAAGCCCTAAAACAAAATATTCGATCGTTCTGTACTGGCTGACAGGGAACAACAACCTGAAAAGCGTCTAGATAAATGGTTCCTGTAGGAGAAAAGTGGAAATATCTACGTGAGGCTTCCATAAGAGTGTGGTTAGTGTAATGGATTTCGGCCCAGAAATAGAGATCGTAGTACCGAATTCGAATTCAAATCGGGTGAGTTGCATTCACTTTTTTTTATAATTTCACCTCGACACTAAAACGCGGGTAGAGGGTTAATGGGTGTGAAAGAATATAATAAAAAGAAAAAGTATTTTTAAGGAGTAAGAACAGAAACTAAGAAGACAGAAGATAACAATTAACATTAAATTTAAATCTTTGAAGATCATTACACTCAACTACGCTTTTGAAATGTATGAGCACATCCCCTACCTATGGTTTAAATAGAAATAAATTTTATCTGTAAAATTCATAGTTTTACTTAAAGCGTTTTTAATGCAATATTCGTTCGGAAAATTGTTACAATCCAAAATGTTTCAGAATTTAATAAACCACAAACTTAATACCTAAAAAAAAAATAACCCACAAAGGGTTAATAAACCATTAAAAAAACCCACAAAGGATTGATAAACTATAAAAAGAAAATAACGTACAAAGGTTGATAAGCCCTAAGAAGAAAATCACACACAAAGGGTTGATAAACCATAAAATAAAATAACTGGATACTAACTTGCCTCTTGCTCAAGATAGTCGTCAAATTGTAGTTATTTAAAATGTTTAATTTTGAAGCTCATTTGTTATCCAAAATGTAAGTGTCCCCTAAAAGATTTTCTTTTTTACTTGTTCCGTCTTTCTTCAGAATGTGACTCTCTACATCTTCCAATCGATTTACTACCTAATTAACTTTTCTCCCATCACTGACCCCTCCACTCCCGTTTTTCTATCCGTTTCCACAAACTTGATGTTTCTTTCCGCCACTCTTGTCTTTCATATACCCTGTGAGTGTCAAATGCTCTAACCCTCTGTTCTCAGTATGTGTCTCATAAATTTCATATGTTATTTTTTGTCATTTTCCGTAAGACTACCCCGTTGGCCACATGATTTGTCTATGGTATTCTCAGCAACAGAGAGTAGAACGACATCACTGTTGCTTCAAAACTCAACTTCATCTGTGAAAAGATTGTGCAGCATTCACTGTAATATATGAGACCTAACATTAGAGTTGAACAATATTTTCTTTCTTTCTAACGAAACTTACTTGACATTTGAGGGCATCTTACAATATTAAAATGTACTTTCGGATTTCTTTCCTGCAAATGTTCGAGTCCAGCCAATCAGGTGCTCTCTAGACCCTGGCTAGTGCTACTTCCTTTCATTGCTTTCTATAGGCTATTATAAATGCAGCCGGCAAAGTTCCTTAAAAGACTAAATCTCTGAAAGTTTTATCAGTAACAGAATTGTGAAAAAGTATAGATTATCGAAGAGTATTAAGGACTTTGATGGTATAGTCTTCACTTTTTTATTACGAATCTGAAGAAATCTTTTTAGATGGAAAATTTGTCTAAAGATAATTTCGCAAACTTGAGTAACCTCTATTACGATAACATATGATGTGAGAATTTCTTGAATAAAATGACATCATAAAATTTGCCTTTAAACGACATAACATAACACTCAATAAGTCCCGGTTCTCACATATAGATGGCACCGCTAAGTAAAAAAATCCATATGATTTTTACTGTTGCAAATTTTCAAATCAATGGAAATATCTGAATTTTGTGTGTTGATAAAGCATTATTTTCTGATAGGAAAAATACTGTTCAAGCAAAATTTTTACTTGATAAGTGTTATTCGGACTCTACTCCGTCAGCAACAACAGTTAAGAGGTGGTATGCTGACTTTAAACGCGGTCGTACAAACACAAATGATGCTGAACGTTCAGGTAGCACCAAAATCCGCAATAGTTCCAGAAACACCAAAAAAAAAAATCTATAAATTCATTTTGGCCCATCGTAAATTGAAGTTTCTTGAGATAGCAGCAAAGTTGAACATATCAGAAGGTAGTGTATTCATCATTTTGCATGAATATTTATCAATGAGAATGCCGTGTTCAAAGTGGATGCCGCGTTTGCTCTCAGTCGATCAAAACAACAACGTGACGACGATTCAGAGCGTTGTTTTCAACTGTTTCATCGAAACAAGGAGTTTTTATGTAAATATGTGACAATGGATGAAACATGGATCCACCACTTCACTCTGGAGTCAAATGTCGAACCCTTAGCTGTCGGTGGAGTTGTGAACGAATTTTCGGCGCTCTACGCCCTTATCACTAACTTTCGTAAAGCGCGGTAAATTCGTTTACTACTTCACTGACAGCTAAGGGCTCGACAACAATCGTCAAATAAGATGTTAATTGTTGTGGAGTAGTTTTCGCACTGAAAGTTATAATCGTGCTATGTCCAAAAATGTTAGGAACTTGGTAATCTTCCACTGTAAGCTGACTCCATAGTATCTGCTAACTGCCGACTAATATCAACTACCTTAGTAGTTTTACTAAACTCCAATAGAAACTCTTAAGAACTCTCTAGAATTTCTAATAAACTCCTATGAACTTCCCAAGAACTTTTCGAGTTAACTTCCTGTTAACTCTTATTAATATAGGAGGGAGGGTCCATTATCAGAGGAATAGGTGTGTTTCACCATAACATTAATATAGGAGGGAGAGTCCATTATCTGAGGAATAGGTGTGTTTCATCATAACATTAATATAGGAGGAAGAGTCCATTATCTGAGGAATAGGTGTGTTTCATCATAACATTAATATAGGAGGGAGAGTCCATTATCTGAGGAATAGGTGTGTTTCATCATAACATTAATATAGGAGGGAGAGTCCATTATCTGAGGAATAGGTGTGTTTCATCATAACATTAATATAGGAGGGAGAGTCCATTATCTGAGGAATGGGTGTGTTTCATCATAACATTAATATAGGAGGGAGAGTCCATTATCTGAGTAATAGGTGTGTTTCATCAAAACATTAATATAGGAGGGAGAGTCCATTATCTGAGGAATAGGTGTGTTTCATCATAACATTAATATAGGAGGGAGAGTCCATTATCTGAGGAATAGGTGTGTTTCATCATAACATTAATATAGGAGGGAAAGTCCATTATCTGAGAAATAGGTGCGTTTCATCATAACATTAATATAGGAGGGAGAGCCCATTATCTGAGGAATAGGTGTGTTTCATCATAACATTAATGTTCTCCACTACTTCTAACAAATGCTTGTGATAAATACCTCTATCAATTGGCGGTAAAAATTTACTAGACTTGAGAGACCTGTTTTCCTGAAAATTTGTTTTAATTTGAAAGATTTTATAAATTTCAGCAGCACAAGCTCTTTGTTTAACGAATGCCGAAAGTTTCCATAAAGAGAAGAGGTTAATATTGCCATTATCCAGCCATGGGATTGAACTCACAGTTATTCTCACCAAATAAACAAACACACGATAAAATCCAACATGCTCTTGTCTCGTTGTTCATGAGGAAAGAATGAAGCTTGAGCTGACTTTTCAGTTTTCATGATCAGACACGGTGTCTCGCTTGCAATTAGTCCACACCAAGGAGTCTAGTGCCACCTAGCGGTGGTGTAATGGTTAGCAAGCTTGTCTCGCTTGAATTATTATAATTGAGTAATCAATTCGATCCTCACTAGGTGTCCATTACTTTCGGCCGTGTGTCACGTCTAAGATACGCTTAGAAAATCACCCCCCTCCAGGTTTGGGGGTTGGGCGCAGAGCTAAGAACCCTGTCCTATAAAAAAAAACAGTTTGTTACGAAAACAGCAAAAATACTGCCCTACACACCATTGGGTGTAACGGAAGGGTTTATTTATTATTAAGTAGTCTAGATTTTTAAGTCCATCGCTATGAAGTCTTTTTTGCTTCTTAGATGCATACAACAGTTTTGATCCTTCAAATCTGTGGTGGAGTAGGGGATAACAGCCAGGTGCCTCTCCTTGTGGGACACAAGTCCTTATCACTTCTGAAGAAAGACCTAAGAAAAGAATGGTAATGAACTATACTAATACCATCAATCAATTTAATTTACGAGACACATAATAAATTAGTCGCCAAGTATCGGATCTTTAGTATATCTAACTTGAGAAGAGTTTATCCCTAAATAGCTATTAAAGAATCTGAAAAAGAAAAAAAAACACTTGAAATTGCTTTCAGAGCCAAACATCACTCTCAGTTCTGCTCAGACTCTTGGGGTTGATAATGGCGTGAAAATCTTCCAGACGACTGTAGATTATACAATTTCATCGGAAGTGCTAAGCAGATTTGCTTATGTAAGTTATGTTACTGTATAAGCTTAAGAACAAGAACGAAATTTTGTAAAAATATTTCTGAAAATAGTAAATTCTTGGGATTTGAATTTGTTTAACGTCACATCAACCCCTATAGTTTATTTAATACCAGAATCTATTTATTTCGAGCATAGTTTTTGGCTTCAGACTTTGGTAATTTTGCTACAAAAATTTATTGTTGGTAATTCTTTAAAAAAACTACTGTTGATAATTCTTCAAAAATGTATTGTTGGTAATTCTTTAAAAAAATATTGTTGGTAATTCTACTATAAATATGTATCGTCTGGAATTCTTTTATATAAAAAAATGTTACTGGCGTTTTAGTATAAAAATATATTTTTATACTGTATTATCAGTGGCCAAAAGCAATAAAAATTATTTGAAAATAATAAAAAATGTGCGTGGCGAAAAGGTGACGCAATAAGGCAAATTTTGGATATAAGAGCAAATGTTTCAGAGCTGAGAGACAGGCAGGGAGAGAGCCAGTTGAAGACTCAACAAGAACGCAGGGAAAGCAAGACAACTCCAGCCAGGCAACTGCACTCGTATGCATGTGTGCTATCTCTCCACACTACGTCACCGAAGAAGAATAAAAATATAATTGTATATTTTTATATATCCGTGTCCGCCATTTATCAGTAAAGGCGATAGTCATATTGGTTTTCAGGTTATATATGGTATATAAAAATAGATCAAAATCCTCAAATAATGAAATACAAGCAAGCGGTAATGTTCATAATAGAGAGAGAAAATACTTTTTAAGGTGGAACTGATAACTCAGAGAACTCTTCCACAACGAAAGAGAGAGACTCTTGATACACAAAAAACATGACATCCCAAAAGATAATCTAATGATGTTCCAATGATAGTCGAGTAATTTTACTTACTTGTGTTATACATCTTGGAGATTAACAGAATATAATTGACCTTAAATAAATAATATTTCTGTCAAAGACGAAAACGGAAACACAGAATGATTTGAATCGAAACTGGAGTGCATAAAAATAAAAAGTGTATTGTGTCAAAGACGCTAGTTTTCAAGGTCATGGAAATCTAAAACCATGAGGAAAGGAATGTGGTCTGTGTCTCACAGGTTATAATTTACAATAAATAAATATTATTTCTGTTAAAGGCCGAAAAATAATTAAACGATGATTTCAATTGAAACCAGAATGCAGAAAAATAAAAAGTGTATTGTGTTAAAGACAGAATATAATTTATATTAAATGATTTTGGTCAGAAGCGAAATAATGCAGAAACAATGTTCACGGTCTGAAAAAAAAACAATGTTAAAAGGAATTAATTACATTTTAGTAAGCCTACAAGCAGATGGATGTGCGTTGTGGTTCAGTAGATATCGACTCGGAACGAGAAATCGGAGAGCCGTGTTCGAATTCCAGTTGAATTAGTTGCAATCATATACGCGCAAATACCCTTGGGAAAGGTATTAATCCGTCTCTTCCCTTCAGCTATGGGTCAAATAACAGGGCAGATTGGGTTCTATAGCCTTGGTTGGCAACCAGTCTACCGCAGAAAGCAATGGCAACCTACTGCGGGATAATCTTCTGCCCAGTCAGTCATGTCTCTTTCGAGACATGATCACCCAAGCGTGTATCACGTATGGCACTTGACTGACTGACAAGCATATGTTTTTTGGTGTGAGAGACAAGGACAAAACAGATTTTGCATCAGCCGTGTCAAAGTTGGAAAAAATTAAACAATGGAAGACAGGATGACGTCGAAATGCAACTGACCAAAAGCAATAATCGGTGTCCCTGCCCGGAGATGACGTAATTATGTGAAGCTCGACGTACGTAGACTTATATAAGACCGAGTTTTTCTGGATCGAAAGTAGAAGACGAAGCCAGTGAACTCAAAGAGACCGCGAAGAAGACCACTCCAGCCCGTCTCTCCTTCGTATGTGCGCTTTCCTCAGACTATCTTCTATTCGCAAACATCACCGAAGAGAATAAACCGAATAAGTTAATATTTTTATATATATCTTATTCGTGTTCGTCGTTGATGACAAGATGATTGTGTTTCAGCAGCATCAGCATATACCAAACGCGAGTGGTATATAATGCTTGCTCTCCCGACTGACTACACCATTATCTGTGAATAGTTAGCTCGTTTAAGTATGAAGCTAGGTGAAGTCATTTCAAATTGTCTACGTTAAACTCTTGTGAGACTAATGCAACGTTTAGGAATGTATAGCTTTGCTGTGAATCTGTTATAAATTTTCTGGATGAAGCTCTGAACTTTTAGGCTAATACCGTCAACGGAGCAGGCAAATCATTTGCATCGTTTTGAAATTGGAAGTCTTGAAGCCTGATTTTTATTCAAAATGCTGATGATGTGATATCTAAACACTTTTAGCCATATTACTTTGGACTCCTTATTTATGGTTCTGTCAGATTTGTCCGTGCTATTTTATTGAAGAGAAAGTAGAAAAATGAAGTAAGATTCTTCTTCTATTTGCTCTGTCCCTTCAGGATGTATGCGATCATGGCTTTCCATGTCTCCCTAACCCGGTGGCTCTGAGCACACCTTCTCCTGTTACTCCATGCAATCCTCGTTCCGTCCTCCACCTGATTAGGTCCTTCAAATATCTTATCCGTTGCTTTCCCCTGTCTATTTTTCTCTTTATCTGGCTTGTTAGTATCAGGTTCTCCAAGCCCTCTTTCCTCATTACGTGTCCCAGGAACTTCAACTGTCTCTTCCTGATGCTCAGTATTAATTTCCTTTTTGTTTCCATCATTTCCAAGACCTCATCATTGCTCACATGCTCAATCCATGATATTCGCAGCATCCTTCTGTAGAACCACATTCACTGCCATATTGAAGGACGGGCAGCACATAGCAATCCAGTACTCTCTTCCTTGTTTCTAGTGAAATTGTCCTGTTTAATACCTTAGTCAACTTCTAGAATGCTTCCTTCGGCATGCCAATTCGCCTTCGGATCTCTGTGTCGCACTTTCCGTTTTCTGTTATAACGCTTCCCAGGTATTTAAATTTTGTACCTGCTTGATTCTGGTATCCCCGACCTGTATTTGGCATTTTGGGCTACCCTTTTTACTGATGACCATGTATTCGGTCTTCGTGAAGTTTATTTCTAGTCTTTTCTTATTACTTTCTTCTGCTACCTTCTGTAAGAGTTCTTAGTTTTGAATAAATACTTAACTCACTAAAATTGGGTATAATGTCTACAATCTTTACCGTTTTATATCTTTCGCTCCGAGAGATTGACACTGATTTGGAATGAGATGAATAAAACACGACATCTAGTCTCGTCTTTGAAATTCTATTCTTTTGCATTCATAAACATTATTAACTGGTGTTAATTTTTAATTTCACCAGCTGGTTGAACTAAATGATCAAATCTGTGAAAACGTTGGCTGCATCAGAAAGGTTTCAAAAGATAAAAGGTAGATGCAAAATTCATCAGCTCATTCATTTGCTTATTTCTGATGCGTGCAGCTGACTACCAGAATGTTAGTCGGTGCCTTCTAATAAAAGAAACTATGAGAAAATGGAACACAAAAATAAAAAATATGAAAATTAAAAATAGCCATATTTTTATTCAAATGGTCATATATCCGGTTTTCTCTTTTCCAAACTTCACTTTTTTCAATTGGAGTAGATAGACTAAACTATCGCCCGGTTCACACTCCACCCACGTCTATTGAACAGGTGTAGAGGCTCATCCCTTGTTCCCTGTTTAGGATGTGATTTCCGACTTTCTCTTTTCCAAACTTCACTTTTTTTTTCAATTGGAGTAGATAGACTAAAATATCAACCGGATCACATTCCACCCTCGTCTATTGAACAGGTGAAGAGGCTCATCCCTTGTTCCCTGTTTAGGATGTTGTTTCCGGTTTTCTCTTTTCCAATCTTTTCAATCTTACGTAGCCCCCGGCACATCAGTGGTGTTACCGCCTTGCTCGGGATGATATGATAAAAAAAAAAATAAGTCCAAGATTTAAAAAACATTTCCAAACATCACACAAAATCAAACACATGACAGATATTTGACAATATTCAAAACGAGAAAACCTACCCGCTTTAAAAACACTCGTTCAAAATACTGAATGATATTAGCTTGTTTTGTAGAGTAACATCCTATCCTACCCTGGAGTGGATATGGTCCAGTCTATAAAAGACTGTGACTGTGAGCATACGTCACTAGACGGACGTATACGTCATAGGCGGAGACATTTGCTACTTGATCGTTATTCCTGCTACTATTCGTTGATTGTTCTTGTACGTCTATTGGTTTATTGTACTGTTGTATAATAAATCTCTTCTAATCTATCTTCAGTGTTAAGTATTATTCTTACACTATTCTTTTCCCTGATATTCCTTTCCGGGATATATCAGTTTGAATGCCTATCTTTGGTTCCAAGAATCGAGAGGCAAGAATTCTAACTTGAAAGTAAACCCAGCTTGAGAGAATGTATAAAATTGATGTTCTAGCAAGAATATTAATATTTTAAAAATCTATTTTTGTTTTTATAAAATCAATAACAATCGATTACATATACGAAACATTGATTATCTCTTTTATGTTCAACTTTAGTGGCGCGCACTAAACCATTAAAATATATCTATAGTTAGGGAACTCAATATAGAACAATCATGGGAAAATTACCTTTACGATCAGTACTTAAAAATCGGCTTAATTTCGAACACGATCGATTAACGTCAATATGTTACACATTCAACAATGAAACTGATCTTATTTACAGGTATACATTCCCTTATGTCAGTAATTCATTACAGAAGAAGCTATCTAAATCGAAAAACGTCTTAAGTCGAATTTACTTGTTTCCAAATTTGCTTGTCACTAGGATAAATCTCAAATAACCATTCCAAATTCTGTATTTTATTTATAAATGAATTTATAATAATTTATGGTCAATAAGAATACAAACAAACAAAAATTAGTTTTTCATACAGAACAGAAAAGAGTAATCTAAATTTATGAATAAATGTACGTAAATACTTGTAAATGTAGATATTTACAATTTGGCAATCTTTACAGTACATCGCGGACTCTTTATTTGTGAACGTGGTTTGCTTTGAGATATTATAAAATAAAATGATTTTGAAAGGTTAAATAACAAATACATTTGCTAAAATTATTCTTCAATATTAGAAAATAAACTAATTTCTGTTAAATGTTAGTTCCATGCAATTTGTTTGTTTACATCACGGACGTAGATGGCTTTTATTATTATTTATTATACAATAACATGATTTTATGTGCATTTGATACTTTTCTAGTAATATTACGACTTCAATATTTGTTGGAGACAGATGTAAAGTCGGGTAAAATGACTGAAACCTTTTTTTTCTTCTTTCATATATTTTTTGACAAACGTCGTATAATTGAGAACGACTTAACTCGAAACGACGTAACTCGAAACGACGTAACTTGAAACGACGTAACTCGAGGTATACCTGTACCTGGTTGTGGACATTTCATAAGTTTTGAACGTCTGTTGGACCTTAAGTTTACTCTTAACCTCAACTGGAACTCAATCAATGCTTGAGATTCTGAAAATATGATAGGCTCCATGAATTTGCTGACTTTTTGTAATGATTTATGTTTAAAATGTTGAATTAGTCTAAAAATGCTGTATTATGTCATATATGGGCTGGATCAGTTCAGACCTTTGCATCTATAGCAATCATGTTACTTTCCAGGAGTCGAATTACCCGCATTTCCCCTTGTTATAAATGTAAGAAAAAAGTTCTACTCAGGCAGGCTTTTCGCAAAAACGTCTACTTCGAAGACAAGACTTTCAGATGGACGTTTCCTTGAATACTATAGTTTTAATCTTTTCGATTCAATGGTCGTTATTTGATCTCTTCCTCATAAACCTTATTTCTTTTTACATCTTCACACATTAAGCATAATTACCGTTTTAACAGTAAGTCGCTTGATCGAGTCACTTTAAGGCCTTGTATTGTCTAAATTCTAAAATTCTAAAAAAAATAAAAAAAATAAAAGATAATGATAATATTCATGCTTATTGCTAAAAATGTTGAAAATGTGCAAGAACAAATATGACTGATAATTTGGATTTTATTACAAAAATTTTAGCGTGGTTACACATAATTTCTGTTCTTTCATTCAATAGTTCGTTTTTGTTTGGGAATAACATAATCTCCCTAACTATTCTTCCTGACACAGTCTACATATTTTGTCACTATACTCCACGTCGTGTCTGGGTTTTTTTTTCCATATTTTGATTTCAATTTATACTTTATACACGTGGCTATCCAATTTTATAGTTTTTTAAGTTTTGTATTTTGAATGTACACTTGTGATTGAACCACCTGGTCTTAAAGTTGATTTTGGTTGATCCTAAATATATTTTATTTTATCCATTTAAATCATGTACATTAACAATCAATATATATATATATATATATATATATATATATATATATATATATAAACGTGATTATATGACAATCCGTTTAGGAGAGACCTAGGTAGGTTCGTCTGGCACATTAGTTAATATATATATATATATATATATATATATATATATATATATATATTATGTAATTCATCGAGCATTTTATTCGACCTCAACAGAATGCAGAAAGCACTGGACGGCCGTTTCGTCTTATATTTGGGACTCTTCAGTAGTGCGCATCCACTACCAGGAATCGAACCCAGTTTTTGGTTATAAAGTTGACTCGTACTCGTAGGACAGTGCCTCCCAGAGCCACGACTTCTCCAACACAAGGCGCTTCATCGTGTTTAATTCGTTACCTCTTCGTCACCAGGGCCCGTGGTACAGTTGGTATAACATCAGCTTTATAATCAAAACTGTCTGGGTTCGATCCCTGATAGTGGATGCGCACTGCTGAAGAGTCCCAAATATATGCATTCTGCATTCTGTTGAGGTCGAATAAAAAGTTCGATGAATTACTTGATAATTGTTCAGATTCTCCTACTATTTCTGTTATATATGTATTATAATCATATCGCCCCAAGCAAGGCAGTTTACTGCCACTAGTGCACAGGGGGTTACATAGTAATAAGGTTATAAGAAAGAGTGACAGATTATAGGGGGTGTCAGGAAGTGGGCAAGAGAAGGACGAGAATACTGATGAGAGTGGAGTGGACAGAGAAAGGAGCACGAGAGATAGGATGCAGGTTAGTGAGATAGGGGATGACTATTGACTTTACATTTAAATTCTTGGAGATTGTAGTTGTCGGGGAAGCAAGTAAGCAGAAGAGATTTCCAGAGGCGGTATTTTCCGTTTAAATCTTTTTGGTTTCACCATAAAAGGATGGGACCTAGTTGCCGATCTTGAGTAAATTCATATATAGGGGGCACCAGAGAGCTAAGTTAATTTATTTTATTTGTAAGAAATCAATATCGGAGATAAAGCGGCTATTAATATAGTGTGGACATTGAAGTCGATATTATATGATAACCGTCAGTTTTGACTTAATTTGAAGAATAAAGGAGAGAAAATATACGATATATTAGAAAGTCAGTTATATTTTTTTTATTTAACAGTTTATTTGCCTTTTCTACACCTTCCATCAGCTAAGCAATCAATCAATTGAGCAATATGGGTTTCGATTTTTGACAAGCTATTACATAATAAAACGGCATTAAGAAACCATTCTTTGTTAAAAAAAATCGACATTTTACTTTTCAATAAGATCTACCCGTTTAATTCTGTTTAGGTCAATGAACCGACGAAAATAGTGGATATTTACAAGCTTCAACATCATCATCATCTTTTCATCGACCACTTCAACCTTCTCCAGGAAGATCTGTTACCGGTGGCTCTTATGAGTTCCGGCATTTTTATATCTGTTTCTTTTTCTCTAAAAGCACAGAGGGTTCGAATGATTCACGTTCTGGTGGTTGGTAGCTTTATAGCGTTTGTCGCTCCAGTCACGTACCCCTGGATTGAGTCGATGGAATACGCGGTCGTTGTTGATGCCAGGCCTAGACCGATCCGGCATGATGTTGCTTTAATTCTTCTTTCTCGTGGTCTTTTCAGTGATCTTTAAGAGAGTCTGACAGCGCCCATCTCCTCTTTAAGCTCTTGTATGACAGCCGAAGAACATGGAATATTGTTATGGACCAGGTTAAGGTCCGAAAAGAACAACACGACCACAAAGGTAGAAATAACAAATATATTTTAGCAAGAAATAACAATACAAAATGTGGAAGGTGTTAGTATGACTGTCAGTCTCGTTTGGAGTGAACTACTACCAACTCGACTATCTCTCTCTCTCTCTGTCTCTCTCTGTCGCCCTATCTGTCTCTCTCTCTCTCTGTCTGTCTGTCTGTCTGTCTCTGTCTGTCTGTCTGTCTGTCTCTCTCTGTCTCTCTGTCTGTCTCTCTCTCTCTCTGTCTCTCTCTCTGTCTCTCTCTTTGTCTCTCTCTCTGTCGCTCTATCTGTCTGTCTGTCTGTCTCTCCCTCTGTCTGTCTGTCTGTCTGTCTCTGTCTGTCTCTCTGTCTGTCTGTCTCTCCCTCTGTCTGTCTGTCTCTCTCTCTCTCTTGAGAGGCGTTGTATATATAGTGTTAGTAAGAGTTCATTCTGGATTTACTGGTAAGGACCCATGACAAATATAGAATATGATGTTAGTCGTCCTCAGTCCGTACACTAGACCGTTCTTTATCTGTAGACACCGCCGCCCTGGATGTTGGCCGTAGCTCTTCAGCCAAGTAGTGCAAACCACGAGAGGATTTAATCTTTTGTTCTCGGTAGAATCTGAAAATAAAATGTTTTTTTATTTGATATAAAAAAATAATTGTAAGAAATAAATTAAATGCTCACCATGAGCAATAATATATGTTGTACACGATTCATAGTGTCAAAGTGTTATTCCTTTAGATTACGGAATCTACACTCTGTGGTGAACTGGGGCAAGAAGTGGCTTGTCAACTTCAATTCATCTAAGACCAAGCTGTAGTCTGTCAACCATTACAGGCAAGCTCTCCTGCCTCCCATAAGCATGGACCAAGCGATTCTCTCTGAGAGTAATACACTACGCCTCCTCGGACTTACCCTGTCCTCAGACCTCAAATGGAACCACTATATTGAATCCATAGCAAAATCTACTGCTAAGAAGGTTGGGTCGCTATGTCTATCCAGGATCCATCCTGCATATATACAAGTCAACCATCCGTCCGTGCATGGAGTACTGCTACCATTTATGGTCAGGTGCCCCTGCCGTTCTCCTCAGTGTTCTTGACCGGCTCCAAATGAGAGCCTGTAATGTGATAGGTACTGATCTGGCGGCTCGACTGCAGCCACTTCCCCATCGTCGAAATGTGGCCTCCCTTTGTCTGTTCTATAAATACTTTCATGGCTTCTGCTCAGATGAACTTAAGTCACTGATGCCTCCTCAACAGGTGTTTCCTCGTGCAACCAGACTGGCAACTGGATCCCACCCATTCACAGTCAGGTTAGCCAAATGCAGACGACAATTCTACTCCTGCAGCTTCTTCTCTCGCACTTCCCGCCTGTGGAACTCGCTCCCGTATTCTTGCTTTCCTGACGGCTACAACCTCCAGAAATTTAAATGCAAAGACAATACTCATCTACTAACCACTGGACTCTAGCTCTCTCCCCACCCCCGTATAACCTTCCCTTTCTCTCCATCTATGTATCTGTCATCGCACCTGCTTTCTCAGCTTTCTATTGCTCCTTTCTAACTAGTTTGTACTCCTCACTCCTTTCTAATTAATCTTTTTACAGTTATGTAGCCCCCTGCACATCAGTGGCATTTCCGCCTTGCTCGGGGTGAAATGATTAAAAAAAAAAAAGATATAATTTTATCCAATTCATAGTGTTGTGACATTGCCATCAAGTTATTGTAGTCCGTTGAGACTAGAAATGAATACACAAAGACGAATAGGGTTAAACAAATATATTACAAAGACAGTAGTACAAACATATACCAATGAGCAATTATTAACACTGGCTGTCAGTGTTATCAGGTATAAATTCCACTCTCTGACTCTTTTACTCTTACTTTCTACTTCTACAAAGCAGAACTGCTACTTATATCTTGCTTGAACGAGTTCATGTGACATATGGGTGAGGCCCCATATCACACAGAAAAAAAAAACAAGAAAACACTAACACATTATGTGACTGTCATTTAATAGATACACACAGAACTTGATTAAGATTTGATATTGACAAAATTACCAGATAAGAATATAAATGCTAGGGATATAATTGATTCTCACAGTTCTCGGGCAAATTAAAAACCAAAGAGATCACCAAAGGGACCAATCATTACAGTACGTCAAATAATGACTTCTTCATAAATAAGTAATGCTGCTTCGTTTAAAACACGTTTTGTTGAACGTCATATCAACTTCTGTGGGTTATTTAATGCGAAAAAGGTGGAGTTTTAAGGTTTTTTTTTAATGTTCGGTTATAGTGAGAAAGTTGATTTAGCCAGATTTTAATGAAAATTTTTGTTTTTATTCTTCTTTATTTTTAAAAAACTGAAAATGTCTTCTAGTTTTGTATTAAAAAATGTTTTCCTGAAAATATTTTTTTTCCTTTAAAGATATGTTATGGTAATAATTTTTTCTTCATAAATGTATATTTTTCTATAGAAGTCAATTTTTATGCATATATTTCTATAAAAGTGTATTTTTATGCTTTCATAGTGTTTTGACTCCAGTTTGGGGGTTAACTATTTGCCCATAGCCGGGGCCCTAACAGGTGCTACCACTCAGGGTTAGGGTGGACCTGGGAACAACAGCAATTAAGAGGTGGTTCAATGCTCCTCACAACCTTCCAATCAGAGGCCTTGCTGCCGGATGCAGTTTACATTCATGCCCAGGACCGCAGTCAACAAACATAAAAACATTCATTGCACACATTTAAAAATAGAAAAATTATAGATTAGTTCATAAAATTGATATTTCCATTTGACTTTAGCTGGACCGTCAAAAATGGTAAAAGCATTTACGTAATTTTGCAAATGCATCTTTTATATATTCTACCGGAGTAATCTGGGAATTTTTTTTTCATCTATACAGTTAAAGATATTGCCGTACGTAAGAAAGAATTTGACTTTTTAAGCATTAAAAGTTAACATAAAAGACAGCTAACATGAAAGGATTATCAATGATCAAAGACAGAATATATGTTCGTGAGCAAAAGATACAATACCACGTGGGAGTTACATATTTGAAATATAAAAATCAAATACATATAGGTAGTAAGAAACAGCGAACAATGCAACAGGAATTCAAAAGTGCATTGGAATAGCGATTAAAATTGATTAAAATTTTTTACGGCTTATCAACCATTTGCAGGTTTTTTAAAGCCGGAAAAAATTTTAGATTTCAAGAACTTTTTTGGAGATAATGATTTAGACATGGAAGTTTTACTATTTAACCCTTAACTGGAAAACAAAAATATAATGAATTCAACGGAATTAGAAATCGGCTTCCCGATTAACACTTCCGGGCCATTATTCATTTCACCACCCACGTATCCAAGCTGACATTTCGTAGCGGTCACCCACCTAGGTACTGACTAGACACGACATTGTTTAACTTCGATGATTATACAGACATCGATGTTTCAATGTAATGTCGCCGTAAACCATCTGAAAGCAATAAGAAAGGACTAACTGCTAACTTTATAACGACAAAAAATATATGCTTGTTATCAAAAATACAACTTTACGTGAGAGTTATATATTGGAAATTTAAAAATCAAATATATACAAGTATTCTGATATTAACAAACGGATGATGTTCATATGAGTTTTGTCGAAAATCCTTACAGAACATAAAAACACATCAGAAAAAGAAAGATTATATCATACAAACCACCGTACAACAAATATATAAAACAAACTTAGGACAAATATTCATTAAACTCACCAACAAAACCTTTTCGCCATTAAGCAGGTTCCACAAGAGAATCAACAAAAACACAGTAAACATCAGCTGCAGTTGTACCGAAAACATGAAACAGATTTTGTCTACCATTCTGAAAACATCCAGTTCTTGATAATAACGTGTACAATTGATATCAGTCCATTCATGTCGATCTACATTATTCTATTCATATTTATTTGTAGCGAGAACCTGACAGCATAAAGATTATCACAGAGTACATAGTTATTTGGTTTGCAAATCTTGTAACTTAAAGGTTATATATATATATATATATATATATATATATATATACTGTAATGGTTGTTACAATGTTTTTATAAATTCATAGTATAACTACACAAAGATTTTCATGTTTCGAAGCCAGCCCATTATCTTGCTGGCTTCTTCCTCGGGTGATTTTTTAGAAGTGAGAATTATCTAGTTGAAAAGCCAGTTTATTTGTGTTGGATTTGTTTTTTTGTTTTTTTTGGGGGGGGTGTTAGAGGGGTTGGTCTGTATTTTGAGTTCTGTTGACCTTTTTAAAGTCTTTGGGTTAAGTGCTTGTTTGTGGCTGAGTTCTGGATAGGTTAATCTATTAATCTAGTGAGGGCTGCGGCTGCTGGCGCCTTGCGTGTTGTTATTTGGTTTATGGGTTGGTAGGTGTTGTTTTGTTTTGGGGTTGGTTTCTTCTTAATTTAATTTATGTTATTTTGTATTGGGGTGCGTGCTTTTTTTTATTTTTTGTTTTTTATAAATAGTTCCAATGACTCACATAGAAGTGACAACAGCATTTCCAAATACAAAAACCTTGAAAGAACTCGTGACATTTTTAACAATTGATTGGTGACTCTCATGCCCTTTGAAAAATTAAACGGAAGCATGACATCCCCCTCGCTGGAGATGACGCCAAGGACCATGACGGAGGAAGAAAACATCGTATGCTTCACGAGGGGAGCCTCCTCGATGTCTTTGCAGATATACCTGTCGTTCTGCTTGTTGCTTGTCTGGTCCTGGATGAAATTCTTTTTATCAGAGAAGAACCTCAGCATTCTTTCAAATGTGACTTAGAGTCACCACCGAAAATTACCAGGAGGTACTAAAGAGCGTGGTGAAGCCCTGGATGGACACTCCTACGTCATCCAGCAGGACTCCGCTCCCTCACACGAGGCCAAGACGACCCAGGCGTGGCTGCTCAACAATGTTCCTCACCACTGATTGCCAGACTTGTAGCCGCCCTCCTCATCCGACTGCGACTTTCTTGACTATTTCTGGGGGCTTGATCGAGGCCAAGACCAGCAAACACTCCCATAACACGTTCGACTTGCTGAAAGCTGCCATTGGACAGGGACATGGTCACCAAAACGTGTGACTCATTTCGCACCCCCCTTGAGATGGTCGTCGCTGCTGGCAGCGGTTAATTTGAAAAATAATGTAGCATGTTATTCTAAATGTTGCTAAATAAACTGTCAGGTCTCTGAATTATACAACATTTGTTTTTATTGCCTATTTTGTTTTCTTTTTGTCACGTGTCGGATTTTGCTGCAACACCCTGTACACCATTATACATATTGCCATCCAAAATATTATAGACACATACAATTAAAAAACAATTGTTGCTTTAATACACGTGAAACATATCTGATCAATAAAAACTAGCCCCAAATCACAATATACCAGTGCACTGTCTCTTTGTTATTTTGCATTTTTCACACGATCTCTGAAAAAGCCGTAATTAAAGTTAAACATATTAGACAAAGATACGTTTCCTATTTTGTTCTTTTACATTATTATATCAGACGAGTGGTCCTGTACCGTCGAAAATAACGGCAAAATATTTATATTGATAAGCCGTCTGTCTAAAGTATTGGCAACATATCTATTGATGCCCCTACTTTATCTTACATTAAGACAAAAAATAATCCAAACCTCTTAGCATGACATATATATGCACACACATACATGAACTAACCTACTTACAGGTACACACACACACATACTCACTACAATTAACGACAGTAGTAGCAGCGAAAGAGGACCATTTGCTTAAAGGCACGGTCCAACAGCGGACGACATGAAACCAAACGCACCTATCATTCTGAAGATGATATTCTGATCACAAAATATTAATGAATAATAAATAGGTAATACTCAACACCTTCTTTACCTTCCTTTATTATACTAAAGGCATTGTGATAGCCTTCTAATACCTTACCATACACCTTATATACACAATGCTTCATGCAAATTACAAAACTCTCCTATATATATATATATATATATATATATATATATATATATATATTCTTCAATATTCGACGGCATAATTATTGCAAAATATGATGAAATAAAAAGACACTTTAAAAAGAACAAACACGTCACAAGAGCTTTCATAACTGGTAGTGAAGTTTAATAACTGGCAGTAAAAAATGATAGCGAAGTTTACTAACTGGTAGTAAAAAACTAGTAGTGAAGTTTACTAACTGGTAGTAAAAAACTAGTTGTGAAGTTTACTAACTGGTAGTAAAAAACTAGTAGTGAAGTTTACTAACTGGTAGTAAAAAACTAGTAGTGAAGTTTACTAACTGGTAGTAAAAAACTAGTAGTGAAGTTTACTAACTTGTAGTAAAAAGAGTGAATTAAGCCGACGCCGCCTCGTTATTGTCTCTCTCTCTCCTTCTCTCTATGACAGGGGGGAATATATATATATATATATATATATATATAGGCGTATAGTCCTCTCGAAATCAATCCTCGAAAACTATCGAACGAAGGAAAAAGTGATTGTAAAAAAAGAAACAGCTTAGGCCATGAAAGTCAGTCAAAAGTGTTCAGACCGAAATCAGCACGACGCCCAAAGAAAAAACCCGACACGAGTAATCATCTAACAGAAAGCGCTCAATACAAAGGTAGAGCAAACTAAATAAATAGCACCTAATGAGCCAGACGGACCTACCTAGGTTTCACCTAAACGGGACCGTCAGGGAAAGATGGCTCTATATTAAACGAAAAATACTTGACATATTTTATCAATTACACATAAAATACATACGAAACAATAAATGAAAAGAAAAGATATTTATATACGAAATATATATATATATATATATATATATATATAAATGGTTTTATATATATATATATATATATACAACCATCTTTATTTTAATAAAGAGGATATATATATATATATATATATATATATCGAGAGAGAGAGAGAGAGAGAAAGAAAGAGAGAGCGAGAGATGAATTTTTTCCAATTCTTTCACTGTCTATTTAAACACACTACTTTTGATATTGATCTCATTTGTCCTATAAATATAATAGACATGACACGTGTACGCACACGCAAAAAATCACGCACACACACACCACATATATATTTATATATACAATGAATGTGATTGAATCTAAGACATCTAACAATATATATATATATATATATATATATATATATATATGGTAAGTAGGTAGATTGTTTGTCAATGTAATTACATATAAAAATGTCCTAATTGAATTAATTCCATCTTTAAATCAACATCGTCATTTCGAAGAAAGATTCATCATCATTCTATAAATGGAAATATCTGTCCAAAGAACCAATCAGACTTAATCAATAGAAAACAGTGGGAATCGATTTCTTTTTCACAAAAGCAAATAAACAAGACACACACTGTTCAAACGAATTCTTCTCTGATATAAAACTTTTTTTTTATCTTCAAGACACAGAATTACTAGTTCTATATTCAAAATGGATAGAACTTTTACTTATTCCTTGTCTTTCGTTATTCTTGGAATTATTGATCGAATAAAAGGCCGATTCAAAAAATACAATTTCATTTTTAGTACAAAAGACACATTTTCTGAAATAAATGTTTTAGAGAGATTGTATATTTTACAAAAAACATGAAAACAAAAAAAGAATAAAATACGAATAAAAGCTATAATGATAACAGTCGATTGGCTATAGATTATTTGGAAGATCGTGCAACGTCTACGACAACGACGCGAATAATGTAAAATGAATTAGCTGCCAACATATTTCTTTTCTTTTCATTTGTTGTTTCGTATGTATTATAAGTGTAATTGATAAAATGTGTCAAATATTTTTCGTTTAATATAGAGTATAAAAGACAATGCATACAAGAAAGTGTATGAGAGAAAGAGTAAGGTTGTGGTGATACCGAGCAAAAGCGATGGACCGGATGTTTGCTCTATAACGACTAGAAAGAAAATGACTAAAACTCGTCGGTGCGCATCCGAGTTCGCGCAGATGTTCCGGTTGAAAAATAAAAATTAATCAAATATCAAATTTCCATTTCGCGAGCCTACGCGAATTTTATTTACCAACCAATGGGAAGCCCAGAATCAAATTCAAGTGTGAAATCTCAAACGAGCTGCTTTTGATCCAAAAAGCAGATATAAAAAACCGAGACAGAAAGCACCCAGCAGACAGACCAACGGACAGACGAGCGTGATTATTACCTCCCTTGACCAAGTCAAGCGGCTACTATGTTCGCCTCCCTTCACTTCTCCTTACCTTCTTCCCTGTCTCAAAACTACTTACTGACCTAAGGAGCGACTACATCAAAGACATTCCTTACTCACGATGCTTCCACATTCCTAAGCCTTAAGTCTCTTTCAGCTTATTATTTCCATGAACATTTTAACCTCCTTTGGACCTATATTCAAGTATCGCTTTAATTGTAAAACATTAATTGATATGTGTTTATATATAAATGTTATTTTTTAACTCAATTTGGTTTTCTTGAATTTATAATCCTTTTATGACTTATAGTGGGCTATCTACCACAAGGCCAAATTCCATTAACCTGCAACGGTATACAACTACCCTTTACTAGAACGGACTCCCACTACAACCCGAATAAGAATAGATAAGCAACCCACAATAAGGTACAAAGAATGAGAAATATATATATATATATATATATATATATATATATATATATATATATATAGGAAAGAATATTAATAAAAAGTTTTGAATTAAAAATGTACTTTTTTTTGGACAGTATTTGTTTATTTTTATTATTGCATTTTATATTTCAGACCGCCCTCGGTCCTTCATCAGAAACGAGTGATTTTTAAATTTGAATTAGAAACGTATTTCACGATAGCGTCCGAATATTTTTTGTGTTTACATCACGTGGTGTGTTTGTTCACAACATGCGGCACGTCCGTAGAGAAAGTCTGTTTGTTTTAGATAAAAATTTCTTGGAATATCTGAAAAGATTTTTTAGCTATTTAAATATTTGTAAAGATTCAACACACCTAAGTCCCTATTTAACCCTAGCTTGTGTGTATTTAATTTCAAAATCCAGAATTTTTCTTTCTTTCTGCGTGTGTATGTAGAACTAAAATTGGAGTCTATTAGTAAACATTTGCAATTTTCTAAAGTATGATCAGGTTGATTAAAATGGGCTGCAATTGGGGAGTATACATTTTTTTGTCGTATATTTAGTTTGTGATTATTGAAGCGAAATCTAAAGCTATTACCGGATTCGCCGATATATCCAATGTTGGGGCAAATATATATATATATATATATATATATATATATATATATATATATATATATATATATTGTTGTTTCTATAAACTCCCTAAAATTGTTGGCGATTATAAACCTGGTTTCATATTTGGCACTATAAAAATACAAGCCTAACTATCTTCTCCATCCTATCATATCGTAAATTCCAAGTCCGGTATACCTGTTAACAAAATACTAATTACTAATTACTACTTACCAACTAATTACCAACTAATTACTTCCTATCTTCCTAGTAAATATAGTGTTAAGTCAACATTAGAAGTAATCCAAATCTTAAAAAGCAAAAAACCCAACAACGAAATCATAGCTTCACTTGATGTTGAAAACTTATTTACCATCGTCCCGGTTAGTGAAACTATTGACATAATTATAAGAAATATATACAGTGACTCACCCTTACTCCCACTTAAAATTAATCCTTATATATTACGGAAAGTACTATTAGCTTGTACTACTGAGGTCTCTTTCTTAGATCATAATAATAATATATATATACAATGTGATGGTATCTCAATGGATTCAGTACTGGGTCCGACATTCAGCAATTTCTTCATGTCGAACCTCGAAAATAATATATTTACAGAGTTTAAAAAACCATCCATTTACCTAAGATGTGTTGATGATATCCTTATGTTCGTTAAATACACAGACAAAATACTTCAACTTCAAAAATTTTTCCAAAATAATTCTGTCCTTAAATTCGCGTATGAACTTTACACTAATAACAAAATTCCCTTCCTCGACATATTGATAAACACAATAACAAATTTACCATTTCACTATACAAAAAACCTACCAGCATAAGTTCATGCACACTTAACTAAAAGAGCGAATGCCCATATTATTATAAAATAGCAATTATAAAAAATCTAATACACCGTGCAGAAACTAATTCATCCACAAAACAGATTATAAACTTATTAACAATAGCTTCCCAAACTATAGAGTTGACAAACAAATAAGATGCTTTCTTAGAAGTTTCAATACCAAGCAGATGAAGCACAGTGCCGCCTCAACTAATCTCAAACATCTTAATCTCCTATATAGCAATCAAATGCATACTAAGAATAAATAAGATGAAAATATATTAAAAAATTAATAAATACCAATATATCTACAACAGATCCTAGCAAAAAAATTAAAATAATCATATACTACTCTAAATTCAGTATATCCAACTCACTCATTCGCAACGACTCTTCTCCTCCGGTTAGCGATTTGAAAAAACCAACGTAGACTACAAATTCAAGTGCCCTTTTGGGAGATTGTCTCTACAACGGATTAAACAATATTTATGTTGGTCACACTACAAACTCGCTCTCACGACGCTTGATACTACATTTAAACGACAATTCCAACACCTTTAGGCATTTAAAACAACATACCAGGCCACATACACAATTCCGTGAAAACCTCATCGAAAACACAACCATACTTAAACACGAAAACAATAAACAAAAACTAAAAATACTCCAAACCATGTACATAAAAATGTTGAAAACAAACCTGAACAAAATTAACTACGAAATCTCCACACACATTCTCAAATGCCTATAATGGATAACAGAAGCGATTGGTTATCCCAATGGCTTTCCATACTTAATACTTTTCGCTCCAACTCTCGTGTGGTCATGTGAGACGCCACAAGCTGTAGTGCGATTTTCGCTTCCAGCATTCACGCACGTGTTCACCAATCCTCCGCACAAACAAAATAGACGACTACTAGCATCGTTCGTCCGCGAACTGCTCGTTACAACCAACACTATTTTCATCTTTGATAATGACTGATGTAAGCCGAAAGCTCAGAAAGGTTAAAATGAAAACATCTATCAATATTGTGATTTTCTTTCCTCTTTCAATGATAATGCTATTAAGCTTATCAGACTATATAAAAAAATTTTACAAAACATAAATAGATAAAACTTGTCTATTATGTAATGAAACATGCATCAATGAAAAAATGCTGCCTAAATACGCACAATGTATATATATATATATATATATATATATATATATATATATATATATATATATATATCCGAGTGAGTATAGAATGAGGAGAGAAAAAAGAAAAATCTTTTCCGCCCAAAACATTAATTTAAAACAGTGCTCGATATATGATGTATAGAGCAGTGAATATTTATTATAAATTATGTTTTAGAACATGTACATAATTTCTTCTATATATGTCCTCTTCCCTACAATCATATGTTTGTTTCAGTGTTTGGATTTAAACACTTCTTCAAGGGGAAATAAAGGTTTGGAATCATTCTCTGTTTATATTTGGTTCGTTGTTGTGGGGGTTGGTTGAGGTTATTGGTAATTAAGTGAATGTCTCGTTTTGATCGTTAGACTTTTGTATTTTTTGGTGTGTAAGTGTGAAATTGTTGATTAATGGTATTATCTGTTGGAATGTATGTTTTATCTTTTTATCGGTTGGTTATATCTTTTGGTTAGGATTTCTAAGAGGCGCTGTTGAGTGGTCATTTTTATGGTTGGCTATCGTTTAATTGGTTGATGTCTGCTGTTAGTGGACCTAATTCATGTATTTACTTTGATCCTGTGTCTAGATTTTCATAGACGTGATATGAAAACTGATTTATCAGTTTTTTTGTATAAAGTTGTATGTTTAATCTTAATTTTAAGTTTAGAGGGTCGGTTTTTTCTTTTAATTTTTTTGTTCTTTTGTTTTTATAAATTATCGTTTGGAATCTTATTTATTTATTTTAATTTTTTATATATTTTATTTATTTAGATATTTTTGCGGGCATTAGATCTTATTTTAAGTATTTATTACATCGATTTTTCTGTAGCATTTTTTATCTTTTATAATAATAAAAATATTTATTCAAATTCCCAGTATTTTTTGGGGGGTGATTGTAGGGTTAGATCTTACGTGTGCTTACTGTTTATTTTTGTGTATGATATAATTATTCTGAAGTAGTATATTGAATCTTGATTTTGAATATATGAATTTTGATTCTTTTTCAAGTTTGGGAGCCATTTATTTAATTTTGATTTTTCTAGTGCGGAATATTTTGGTATTTAAGTAAGGTTATTGTGTTAAGTAAGGTTATTGGTGTAGGCTTTAGTGATAGACCTTCCTTTAAGGATTTATTGGATTGATTTGTTTCTATACTATTTTTTATCTTTTATAATGAGGATAGCAATCGAACTTTTTGTATTTCTTAGCATGATTGTAGGGTTAAGTCCCTAATGTGCTTGCAGTTTACTGTGGTTTCGTGTCTCTGATTTAAGAGCTTGTTACTATTTATATATTTAAGGATCTCTATTTTTTCTTGAAGGCAAAGAAAGCATGGTTCTTTTATAGATTTTGCTGTTCTTGCTTTTTTGAGAATTTTCCATTTGACCTTAGGTGTTTTATTTTCGTTTTTTAATTTCCAAAAGTGTTTGGAGAGAGATGTCATGTTTTGTTTTTTTTTTGTTATTGAAGGATGAGAGATGATTGTAAAAGCGCTTTTTAAATACGTTCATAGTATTCCAATATATATTTTTTTCATCCTTAGGATTTTCTAAGGATGTAAAAAAGTGTATGAAAACATTCAACAACCAAATTTAATAATGAGTTCTACCTCCACTGCTTTTGATGACTTCAAAAATTCTGTCGGGCATGCTAGAAATAAGCGTTTCCATTAAGATGTAGGGGATGTTGCTCCAGCTTCTGAAGATGGCTTCACGAAGTTCATTTTTTTTTTAATATTGTTTGCCATTTCGATAAACATCTCTTGTCATCCATCCTCAAACATTTTCAATTGGGTTCAAGTCTGGTGAGCATGCAGGATGTCCCAAGAGATGGACCCCATTTTTTTATAGAAAGGTCAAGGTCCGTCTTGCAGCATGGATTGCAGCATTATTCTGTTGGAATAGCCATCCATCCACACACAAACGATGGCCCTCCATCATCAATGATGGTTTTGTAGCATGCTAACATAACCAGCTGCTGTTTGACAACCCTGCACCACCTGGAACTCCATCGTCCCTCTGTAAGAAAAGGCATCCCATACCATTAGGGATTTTCTACTACTATGACGTGTGGAGAAAAGCCCAGGAGGCATGTTTCTGTAAAGCCAATATCGTTGGAAAACATCAGGACTATCTAGATTGAATTTTTTCTCATCAGAAAACAGGACTTTCTTCCACTTCTCTACGTCCCATGTTTTGTATTCACAACCAAACTTTAAGTAGTCCACCTCGTGACGTGGAAGCATCCGATGAATTTGTTTACGCTTTTTATTTACCATGCCTTTTTGTCGTAAGTGTCGTCTGATGGTTACGGGACTGCAATCAGCATCTGTGACTGCCTTAATTTGACTAGAAGAAAGTTCCCCGTCTTTCATAACAACCCGTCTTATTCTCTTACTTAATGCAGGAGAAATTTTTTGGGGCCTACCAGAGGATTTTTCTTTTCCATAATTCTCACTGTTCTTTAGAAAATTGCAAATCACAGTTTTACTGCCATTTACCTTAGCTGCGATCGCCCGCTGTGACAAACTTTGCATATGGAATTCGAGAATTCGAGAACGCTCAACTTTGGTAAGTTTGCTTGCTTTAGGCATGGTAACACCTTTACGCAGTGATTGCTAATCTCTAACTGAACTAAAAACATTGGAATTACCATAGATCTAACAATTTATACCACTGGTCTTATAATTTTGATCATGTGTAAATCGCTCCATTTTATAAAAATGTAAATTTCTAAATAAAATGTTTGGAATGTAGCTTCTTGTTTCCATGACCTTTTAGATTGTAGTATTGGTAACCTTAATTGGTAGGAGTTTAAAATCTATCTGTAAAAAAAAATTCTTTTTAAAGATTTTTAAGTGGTCTTAAATTTTTGATCAGGAGTGTATGTATGTATGTACATATGTATGTATATATATATGTATATATACAGAGCCATTCAAAAGTTTAGAACATTACAACAATGTTTCTTTAAGTATTTCTAAGACAGTTTAATGAAACTTTTACTGTTAATAATACATGTGTTTATGCCTTTAGTCAAACAATACAATTTTAGAAAAATAATCAATGAAAATATCCCACGAAGCAAAACTAATATTTAATAACGCAAAAGTTTGCAATACATTTATTTATTTATTAAATAATCTATTAATATTTTGTAGAGTTACTGTCTTTGTTAATTACCGTTATTATAATTATTATAACTAATTATTATAATTATAATTATTGTTAATTACCGTTATTATAATTATTATAACTTATATAATTATTATAATTATAATTATTGTTATTACCGTTATTATAATTATTATAACTAATTATTATAATTATAATAATTATTATTATTACCGTTATTATAATTATTATAACTTATATAATTATTATAATTATAATTATTATTCGTCTACGTTAATATAATTATTATAACTAATTATTATAATTATAATTATTATTAATACCGTTATTATAATTATATTATAACTAATTATTATAATTATAATTATTGTTAATTACCGTTATTATAATTATTATAATAATTATTATAATTATAATTATTGTTAATTACCGTTATTATAATTATTATATTAATTATTATAATTATAATTATTGTTAATTACCATTATTATAATTATTATAATAATTATTATAATTATAATTATTGTTAATTATTATTATTATAATTATTATAACTTATATAATTATTATAATTATAATTATTGTTAATTACCGTTATTATAATTATTATAACTTATATAATTATTATAATTATAATTATTATTTAATTACCGTTATTATAATTATTATAACTTATATAATTATTATAATTATAATTATTATTAATTACCGTTATTATAATTATTATAACTTATATAATTATTATAATTATAATTATTGTTAATTATTATTATTATAATTATTATAACTATAATTATTATAATTATAATTATTGTTAATTACCGTTATTATAATTATTATAACTTATATAATTATTATAATTATAATTATTGTTAATTACCGTTATTATAATTATTATAATAATTATTATAATTATAATTATTATTAATTACCGTTATTATAATTATTATAATAATTATTATAATTATAATTATTGTTAATTACCGTTATTATAATTATTATAACTTATATAATTATTATAATTATAATTATTATTAATTATGATTATTATAATTATTATAACTATTATTATAATTATAATTATTGTTAATTACCGTTATTATAATTATTATAACTAATTATTATAATTATAATTATTATTATTAATTATTATAATTATTATAATAATTATTATAATTATAATTATTATTAATTACCGTTATTATAATTATTATAACTTATATAATTATTATAATTATAATTATTGTTAATTACCGTTATTATAATTATTATAACTTATATAATTTATTATAATTATAATTATTATTAATTACCGTTATTATAATTATTATAACTAATTATTATAATTATAATTATTATTAATTATTATTATAATTATTATAACTAATTATTATAATTATAATTATTGTTAATTACCGTTATTATAATTATTATAACTAATTATTATAATTATAATTATTATTAATTACCGTTATTATAATTATTATAACTAATTATTATAATTATAATTATTAATTAATTACCGTTATTATAATTATTATAACTAATTATTATAATTATAATTATTGTTAATTACCGTTATTATAATTATTATAACTAATTATTATAATTATATTATTATTAATTACCGTTATTATAATTATTATAATAATTATTATAATTATAATTATTGTTAATTACCGTTATTATAATTAATTATAACTATTATTATAATTATAATTATTATTAATTATAATTATTATAATTATTATAACTAGTATTATAATTATAATTATTATTAATTATGATTATTATAATAATTATTATAACTAATTATTATTATAATTATAATTATTATTTAATTACCGTTATTATAATTATTATAACTTATATAATTATTATAATTATAATTATTATTAATTACCGTTATTATAATTATTATAATAATTATTATAATTATAATTATTGTTAATTACCGTTATTATAATTATTATAATAATTATTATAATTATAATTATTATTAATTACCGTTATTATAATTATTATAACTAATTATTATAATTATAATTATTGTTATTAGTTATTATAATTATTATAACTTATATAATTATTATAATTATAATTATTATTTAATTACGGTATTATAATTATTATAACTAATTATTATAATTATAATTATTATTAATTATATTATTATAATTATATAATATTATTATAATTATAATTATTGTTATTTATAATTATTATAATTATTATAACTAATTATTATAATTATAATTATTATTTAATTTCGTTATTATAATTATTATAACTATTATTATAATTATAATTATTGTTGGTGCAATTATTATAATTATTATAACTAATTATTATAATTATAATTATTAATAATTATATAATTATTATAATTATTATAACTAATTATTATAATTATAATTATTGTTAATTATAATTATTATTATTATTATAATAATTATTATAATTATAATTATTATTAATTACCGTTATTATAATTATTATAATAATTATTATAATTATAATTATTATTAATTACCGTTGTTATAATTATTATAACCCTAATAATTATTATAATTATAATTTATTGTTAATTACCGTTATTATAATTATTATATATAATTATTATAATTATAATTATTGTTAATTACCGTTATTATAAATTATTATAACTAATTTATTATAATTATGAAAAGGTATTATTAATTACCGTTATTATAATTATTATAACTAATTATTATAATTATAATTATTGTTAATTACCGTTATTATAATTATTATAACTTATATAATTATTATAATTATAATTATTATTAATTTAATTATTATAATTATTATAACTTATATAATTATTATAATTATAATTATTGTTAATTACCGTTATTATAATTAATTATAACTAATTATTATAATTATAATTATTGTTAATTACCATTATTATAATTATTATAACTAATTATTATAATTATAATTATTATTAATTATAATTTATTATATTATTATAACTTATATAATTATTATAATTATAATTATTGTTAATTACCGTTATTATAATTATTATAACTAATTATTATAATTATAATTATTGTTAATTTTCGTTATTATAATTATTATAACTAATTATTATAATTATAATTATTGTTAATTACCGTTAATTATAATTATTATATTAATTATTATAATTATAATTATTATTGTAATTACCGTTATTATAATTATTATAACTTATATAATTATTATAATTATAATTATTATTAATTACCGTTATTATAATTATTATATATATAATTATTATTATAATTATAATTATTGTTAGTACCGTTATTATAATTATTATAACTTATATAATTATTATAATTATAATTATTGTTAATTACCATTATTATTAATTATTATATAATAATTATTATAATTATAATTATTAATAATTAATTACTGCAATTATTATAATTCTTGTATAACACTTATAATTATTATAATTATAATTATATTAATTACCGTTATTATAATTATTATAACTTATATAATTATTATAATTATAATTATTGTTAATTACAGTTATTATAATTATTATAACTTATATAATTATTATAATTATAATTATTATTAATTATAATTCTATTATAATTATTATAACATATAATTATTATAATTATAATTATTATTAATGCAATTATTATAATTATTATAACTTATATAATTATTATAATTATAATTGTGTTAATTACCGTTATTATATTATTATAACTAATTATTATAATTATAATTATTATTAATTACCGTTATTATTATAATTATTATAACTAATTATTATAATTATAATTATTAATGATATAATTATTAAATTATTATAACTAATTATTATAATTATAATTATTATTAATTAATTATTATATAATTATTATAACTTATATAATTATTAATAATTTATAGTCATGATAATTACCGTTATTATAATTATTATAACCCCTTTAATTATTATAATTATAATTATTGTTAATTACCGTTATTATAATTATTATAACTTATATAATTATTATAATTATAATTATTATTAATTATGAATTATTATATTATTATTATAAACATATAATTATTATAATTATAATTATTATTAATTATATTATTATAATTATTATAACATATAATTATTATAATTATAATTATTATTACATTTATTATAATTATTATAATATATAATTATTATAATTATAATTATTGTTAATGCAATTATTATAATTATTATAACTTATATAATTATTATAATTATAATTATTAATTAATTACCGTTATTATAATTATTATAACTTATATAATTTATAATTATAATTGTTGTTAATTATAATTATTATAATTATTATAATAATTATTATAATTATAATTATTGTTAATTACCGTTATTATAATTATTATAACTTATATAATTATTATAATTATAATTATTATTAATTACCGTTATTTATATTATTATAACTTATATAATTATTATAATTATAATTATTATTAATTACCGTTATTATAATTATTATAATATATAATTATTTATAATTATAATTATTATTATTATAATTATTATAATTATTATAACATATAATTATTATAATTATAATTATTGATGATAGAATTATTATAATTATTATAACTTATATAATTATTATAATTATAATTGTTAATTACCGTATGTAGGCGTTTAGAGTCGTCAGGCCCCTACGTATTCCTTGCATGTTTCTTGGCTAATATTTGTCCATTTTTCAAGACAGAATTCCTTTAATTCATGTAGGATTGCGGGTTCCATCTTTGAATTCTCAGTTTTCGGCTCTCTGCATAAATTTCATTAAAATTGAGATCTGGAGATTGACTTGGACGTTTTAGAACGTCTAGTCTTTTTTTAACATGGATTTGTAACCTTTGCAATATGTTTTGGATCGTTGTTGAAAGACCCAACTTGGTTTCAAGCCTAGCAAATGTGCACTCTGACGTAAATTTATCTTCAAAATATCCGTATAATAAGCTTCATTCGTACTCCCTTCTATTATTTCAATGTTTCCTACACTTTGGATGTGCGGATGTGCGTTCTATGGTCTTGGCTGGCAACCAGTCTTCCGCAGAAAGCAATGGCAACCTACTGCGGGAGAATCTTCTACCCAGTCAGTCATGTCTCTTTCGAGACATGATCGCCTAAGCGTGTTTTACGTATGGCACTTAACTGACTGACACCTTGGACACGAAAGCAAAACCAGATCATAATTAATCTGCCTCTAAATTTTTACTGTTGGGATCGTATCCTTCGGCAAATATTCAGTACTTTTCTTTCTCTAGACGTTTGCGGCAGCATTTTTGCTAAAAGTTTTAATTTTTGTTTCGTCTGACCAAAGTAGATTATCCCAAATGAAATAAATGGCGCATGCTATATATTTTTCTATAACCAAGTCTATTTGTGTGAAGGTCAACAATACGTTTACACAGGTCTTGATCAATTATTTTGCTTTTCCCTATTTTGTGAGTATATAAAGGACGGTTGACAGAAAAAGAATGACGCAATACTTTTAATCATTCCTTAAAGTCACCATAAAATTAATGTAGAGCGTTGTAAAAAAACAACCCCATCTCAATTTGGAACAGTTTAGTAAAATGTTTACACTTATATAAAAAAAATAACTGTTGTAATTAAAAAAAATGTGTTGTAAACTTTTGAGTTACTAAATATCGTTTTTTCTTAGTAAGATACCTTTGGAAGTTCTTTTTTTTTAATCTGATTGTTTGACTGATTTTTTAAAATGTATTACGAACTTTTGCGCAGCAGTGTAGGTTTACTTCTCGTCCAGTTTACACACCTACCTGGTCTTGTGGGGTTTATCCCATGTTGTTTTATTAGGATTGTGGTTCTGGTTCCTTCTAAAGTCGACTTAACGTCTCTGCATGGATACTTTCTAAGTCTACACATTAATCCTCTACCTTGATTTGCCCTTGTATTAAAGTAAACACGATTAAAAAAAATGAATTATTTTGATTCATTGTTATAAGCAATTTTCTGCACGACTTTGTGAATTTAAAGTTAAAAAAATAGATTTGTCAAAGTAGATCATTCCAACTGAACTAAATGGCACATTTTATATATCTCCCTATAACCAAATCCAATTGTGTGAAGGTCAACAATACGTTTACAGAGGTCTTGATCAACTATTTTGTTTTTCCCTATTTTGTGAGTATTTAAAGGAATGTTGACAGAAAAAAAAAACAATGAAGCGATACTTTTAATCATTCCTAAAGGTCACCATAAAATTAATCTGGAACGTTCTAAAAAACAATCCCATCTCACTTTGGAACATTTTATTTTAATTTCTACACTTTTATCAAAAAACTGTTGTTAATGAAAAAATGTGTTGCAAACTTTTGAGTTACTAAATATCGTTTTTTTTTAGTAAGATACTTTTGGAAGTTCTTTTTTTTTATCTGATTGTTTGACTGATTGGCTGAATCTTGAAAAGTTTCGCTTTGTATCATTTTTACGCGTACAGAAAAGAATTGTTGTTTTAGACGACGGACTGGAAAACGGCATCGCATTGGTAAAATTGTTTTATTTATATATCACACTAGCAGTATAGCTTTAAAACTAATCCATGATCCTAGAGCTCAGACTCTTTGGACGTTGGCACGAAAGACTAAAAAGCAATAGTTGTTTCCAGTTAAAGCGAAACCGTAGACTGAAAGAAAAATGAATGGATGTAAGTCAAATTTTGATTTCCTCGTATCTATATCAAATAAGTTTTTTTCATTGTAAACTGAATTTCGAAGGCTAAATAAGTCCTCTGAGTAAATGGTAACATGGTTGAGACTAAAAACTACAATAAGAGCTACTTAGAACCAAACCCGAAGCAAAAACTAAAATAAAAGTGCTGAAAAAATACAGACACACACACAAACATCTTGCCTTATATATATATATATATATATATTATAGATTTTCTGTAGTATTGTAAGAACTGCAACCTTGAAACTTCTGAATATCGTTTCTTATGTCTTTGTCTATGAGTGTATCAAATTTGATTAAAATCGGATCATTCCTTCTATAACCCGATTTTTTCGATTATCGATTTTCGATATTTATCGGTGGGTACCTCGACACAAAACCTAGCTAAGTACACTCGCAGACGCTTATAGTACAACTGTGTAAATTTTCAAGAAAATCGGTTCAGCCGTTTCGGAGTCTATAGGTAACGGACACACACAGACACACACACACAGACAAAGTTCCATTTATAATATAAGTTTAGATATGTTTGTTATATTTGCATCTTTATTCGTATCCTATGTTCAGGAATGAAAAGAAGATAAAATTTTATATATTAAAACACAGACACAGACGCACAGACACACACACAAACACACACAAAAGCACATATATATATATATATATATATATATATTGGTCAACAATACGGTGATCCTTACTCATGCACACAGTAAGAGGAACCTGCAGATATTGGAGGCCATGTACATCAAATCAAAACAACCAACATTCAATAAAATCAACTTTAAAACAGGAAATAACATATTACATTGCATTTGACTACATGGTTTTGTTGTCATTTCGCATTATCACGCGGTGTGACGTCATAAAACCGCTTCGCAAACTTAAGAACTGCGTTTATTATTTTTGGTAACTATTGCCGTTGCAAAGCGGATTTTTATGTCAACACAAAATAAAATTGTCGGTGATGGTGGATTTTATAATATTTCAGTTTAAACAACCTCTCTGAAGATGGCTCATGTGAGCCGAAAGCTTAGAAGAAAACCAATAAATAATTATCCAAATGTTGGAGAATTTTTGTCTTTATTTTCAACTGAAATTAAAGCAAAAATACGACGTTTAGAATGGCTCATGATTACACATAATAGGCATTCATTGTCTCTTATATTAACAGCGTATGTTTAAAATATATATATATATATATATATATATATATATATATATATACACTACTCCCCTTAATTACTAGACCATCCCTGTTTTTAAAAAAAGTGATGTATTTCATACTATTTTTTAGTATTTATTGCCTTCAATACTTCCATTTGTTTGCTTCCCTGAGAGCTACAATCGCCAAACGTTTAAATGCAACATCAGTTCCCATCTTTTATCTACGTAGTTCCCACCCATCTTTTATCTTTTCTTCGACATACCCTGTGTCTTTTTATTCACTCACTGTTGCTCCCTGCGCACCAGTAACATTTCTGCCTTGGGGTGAAATTAATATATATATATATATATAGTGAGAATTACAAAATGTGAAAGAAATTTTAAAACGAGTGTTAATATTTAACCAAAATGAAAGCACTTCGCCGATTCTTTCTGAAATATCACGTTTCATCAGAACATAAGAGATCATGGCTCTCACTTTCTTAAACGTGTTGAAATTACTATATTCTCTTGGAAATGGCAGTGGGATTTTTTTCATTATTTTTTGACAAGTTCTAAATACATATTAATCCTTCTTTGAGACTAGTTGCCATCCAAGTCAAAAGAATCCGAACTATCCTGGCATATAGCACAAAGCTAATGAAAGAAAATATGTATTCCTGCCTTTGCCAAAGATATTTGTGCAAAACGAAATATATTTGACTTGGATGGAATTCGAACGCATCTCACCTGTTACAATTTCCTCGACAGTTAGCTTTACGCCAACAGCACAGTACTAATAGAAAAGAATGTCACAAAAGAATCAAGTCGTTTATATAACGAAATCTTCTACTTTTGCTTTCATGTTCCGTGTCCTTTCAAGACGTAGGCGATCTGGCCCTCTGCGTTTTCTTATCCCTTGTAGTTCTTAACAACCCGTCTCCTGTTATTCCGCTCAAATCCGGCTTCGCCACCCATCAAGTCCCTCAAGTATGTCACGCGTTGCTTTCTCTTGTCTTTCTTATCCTCTATCCGTCCCGTGAGCATCAGATTCTCCAAGCCCTTCTTCCTCACTACAGGTCCCAAAAGCTTCAGCTGTCTTTCCTGATGTTAACTATTAGTTTCCTTTTCGTGTCCATCCTCTCCAAAAGCTCGTCGTTGCTAACATGCTCTGTCCATAGCATTCCCAGCATCCTTCTGTATAACCACATTTCGGTTGCTCCAAGTTTTTCCTTTATCTTTGATGAGATTGTCTAACATTCGCTGCCATATTGAAGAACTGACATCACATAACAATCCAGTACTCTCTTTGTTTCCGACGAAATCTTCCTGTCTGTTAACACTCTATTCGGCTTCTGGAATGCATCCTTGGACATACCAACATGTCTAACAAAATCTACTTGAAGTAAAATCATTTCTATAATTCTTTAGTGTTCATTACAGTCAAAGAATTAATTAGATTTTGGAAAGTTTTATAACATTGCTGCGATTCACATTATTCGGATTTCATTTTAGGGCGTGTGCGGCTATATCGTGTTAAATACACCGGTTTCCGTCCGATCACAGAAGTTGAACAACATTGAGCCTGGTTAGTACTTAAATGGGTGACCATTTAAGAATACCAAGTGCTGTAAACGTAAGGACCAAGAATGGTCCACCATGTTTGGGGGTTGGGTGCAGGACTAACAACCCAGCCCCGAAAAAAAGGTCGTTAGAGAAACAGCAACAAAAAGTTGCTGCCTGATGATGATTTTAGGATGTAGTCAGATCAAAATTGATTTACAAGATTTGATAATGACATTGGAATAAGATGACAATAAAAATGTCGGGAATAAAACTAATTCTAATAACTCTCGGGAAACTGGAGAAAAACTCTTTAGTAGATAAACAAAGTTTAGTCAGTTAGGTGCCACGCTTAGGCGATCATGTCTCGAAAGAGACATGACTAACTGGGCAGAAGGTTTACCCGCGGTAGGTTGCCATTCCTTTCTGCGGTAGATTGGCTGCCAGTCAAGGCTATAGAACCCACTCTGTTCTGTTATTTAACCAATAACTGAGGTAAATGACCCATCAATACCTTTCCCAAGGGTATTTGCGCGTAAGTGAATGCAAAGAATTGCAACTGGAATTCGAACACGGTTCCCCGATTTACTTCGTTTAAAATATGAAAAAAAAAAAAGGCAAAAAAAACACACGCATAAAAACTGGATAAATTCAAAGACTGTAAAACTATTATTTTCATATTAATTTTCCAATTTATAGATTATTTTTTATCAAAGTATTCCAGTCTCTCAGACTTACTTTAAACTCTCTAAATATAGCAAAACCAATTCTCTTTTAGGCAGGCAACTATTTGATATGCAGTTTTATTTACATAGATAATCTAATACACACATGCATAGCAGACAACATCGGTGTGGTGTACTGGTTAGCCGGCTTGTCTCGCAAGATCAATTTCGACTGAATAGTGAGGTCGATACTCACTGAGTGTCCTCCAATTTCGGCCTAGAGTCACATCTAAAACAAGCTTAGGAAATCATATTGTGCACCTTGTCTCGCGAGAAAAATTGTGAGTTCGATCCTCACTGGGTGTCTCATAAATTTGGCCTTTTTCCAAGTCAAAGCTATGCTTAAAAATCACCATGCATAACAGACAACGCAGTCTTTTCACAGTATCTGTTCAACTGATTCAGCGAGAACATTTTGAGGACCCTAGAAGTTATGCCTGGATTCGTAATCAGAGGCCACAATTTGAACAACTTAAGGTACACAGTTGATACAGTGCTGGTAGCAGACAGAGAAAGGAAACTACAAGACCTACAGAAGGTAGCTGAACAAAGTAACAAGAAAAACTAGAAATAAACTGCACGAAAACCGAATGCATGGTCATCAGTAAAAAAAGGCAGCCCAAAATGCCAAATACAGGTCGGGGATACTAGAATCAAGCAGGTACAAAAATTTAAATACCTGGGAAGCGTTATAACAGAAGACGGAAAATTCGACACCGAGATCCGAAGGCGAATTGGCATGGCAAAGGAAACATTCCAGAAGTTGAGTAAAGTATTAAGAAACAGGCCAATTTCGCTAGAAACAAGGAAAAGAGTAATGGATTGCTACGTGCTGTCCGTCCTTCAATATGGCAGTGAATGCTGGACAATACCATCAAAGATGAAGAAAAAACTTGAAGCAACTGAAATGTGGTTCTACAGAAAGATGCTGCGAATCTCATGGATCGAGCATGTGAGCAATGATGAGGTCATGGAAATGATAGAAACAAAAAGGAAATTAATACTGAGCATCAGGAAGAGACAGCTGAAGTTCCTGGGACACGCAATGAGAAAGGAGGGTTTGGAGAATCTGATACTAACAGGCCAGACAGAGGGAAAAAGAGACAGGGGAAAGTAACGTATAACATATCAGGTGGATGACGGAACGAGGATTGCATGGTGTAACAGGAGAAGGCGTGCTCAGAGCCACAAGGGATAGGGAAACGTGGAAAGCCATGATCGCCTACGTCTCGAAGGGACAGGGCACATAGAAGAAGAAGAATCAGAACCAAAAAGCAATAAAACATATCGTTAAAGACACAATTACGAGCATTGTTTGACCGTAAGTCTTTCGTGGTCGAGCGGTTTAAGACCCGTCAAATCAATTGATGGTTTCCCCTAGGGGACGCAGATTCGAATCCTGCAGAGGACGCCTATTTTTTTTATTTTATTTAGGCCTAAAAATATAAATATATCTACTTAAATACGAGTATTCATTGAAAATAATGGTTAAACAAACAAATCTAAACTTATTTATAAATGGAACTTTGTCTCTCTGTGTGTCTGTGTCTGTGTGTATCCGTTACCTATAGAATCCGAAACGGCTGAAACGATTTTCTTGAAAATTTACACAGTTGTACTATAAGTGTCTGCAAGTGTTCTTAGCTAGGTTTTGTGTCGAGGTACCCCCGATAAATATCGATAATCGAATAAATCGGGTTATAGAAGGAGTTGTTCGATTTTAATCAAATTTGATACACTCATAGACAAAGACATAAGAAACGATATTCAGAAGTTTCAAGGTTGCAGTTCTTACAATAGTACAGAAAATCGATAATATATATATATATATATATATATATATATATATATATATAAAAGGCAAGATGTTTGTGTGTGTGTGTATTTATCTGTCTGTATGTCCTTTATACAAATCCACAATTTTTATCCGATTCTCACCAAACTTCACACAAATATTCTTTAGGAAGAGTCTGAGCTCCAGGACCATGGATTAGTTTTAAAGCTTTCATTACACCCGAGCAACGCCGGGCTATACTGCTAGTATAATTATATATACATAGGTGTAAATAAGTATACACGTATACACACCGATATATCAATATTTATCAGGTGTTAATAGAATAGTGCTCAATAATATTATTGCTCAATAATAATGCTCAATAGTCATACAGCATATCCATTGAGTGTATAATAACAAATATACATATTATCCTACGTCTACAGAACGACTCAGAATTTCATGCAGTACGCAATCATCAGGTGCACATTATGACCTGACTTTTTTAGAGTTAAATTTTGTTTTTTGCTAGCGGCGTTGTTTAAGTTCGTTATAAATTATAAATCTGGGATATCAATTTTTTTCATTTATTAAATGTATGTTTTAATCAGGTTTATACCGAGACCTCGAAATGAACAATATAAGCAAAATCCTAGGATTTAAAAAAGTAAATAAATAAATATAAAATATTTACGGGGCCTATATAACGTATGTCATAGAGAAGTCACTTTTCTTATTTAATTTATTTTATTTCAATTCATTTATTTTCGATTGACGAAGGCATTGAAAAAAGGGGAGAAGAAAATATAAATGAATATATATATATATATATATATATATATATATATATATATATATATATACACAAAGAATCTCAAGCTAGCCAAAACCTACCGCGGTTTCACACTACGGCTCGTCAGGGCATTATTTATTTTTGTATTTCATACAAAAAATGTGGCACAAGGCCGAATACGGGGATGGGGAAGGCTGGTCTTCATCTAGTCCTAACGTTAAACTTAGCTAGTCACAATCACTGACCCAGGCATGCCACAGTATTCCTATCACCAAAACAACGCTTTCTTACTAACCTTTCTTTCTACGTCCACCATAATACCACAATGTCTCAATGAAGTCCTATCTAAGCTCCCAATATGTACAATGATTGTCTGTGGGGGGAAGGGAAATAACAATATAAAAAAAACCCCAATGAAAATTTACAAGAAAAAACGCATTATATACAAGAAACTAAACAAAACTGTATTAGTAACAAACCCCGCCACATATTCTATCACGTGATAGATACATATGTTAACTGGACGAAATCGATGCAGGACTGTAAATAAACTAAACCATTTATTCCTCCAACCACGCACACATGTATGCACACATCCAAACACAAAAAACAAATACGAAAGTCACACCCGAAATACGAAAAGCGTCCTGCACCCACCAGAGAACTGATATATCTAGTCACCTACGCAAGGGAAGGGAGGGGGAGATAAACTAAAAAGAAAAATGGGGACAGAAATAAAAGGGGCCAATGAGCAACCAAATTCTAGCTAAGAATAAATTATAAAAGACAACTCAAGACAAAAAAACAAGCCTAATCTAGTCTACATGAGGGCAGGGGTGCTTAGGTTCAAAGTGGTCGGAACAAAATCCTCATGCCTAACCGGCATCAATATGCCACTCCAAATCAGCTCCTCTCACTCGACACAATCGCGCAAGATGTACCCACCTTTTGCCAAACTCTGATGGAGGGAGCCGCCGCCTTTCCGTCCTAATCTTGACTTTAAGCTGATGCTTAAAGAACAAGATTAGTTGGGAAGAGGTGAACTTCTCGTCCCCATAGAGCTCCTTCTGACGCGTCCTCCATATCACGACTCTCATAACTCCTAGCAAGCAAAAGAACACATAGTGCTCAGCCTTCGTCAGTGGCGGCAACACATTGCTACAGACAGAACTGGCCTCGAGGACAAAGAACTTTCCGCGCAGTATGCGAACCATGATGCCTTCAACAAACTTGCACAGCGGTACTACGACTCTGCACTGAAAGAAGGCGTGGTCCACGGACTCCACCTCCCCAGTGCATCGCACGCAGTTTGGAGACTTCTCCAAGCCCGCTGCACAAAGCCTCTTGCCGACCCAGAGGGCCCTACGTATCACCAGCCAGGTGAGTGATGCCTCATCATTAGTGAGACATTTCAACCCGGGCGCCCACGGCCATAATGAGCGAGCCTCCCGCCTCGTAAGACCGAGCTCGCCAATCAAATCATCCTGAACGGCTTCCCGAACTAAAATTTGATATAATGCCTTACGCGACAACGCCTGGACGTCGGAGAGACCATCCGTCGCCCGTTGGAGTCGTTTCAGAGCTAACCGACATTCACGATAGAAGGCGCACTCGCCACGTGGTAAACGGCTGGCCTCATATTCAGACGAGTGCACACTTCTAAGGGATGGGAAATTCTTATGGGCATCTTCCTTCCAGAAGTTGCCTTCCCCATCCGATTGCTGACACATTCGGTCTAGGAACGCAATGCGAAGCGTATGTTGACGAATCTCAACGCTAGGCATGCCTAGACCGCCTTCAGAAGGGTGCAGGTAACAGATCTCGCGAGACACCTTAGAGGACTTGCCCTCCCACAAAAAGGAGAACAACATCCTAACTAAATCCATTAGCATGGCGCACGGGAGTGGCAGCACAGAAAGATGGTAAAGGAGAATGGGGTAGATGTGCGAGGCACATACTTCCGCCCTCCCCTTTAAGGAAAGATTCCTCCGAGACCACAATGAAATTGCGGCCTCGGCCTTCTCCTGCACCGCCGACCAATTCATTTCCAACTGGAGATCAGGACCGAAAAAGATGCCGAGTATCTTAATCGGCCCGTCCGTCCAGAGGAAAGGTCCGGGAAGAGAAACTCCTTTCCACGTACCCAACCGCAAGCCAACAGACTTATCACGGTTGATCTTGGCCCCTGTCACCGTTTCGTACCCTCTGATTTCTTTGCCGACTTCGTCAATCTCGGCCTTACTCGACACCAGAACCGAAACGTCGTCAGCATAGGCGGAATACCTGGCCGAGGTGGTAGCACCAGGTAGTGAAATTCCCCGCAGGACCGGATTCGTCTTCAACTTACGAAGGAACGGTTCCAACGCAAGCACGTAGAGTAAAGGCGATAACGGACAACCCTGACGAATGGAGCGAGACAATACGAAAGGCTTCGATCTTACCCCATTCACTTCCACCAGCGCACAGGGAGTTGCATACAAGAGGCGAATCCAGGAGCGAAAGTATGGCCCGAAATCAGCGGCTGAAAGGACAGACTCGAGGAATCGATGGTCAACCCTATCGAATGCCTTGGACTGATCTAAATTGATCAGCGCGGCTTCACTGTCGACTTGCTCAATGATCAAGCGTACCATATGAAGGTTGTCCTGGATAGTCCTGCCCTTCACAGCACAAGTCTGTTCCGAGCCAATCAGACTAGGCAGGACAAGCTGCAAACGGCGGGCTAGGATCCTGGCCAAAATCTTTAACTCTGCGTTTAACATAGTTAAGGGCCGAAAATTACCTATGCCATCCCCACCGTTCTTATCCTTGCGTAGCAACTTGATCACACCCCTGGTGAAGCGTTGAGGTATAGACCCCTGCTTCATCCAGTTGTTGAAAATCAGTTCCAGCAGAGGGACAAGCACGGGCGACTGCCTCAAGTACAGTTCGTAGGGAAGACCATCTAATCCCGGAGACTTGTCCCGGCCAACTAGCTTCAGCGCTTCCCAGATTTCATCCTCTGTTATGGGCCCCTCGCACCCAGCCGCTTCAGCCGCCTCAAGGCGGGGAAAGTCAGCCAAATAGGTGGCGAACTGAGCAGAGCTCAGACCGGGCTCCCTGGTGAAAAGTTCCTGAAAGTAATCACGAAAAGCCTCACATATGCCCGCGTTTGTAGTCACGGTCCGATTATCCGGCAATGTGACGCACGCGATATGTCGTTGGGAAGCTTTCCTGACTTCCTCCAACCGCAGTTCAGCGGCCATATTCGTCGCCTCGCAAGACATTCTTTTTAACCTAGCCCTAACTACCAGAGCTTGGTCTTTCCTGATAAGCAGGGAGGCCAGCTCGGCCTTAGCTATGGCTACGTCCCCACTAACACGGGATTTAACAGCCCGATCAACTTTTTCTTCTACTGTCTTTTGCTCTGCTAAACTAGCTAGATTGAGCCGACGACTATAGTCAGCAGCAAAAGACCTAATTTTTGATTTAAGTTTATCCCACCACCTGTTCCCAATGACAGCCCCCGTCAATTCCCGCTGAATCATTAGTTTCAGCTGGTGCTGGAAATCTTTGTCATCAAACAATGATGCGTTCAATTTCCAGTAACCAGCCAACCTAGGCTTAGGCTTATCTAAGTTTACCCGGACCCGGACGAGCCTATGATCCGAATAAACTATCGAATGAAAACTTGGACATTCTAAGAGCCCTACTTCGACTCTCTTAACTAAAACTCGGTCGAGGTAACTGGAACGTACCACGGAAACCGAGCCGCCACTATTTGTCCAAGTCCACACTATTTCCCGCGGATGCTCGTTACGATACTTATCGACAAGATCGCACCTGTCGATAAAGTCCCGAAACGGCCTCACGTCAGGATTGTTAGTACCCGTATTTGAACCTATACGATCTAATTCGGGGTCAAGGACGGCGTTCCAATCCCCCACTAACACTACCGAACGAGATGTCATCAAAAACGGCTCGACCTGCCGAAACAAAGCAGGCCGCTCAGCATGGACATTGGGCGCATAAACCCCAATGAAACGTAAGGACCTACTTTTTATGGTAACATCCAGGACGCAAAGCCTGCCCGCCGGATCTGCGAAAACAAGGGCACACGTCGCATCCAAAGACTTGCTTACCAGCCAGGAAACACCTCTCGAACGTCCATCAAAACATGCTGAAAAAAGATGGAAATCTTTACACAGAATCCTCTCATGATCGTGAGCAAAAAACCGGGTTTCCTGCAAACAGCAGACATTCACCCCGAGACTCTGAAGATCACGAACGAGTCTCGCTCTGCGAGACTCTGATCTCAGGCCCCGGGCATTCAAACTAGCTAACCAGAGAGCCATGATTGAACCGATTAAGGTTGCGCCTCCACATTGAACATAGCCGGGGCGAGAACACCGACGGCCTGTCCCATTGAGCCATGGCCCATCTCAGTCTTGATAGTGCCATCAAGAGACAGGCCACCAATGTCCCAAGGAAACGTTAGTTTCACTGCTCTATATAGGGAGGGGTGAACAAAAATTGGGAGCCTCCCTGAACAGAATTGTGACAGTTTCTCAGACAAATCATCCCTTATATAGGATAATGGCGGCTCGGCAGGAAAACTTTCGTTGGCTTCCGCCAACATTTCCCACACTTTTTGGGAACCTTGTCCAGCTCTTACAACAGTGAGGATCCGTTTAGCCTTTGGAAAATTTCTAGGATCCTCCACATCTTTGTCATATACTTTTTTGAAATTAAGAAGAGTCTTGAATTGTTTTGTTTTATTGGAGAGCACAATTGCTCGATCTGCTTGCTCTGTAGAAACTTTGCAGATGTTAATTCCTTTATTAAATAAAGCCTTAGGTTTTTTTTTGGCCTTTAAGTCCTCTAAGGAAGGGCTTCTTTGTCTTTTCTCCAGTTTCTTTGGTGTTTGTTTTGGAGTATGCGATGGAGTAGGATCGGGACTAGAGATGGGACTGGAAACAGGGGTGTAATTAGGAGTGGACTTGTTTTTCTTTTGTTTTAATGAAGTCATCTTGGAAGGGGTAGGGGTCAATGATCTTGTCATTGGGGGAGGAGCCATTATTTTTTTTGCAGAAGGGCTGGAGGGGGCCGATATTGAGGACCTTGGGATCTCTATGTTTTTGTTTGCTGTTTTTCTTTTCAACTCCTCATTAAGTTTTTTTATCTTAATTATTTTTTCCCAGCTGGGCTCATTTAATTTTTGTAAGTCTGACGCTTTACTAGCATAAGATGCCGAGTCGTCGCCCTCGGAACTGGTAGCGGGAATGGGGATGTAGGTGCCATTATCCCTGGGAGCTTCATGAGACTGAGGCCCCGCTGTTTGTCTCTTCCCTCTGCCTCTACCAACGACACGCCACTCCCCTTCCTCCTTCTCCTGACTCGCACTTGCGGAAGGAGATGGGTTCAGGGTTTGTGAAGGGCAAGCCCCAACCGAAGGTTTCACCCTACCGGTACGTGCCGCTGGTAGGCCCATTACAGGCGCCGCGGAACTATCAGTATCAGGCCGAGGGGTATTTGCGTTTGTAGTGGCCGGAAGTCCAGAGGCCTTTTTGTCTGGACAGGAAGCGGCAAGGTGACCAGTCTCACCACACTTCCAACAGGTTGGTTTTCTGCCGGCCACAATGACCGGCATTTTCCGGCCACAAAAGTCCAAACAGTTGGGGACGGAGACAAAGGCCAAACGATCGAGCATAATATCGAAGCTCCATCCCCCGATCAAGTTGTCGGAAATGGCGCTAACTATTTCGCCATATTTGCCAAGAAAGGCTGCTAGATGTTCCCCAACAACTTGAGGAGGGACCTCGTAGACTGCTACCCTGGTCCTTCGCCGGCCTTCATACTCGGTACGGATTATTAGATCGTTCTTTATGAGGTCACGGCGAACCATCTCCTCACAATCCTTGGCGGTGGGTAACAGAATGTCCCACATGAAGAACCCTGTTCCCTTAATAATTCTTTGGGGATTGACCCCCAGGGACGTCAGTGTACGGATCACTGTGTCTTTCGTGGAGCGACAAATTTTGCGAGATCGCTTGTCCACCACGAAGACCGACACCATTCTCTTTTCAAACTTCTGTAATTCTTGGGGGTTCTCTAAGAGACCATCCTCTTTCAGAAGATGTTCGTACTCTTTGGCCCTTTCCAAGAACTCCGCGAGGTTTATTATACATGATGGCGGGGACTTCCAGCAATCGGGCGACTCCTCGGCTGTCTTTTCACTTTCGTCTTTTCTTTTCTCCTTATCTGGGGTGTTTTCCATGGTCTGGTCTTTTTTCGAGGTTTTCTTTTTAGTTGCTTCCAGCCCTTTCTTTGCTTTGTCGGGCGGATCTTTCTTAGAGGAGGACCCAAATAAGTCCCTCCTCACTGGCCGATCAGCGTCGGCCATCATTAAATAAAGACTTACTTTTTATCAAGTCAAACTCTCTATTTTTTGTGAAATTATTTCAAAGGATAGGGGAGGGAAGGGGGAGGGGGAAATATGACACGAAAGCGGGGGTGGAGATGGGGATAATTTGAAAAATTGCAGGGGATGGATAAAGGAGAGAAAATAAAAGGAAAAAGTCAATGAAAATACAAAGAATCACATAATGTCCCACCTACGTAAGAGATGGTTTGAAAATATCAAATAATAAACTTTCAAAAAAATAAAAATGAGTGCGTGTGTAAACAAACTTTTTCAATGGGAAATAAGCTTAAAGGCAAAAAGGCAAAAATAAATAATCCCACCTACAAAAGAGGAGGGGTTAAAATACAAAAAACAACTTGTTGGGGAGAAATACAATAATCCTTCCTACAAAAAGAGGGGGGACAGTAGAAAAAGTTTTTTTTTTTTATATAAAAAGAAATCGCCTAAAGCGACAGGAAAAACAACAATATATATACGAAAGAAAAGTTTTCAAATATAGAAAAAAAAGCCAAGAACGGCTTACATAATAACAAATTGAACTTTACAAAAATAAAATAAAAAGCAGTACAAGAAACTTTTTAACTAATAAATAAAAAGGGGGAAAAGAATTAAACTAAATAGGCAGAGAAAAAAAAAAAAAAAACACGGAGGGAAAACTAATAAAAACACTAAGTTGTAAATAAAATGCGAAATAAACTAAAAGATTTCGGTAACCAAAAAGTCTGGGAGGGGCTGAAAAAAATGCACAACAAATAAAAAGATCAAAAACAGCCAAGAACTGGTCACTGAAAAAGAAAAAATTAAATAAAAAAGGAACGAACTTGTCTTGTCAAAACAAAAACAATAACAAATATGAAACCGAGTTGTAACTGAAAAATGAGAATAAAAAAAGAAAATGAAAAACAAAGAAAAAAAGAAAATAAAAGTTAATTTAAAACGGCCGACCTAAACAAAAACAAATATGGCCGCCAAAAATGCGAAACTAAAAAACAAAAAGCTAGAAAAAAAAAAAAACAAAAAAAAACGAAAAGAACAAAGTAAATAAACGAAAAGAAATAAATAAAAAATAAACTTATCTATCCAAAAAAGGTCTTTCTTTTTTAAAATATCGTCCAAATAAGAGATTAAGTTTTTTTTTTTCAACAAAAACTCCACCACTCGCCAAAATAAGGGTCAAGTAAGTCGTAGAATAACAACACACGCCAAAATGACTCGGCAGGACTATAGAAGTCGAAAGAACTCCAAACGGCTCGTCAGGGCCTACGGCTCGTCAGGGCTGAATTTATTTTGTATAAAATACAAAATTATGGCACAAGGCCTAAAAGGGGAGGGGGAGAGGTTGGTTCTCACTTAACTATCCTATACCTAGCTAAACACTATCACGACCCATTCACTCGTTACAATTTGCAGAGTCACCAAAAGAACCCATCCATCTACTCCCAATCCTTCATACACCACAATGCCACAAACTAACAAGGGACACCTAAGAAGTGGGAGAATAACCCATGCCAATAAAATGTATTTATGTACAATATAATATATACAATAATATGTACAATATAATATAAAATATTTAATGAAAAAATGAAATGATGGGAGGGGAATGAACCCAAAAATCAACTAAAAATACAACAAATTTTTTGAACTAAAATAATAATCAATGTTAGTAAGAACCGGCCATCCCAGAAAACAGAGTGGCCGCTGTATTTCGCCAAACGGCGAAATCAAGAAGCACACTCGCTAAGGGAGTGGAGAGGGGGGTAAAAAATTAGCGGAAAGGGACAATAAAAGGCTGAACCAGCCGAGATAAAAGAAGACCAAAACAAACTGGGAAGGTTGGGAATCTCGACATGGATCATAACAAAAGAGAAAGCCGGGCACAGGCTAGGAACACATTCATTCACTTTAACTAGGTACACAAGAGAGAACTAGCTTAACCAGGGGAGGGTTCCAGAGGAATCCACCCCGATGTAACCAGCAGATCTAAAAGAGAAAATCAAGATTAGCCCCGTTCAAGCGAACCAGGCTCGCCACATTTACCCACCTTTTGCTAAAGTCTGTCGAAGTCAAACGTTTCCAATCAGTTCTAATCTTTATTTTGAGCTGATGCTCAAAATAACAGATCAGATCCTGATGTGAAAGACGCTGACCTCGCAAGACTTCCTCCATTCGCGTCGTCCAAATCACCATTCGAGCCGTGGCTAGCAGCGACAGAAACACCATACGCTTCATCCCAGAGAACGGGGGCGACACATTATCACAGGCGAATGCACGATCAATGAGCACAAGCTCTCGCGGCTCGATACGAGCAGTCAACTCGCCGACCCGGTCCCATAGAGGGCGAACCCGCGAACAATGGTAGAAGGCGTGCGAAGCCGTTTCTTCCAAGCCAAGGTTGCAGCGTTCACAATCTGGCAAATCCGCCAGGCCCCATATGAAGGCCATGTCATTGAGAGGCAAGCGATTCCGAGCTAATCGCCAGGTGAGCGAAAACTCAGAGTTGTTGAGATAATCACTCCCTGGCGCCCAAGACCAGAACGAGCGAAACTCGTCCTCCGACAAGCGCAGCACATCACGTAGTGAATCCTTTGCGACGCCCTCCACTAACCCACGATAGAAGACTCTCCTAGGCCGTGAAAGGTCACTGGACCGTGGAATGGCCCGCAGGGCCGCCAGACATTCGAGGAGAAAACTCGATCGCTCTCGAGGCTTACGGCACCGCCTCAAGATGGGGGGAGTGATAGTAAGTCTAGGGAACATGTCCCTCACTATCCCCCTAAGCAATGAGTCTTCGGAAATCGCTCGCCTGAGAAAAACCAACCTTGACGCAACCTTATGGCCCATCAGGTATGGCATTCCCAGGCCCCCATGACACGGACGTTGGTAACAGACACGTTTGTCGACATAGTGTTTACGTCCTCTCCATAAAATGGAGAATAGCAAACGCTCGATCGCCTTCCTATGCCGTTTACAAAGTGGAAGTACTGACAACTGGTAAAGGATAATGGGAAAGACGTATGTAGCACACGCCTCAGCCATACCCTTTAAGGACAAATTCCTTCGGCGCCAAATCTTGGCCGACGCGCCTACCTTTGCCAGTACTTCAGACCAATTTTTCTCCAACTGTAGGTCGGGCCCGAACCACACTCCAAGAATGCAGACCGGGCCGTCCGTCCAGTCGAAGGGCCCCGGGAGGGTCAGACCCTTCCAGGCGCCTAACCGCAAGCCGGACGACTTGTTGCGGTTAATCTTGACCCCTGTCACCTGTTCGTACCGTTCAAGCGCCTTCTGTACCACCTCGATGTCCCTGCGGGAGGACACGAAAGTAGTGACGTCATCGGCGTACGCGGAAACCCTGGCTCGAGCACCACCAGGGACAGCGATTCCACGTAGGGCCGGACTGCACGCCCTGTCCCTTAGCCGGCGAAGGAGGGGCTCCAACGCCAAAGCATAAAGTAGGGGCGACAGTGGACAACCCTGTCGGACCGACCTAGACAGCGCCAGAACGCCCGACAACTTTCCGTTCACCTGTACCACAGCCGTCGGGGATTGATACAGGAGGCTAATCCAGCGGCGGAAGTTGGTTTCGAATCCAGCTGCCTGCAGGACAGCCGCCAGATACCGATGGTCAACCCTATCAAATGCCTTGGACTGATCTAAATGGATCAGCGCGGCTTCGTCGTCGTCTTTTATCCCCTCTATGATCGTGCGTATCAGATGCAGGTTGCTCTGAATTGTTCGGCCCTTCACAGCACAAGTCTGCTCAGGTCCCAACAGAGACTCGGCAACTAATTGCAAACGATTTTGCAAGATCTTGGCCAAAATCTTTAACTCTGTGTTTAGCAGAGTTATGGGCCGGTAACCCTCTAGCTCCCTCCCCACATCCTTGCCTTTTCTCAACAGCGTGATCACACCCCTGGTGAACCGTTTGGGGATGGACCCCTGCCGGAACCAGTTGTTGAACACGACAGTCAAAATCGGGACAAAGATGTGCGACAGCCTCAAGTACAATTCATAGGGCAAACCATCGAGACCCGGCGATTTGCCTCTGCCGACCTTCTTCAGCGCCGCGTAGACTTCGCCCTCCGTAATCTCTCCCTCGCAGCTAGCTGCATCAGCCGGCAAAAGCCGGGGGAAGTCAGCCAAATAGCTGCGAAACTCCTCATCACGGAGACCAGGCTCCTTGGTAAACAGGATCTCGAAATGCCGCCGAAACGCCTCGCACATGTCGTCAGTCGACCGCAGAGTGTGTCCCTCCGGGTTGCGAACCTCTCGAATGTACCGGTCGCCTCCGCGGCGAATTTCTTCCTTGCGCAGTTCTGCGCCCATGTTCACAGCTTCGGAAGACATCTTGCTTAACTTATGTCTAACTACCTGGCCCATGTAACGATCGCTATTCGACCGGTCCACGGCCTCCTTAGCTATGGCTATCTCTAGGGGATCCCCACCAGCCACCGCCCGGGAGTAATTAGATCTAAGTGTCTTCACCTTGTCAGCCTTATCTAGTTTGAGCCGAATGCTGAACTGAGTGGTGAAAGACCTAATACTATCCTTAAGGTTCTCCCACCACTTATTCCCGATGACTCCCCCAGTTAACGCCCGCTGCACTAAGTTAATTAGCTGGCGCCGGAAGTCCCGCCTGTCCAGTAAGGACACGTTGAACTTCCAGTAACCAGCCATTCTAACCCTATTTTCTAAATTTACCCGGGCACAAACGAGTTTGTGGTCCGAGTAACCTAGCCAGTGGAACGTGGGACAATCTAAGAAATCTAGCTCGGCTTCACGAACTAACATTCTATCAAGGTAGCTAGCCACCTTGGTAGAAGGCCAACTATTAGCCCACGTCCACATTCTCCCGCCCTTGTGATCGGCCCGGTATCTATCGACAAGACCGAAGTCCTCGATAAGATCGACCAAGCTACGATCACGTTCCTTCCCTCTAGCTCCCCGCCCTCTATCCAACTTGGGGTTCAGGATGGCATTCCAGTCCCCCACTAAGACGAGTCGCTTGGAATCCACCAGGAAGGGCTCCAACCGCCGAAAAAACGAGACGCGCTCCTCCTGGTCGTTGGGCGCATAAACCGCAACCAGCCGAAACGCATTGCTTTTCACTGCAATATCGGCCACGATCAGCCGGCCCTCGGCACCGACATGGACAAGATCCACCTTCGCGTCCAGGGTACGCTTGACCAGCAAAGACACTCCTCTGGCCAGCCGGTTCCCATATGCTGAATAGACGACAAAGTCGTTAGACAGCACACAGGCATCGACCTTGCAAACAAAGTGAGTCTCTTGGATCGCGGCGACATCCACGCCGAAGGACAAGAGGTCCCGAAGCAGGCGGGCAGCCTTACTCCGATCCCTAAGGCCCTTCACGTTCATACTGGCTAACTTAATTGACATCATTTAGACCTGAAAAAGAGAGCAGAAAATTACTTCTGGTCACATACGGAGCGAAAATCAATGGGAGTAGGGACCCCGACGGATTGTCCAAGGTTGCCTGTGCCAATATCGGACGTAATTCGTCCGTCCTGGACAATGCCGCCGACGTCCGTGGGAAAGGTAAGTTTTACCGCCCTATATAAAGATGGGTGGAGGATGACGGGGACCCTCCCAGCACAAAAGTGCGAAAGCCTTTGAAGATATTTAGTGCCCGTTTGGGCCATTTTTATGTTTGGAAAGGCCTCGACGGCCCCCTGCACAAATTCCCAGGCTTTTGTTCTGCTACCCCCGGTATTTCGTATTAACGTAAGTACCCCGGGGGCTCCTGGGAAATTGGCAGGGTCCTCGACGGACCTTCCATCCACAGATTTTAACTTGAATAAAGGCCTTAGGATGGTCTTTTTCTGGGAAGAAAGGTCCCTCTCTAAGGCCTGTCTGTCTATTTTGCATATTTCTTTACTGCAAAAGATATTTTTCTTTTTTCCCTTTTTCGGGGAGGATTTGTCTGGGTTCGGGGAAGGATGGTTAATTTTAAGGGGTGAGGTTGGAGTTTCTGATTGGGGAGAGGGTGTAGGAGGTGTGGGGGAAGGAGAAGTTAATTTTCTGACAGGGGAGGTGGACTTACTCCTCCCTTCAAGGAAAACAGTTCTGGTGGGTGATGTAGGGGCGGATTGGGTCCTGGTAATTTCCGTTACCCTTTCCGCCCTGCTGCGCTCCTGTACTTCCTTTTTCCCTTTTTTTTGGGATACCTCCTCATCCTCCTCCCGTCCTCTCTTCAACGACGAGGAACGGGGGGGAGGCATTTCCTCCTCCATTTCTTGTGGTTGTTGTTGTTGTTCTTCTTGTTGTTGTTCTTTGCGTTGTTGCTGTTGTTGTTCTTTCTGTTGTTCTTTGCGTTGCTGTTGTTGTTGTTGTTCTTGCTGTTCCTTGTGTTGTTGTTGTTGTTGCTGCTGTCGAGACTCCTGCTGCTGCAGTTGTTGCTTTGCCTCCTTGCGGGGCTTCTTCTTTTCTGGGGACGGAGATTTTTCATGTTGTGGAGGAGGGGAAGCAACTTTCTTCCCCCTCCTAACCACCTCCGTCCATTCACCACTTTTTGCCTCGGTCTTTTTCTCCTGGGTAACTGTTGTTTTTGACACCGGCGGTGTTGCCGGTGTCACCTGGTTTTCTTCCGGTTTCCTTGCCGGACATATTTTGAATGTGTGTCCGGCCAGACCACACGCCCAGCAGTGCGGCTTCCTTCCCTCTACGACAACAAAAAGTTTCCTTTTATTGCACAGCAGAATATCGGGGACTTTTAAACGGTTCTTGCTGTCCATGACCATGCTGATGTTGACATCCTCCGTGGCCACACCGGCCTTACTATTTATCCTTGCGACCACCTCCACCGCTCCAAATTGAGCAAAAAATGCTCCCACGTGGTCACAAGCTACCTCGACCGGCACACCATGAACCGTTATCTTTGTCCTTCGAGTACCCAGATACTCCGTCTGCATCCGGATACCCCTGGCCTCCAAGGTATTACCGGCCAAATTCCTTGCTTCCGTCTCCGAGCTCAATAACACATCCCACATAGCACGGGACCTTCTTGCCAGGACACAGGGTACAATATTTAAGGCTTTCAAGGCCTCTTCCATATTCTCCCTGCCGACACTGATGAACGTTCTTGTTTTGACATCGGATGTCAGCAGGGAGATCGTTCTAGGTGCGATCACATTCACCACCTCCGGGATCACTTTCAACTCGTTCTCGGAAATATAATCCTTATACTTCTCTTGCATTTGCCGGTAGTACTCGGCATCCTTCTTAACTGGTGCCTTCACCCATGCTGTCGGTGGGGGAGCCACCGTAGGCACAGCGTCAGAAGTTGAGGGCTGGGGAGACAAAGCCATAGCTTGACTTGCCCCCCCCTCACAATAAAAAAACGTTCAAAAAAGCACACGAGCGACGAAGACAAACAAAACAATGTAACAAAATAGACGTACTCACTGGTAACACAGAGTCCACAATAATCCAACAGTAACTCCTGCAAAAATCACAGAGTCAATGCCAACGGCTCGTCAGGGCATTATTTATTTTTGTATTTCATACAAAAAATGTGGCACAAGGCCGAATACGGGGATGGGGAAGGCTGGTCTTCATCTAGTCCTAACGTTAAACTTAGCTAGTCACAATCACTGACCCAGGCATGCCACAGTATTCCTATCACCAAAACAACGCTTTCTTACTAACCTTTCTTTCTACGTCCACCATAATACCACAATGTCTCAATGAAGTCCTATCTAAGCTCCCAATATGTACAATGATTGTCTGTGGGGGGAAGGGAAATAACAATATAAAAAAACCCCAATGAATATTTACAAGAAAAAACGCATTATATACAAGAAACTAAACAAAACTGTATTAGTAACAAACCCCTCCACATATTCTATCACGTGATAGATACATATGTTAACTGGACGAAATCGATGCAGGACTGTAAATAAACTAAACCATTTATTCCTCCAACCACGCACACATGTATGCACACATCCAAACACAAAAACAAATACGAAAGTCACACCCGAAATACGAAAAGCGTCCTGCACCCACCAGAGAACTGATATATCTAGTCACCTACACAAGGGAAGGGAGGGGGAGTTAAACTAAAAAGAAAAATGGGGACAGAAATAAAAGGGGCCAATGAGCAACCAAATTCTAGCTAAGAATAAATTATAAAAGACAACTCAAGACAAAAAAACAGGCCTAATCTAGTCTACATGAGGGCAGGGGTGCTTAGGTTCAAAGTGGTCGGAACAAAATCCTCATGCCTAACCGGCATCAATATGCCACTCCAAATCAGCTCCTCTCACTCGACACAATCGCGCAAGATGTACCCACCTTTTGCCAAACTCTGATGGAGGGAGCCGCCGCCTTTCCGTCCTAATCTTGACTTTAAGCTGATGCTTAAAGAACAAGATTAGTTGGGAAGAGTTGAACTTCTCGTCCCCATAGAGTTCCTTCTGACGCGTCCTCCATATCACGACTCTCATAACTCCTAGCAAGCAAAAGAACACATAGTGCTCAGCCTTCGTCAGTGGCGGCAACACATTGCTACAGACAGAACTGGCCTCGAGGACAAAGAACTTTCCGCGCAGTATGCGAACCATGATGCCTTCAACAAACTTGCACAGCGGTACTACGACTCTGCACTGAAAGAAGGCGTGGTCCACGGACTCCACCTCCCCAGTGCATCGCACGCAGTTTGGAGACTTCTCCAAGCCCGCTGCACAAAGCCTCTTGCCGACCCAGAGGGCCCTACGTATCACCAGCCAGGTGAGTGATGCCTCATCATTAGTGAGACATTTCAACCCGGGCGCCCACGGCCATAATGAGCGAGCCTCCCGCCTCGTAAGACCGAGCTCGCCAATCAAATCATCCTGAACGGCTTCCCGAACTAAAATTTGATATAATGCCTTACGCGACAACGCCTGGACGTCGGAGAGACCATCCGTCGCCCGTTGGAGTCGTTTCAGAGCTAACCGACATTCACGATAGAAGGCGCACTCGCCACGTGGTAAACGGCTGGCCTCATATTCAGACGAGTGCACACTTCTAAGGGATGGGAAATTCTTATGGGCATCTTCCTTCCAGAAGTTGCCTTCCCCATCCGATTGCTGACACATTCGGTCTAGGAACGCAATGCGAAGCGTATGTTGACGAATCTCAACGCTAGGCATGCCTAGGCCGCCTTCAGAAGGGTGCAGGTAACAGATCTCGCGAGACACCTTAGAGGACTTGCCCTCCCACAAAAAGGAGAACAACATCCTAACTAAATCCATTAGCATGGCGCACGGGAGTGGCAGTACAGAAAGATGGTAAAGGAGAATGGGGTAGATGTGCGAGGCACATACTTCCGCCCTCCCCTTTAAGGAAAGATTCCTCCGAGACCACAATGAAATTGCGGCCTCGGCCTTCTCCTGCACCGCCGACCAATTCATTTCCAACTGGAGATCAGGACCGAAAAAGATGCCGAGTATCTTAATCGGCCCGTCCGTCCAGAGGAAAGGTCCGGGAAGAGAAACTCCCTTCCACGCACCCAACCGCAAGCCAACAGACTTATCACGGTTGATCTTGGCCCCTGTCACCGTTTCGTACCCTCTGATTTCTTTGCCGACTTCGTCAATCTCGGCCTTACTCGACACCAGAACCGAAACGTCGTCAGCATAGGCGGAATACCTGGCCGAGGTGGTAGCACCAGGTAGTGAAATTCCCCGCAGGACCGGATTCGTCTTCAACTTACGAAGGAACGGTTCCAACGCAAGCACGTAGAGTAAAGGCGATAACGGACAACCCTGACGAATGGAGCGAGACAATACGAAAGGCTTCGATCTTACCCCATTCACTTCCACCAGCGCACCGGGAGTTGCATACAAGAGGCGAATCCAGGAGCGAAAGTATGGCCCGAAACCAGCGGCTGAAAGGACAGACTCGAGGAATCGATGGTCAACCCTATCGAATGCCTTGGACTGATCTAAATTGATCAGCGCGGCTTCACTGTCGACTTGCTCAATGATCAAGCGTACCATATGAAGGTTGTCCTGGATAGTACTGCCCTTCACAGCACAAGTCTGTTCCGAGCCAATCAGACTAGGCAGGACAAGCTGCAAACGGCGGGCTAAGATCCTGGCCAAAATCTTTAACTCTGCATTTAACATAGTTAAGGGCCGAAAATTACCTATGCCATCCCCACCGTTCTTATCCTTGCGTAGCAACTTGATCACACCCCTGGTGAAGCGTTGAGGTATAGACCCCTGCTTCATCCAGTTGTTGAAAATCAGTTCCAGCAGAGGGACAAGCACGGGCGACTGCCTCAAGTACAGTTCGGAGGGAAGACCATCTAATCCCGGAGACTTGTCCCGGCCAACTAGCTTCAGCGCTTCCCAGATTTCATCCTCTGTTATGGGCCCCTCGCACCCAGCCGCTTCAGCCGCCTCAAGGCGGGGAAAGTCAGCCAAATAGGTGGCGAACTGAGCAGAGCTCAGACCGGGCTCCCTGGTGAAAAGTTCCTGAAAGTAATCACGAAAAGCCTCACATATGCCCGCGTTTGTAGTCACGGTCCGATTATCCGGCAATGTGACGCACGCGATATGTCGTTGGGAAGCTTTCCTGACTTCCTCCAACCGCAGTTCAGCGGCCATATTCGTCGCCTCGCAAGACATTCTTTTTAACCTAGCCCTAACTACCAGAGCTTGGTCTTTCCTGATAAGCAGGGAGGCCAGCTCGGCCTTAGCTATGGCTACGTCCCCACTAACACGGGATTTAACAGCCCGATCAACTTTTTCTTCTACTGTCTTTTGCTCTGCTAAACTAGCTAGATTGAGCCGACGACTATAGTCAGCAGCAAAAGACCTAATTTTTGATTTAAGTTTATCCCACCACCTGTTCCCAATGACAGCCCCCGTCAATTCCCGCTGAATCATTAGTTTCAGCTGGTGCTGGAAATCTTTGTCATCAAACAATGATGCGTTCAATTTCCAGTAACCAGCCAACCTAGGCTTAGGCTTATCTAAGTTTACCCGGACCCGGACGAGCCTATGATCCGAATAAACTATCGAATGAAAACTTGGACATTCTAAGAGCCCTACTTCGACTCTCTTAACTAAAACTCGGTCGAGGTAACTGGAACGTACCACGGAAACCGAGCCGCCACTATTTGTCCAAGTCCACACTATTTCCTGCGGATGCTCGTTACGATACTTATCGACAAGATCGCACCTGTCGACAAAGTCCCGAAACGGCCTCACGTCAGGATTGTTAGTACCCGTATTTGAACCTATACGATCTAATTCGGGGTCAAGGACGGCGTTCCAATCCCCCACTAACACTACCGAACGAGATGTCATCAAAAACGGCTCGATCTGCCGAAACAAAGCAGGCCGCTCAGCATGGACATTGGGCGCATAAACCCCAATGAAACGTAAGGACCTACTTTTTATGGTAACATCCAGGACGCAAAGCCTGCCCGCCGGATCTGCGAAAACAAGGGCACACGTCGCATCCAAAGACTTGCTTACCAGCCAGGAAACACCTCTCGAACGTCCATCAAAACATGCTGAAAAAAGATGGAAATCTTTAGACAGAATCCTCTCATGATCGTGAGCAAAAAACCGGGTTTCCTGCAAACAGCAGACATTCACCCCGAGACTCTGAAGATCACGAACGAGTCTCGCTCTGCGAGACTCTGATCTCAGGCCCCGGGCATTCAAACTAGCTAAGCAGAGAGCCATGATTGAACCGATTAAGGTTGCGCCTCCACATTGAACATAGCCGGGGCGAGAACACCGACGGCCTGTCCCATTGAGCCATGGCCCATCTCAGTCTTGATAGTGCCATCAAGAGACAGGCCACCAATGTCCCAAGGAAACGTTAGTTTCACTGCTCTATATAGGGAGGGGTGAACAAAAATTGGGAGCCTCCCTGAACAGAATTGTGACAGTTTGTCAGACAAATCATCCCTTATATAGGATAATGGCGGCTCGGCAGGAAAACTTTCGTTGGCTTCCGCCAACATTTCCCACACTTTTTGGGAACCTTGTCCAGCTCTTACAACAGTGAGGATCCGTTTAGCCTTTGGAAAATTTCTAGGATCCTCCACATCTTTGTCATATACTTTTTTGAAATTAAGAAGAGTCTTGAATTGTTTTGTTTTATTGGAGAGCACAATTGCTCGATATGCTTGCTCTGTAGAAACTTTGCAGATGTTAATTCCTTTATTAAATAAAGCCTTAGGTTTTTTTTTTGGCCTTTAAGTCCTCTAAGGAAGGGCTTCTTTGTCTTTTCTCCAGTTTCTTTGGTGTTTGTTTTGGAGTATGCGATGGAGTAGGATCGGGACTAGAGATGGGACTGGAAACAGGGGTGTAATTAGGAGTGGACTTGTTTTTCTTTTGTTTTAATGAAGTCATCTTGGAAGGGGTAGGGGTCAATGATCTTGTCATTGGGGGAGGAGCCATTATTTTTTTTGCAGAAGGGCTGGAGGGGGCCGATATTGAGGACCTTGGGATCTCTATGTTTTTGTTTGCTGTTTTTCTTTTCAACTCCTCATTAAGTTTTTTTATCTTAATTATTTTTTCCCAGCTGGGCTCATTTAATTTTTGTAAGTCTGACGCTTTACTAGCATAAGATGCCGAGTCGTCGCCCTCGGAACTGGTAGCGGGAATGGGGATGTAGGTGCCATTATCCCTGGGAGCTTCATGAGACTGAGGCCCCGCTGTTTGTCTCTTCCCTCTGCCTCTACCAACGACACGCCACTCCCCTTCCTCCTTCTCCTGACTCGCACTTGCGGAAGGAGATGGGTTCAGGGTTTGTGAAGGGCAAGCCCCAACCGAAGGTTTCACCCTACCGGTACGTGCCGCTGGTAGGCCCATTACAGGCGCCGCGGAACTATCAGTATCAGGCCGAGGGGTATTTGCGTTTGTAGTGGCCGGAAGTCCAGAGGCCTTTTTGTCTGGACAGGAAGCGGCAAGGTGACCAGTCTCACCACACTTCCAACAGGTTGGTTTTCTGCCGGCCACAATGACCGGCATTTTCCGGCCACAAAAGTCCAAACAGTTGGGGACGGAGACAAAGGCCAAACGATCGAGCATAATATCGAAGCTCCATCCCCCGATCAAGTTGTCGGAAATGGCGCTAACTATTTCGCCATATTTGCCAAGAAAGGCTGCTAGATGTTCCCCAACAACTTGAGGAGGGACCTCGTAGACTGCTACCCTGGTCCTTCGCCGGCCTTCATACTCGGTACGGATTATTAGATCGTTCTTTATGAGGTCACGGCGAACCATCTCCTCACAATCCTTGGCGGTGGGTAACAGAATGTCCCACATGAAGAACCCTGTTCCCTTAATAATTCTTTGGGGATTGACCCCCAGGGACGTCAGTGTACGGATCACTGTGTCTTTCGTGGAGCGACAAATTTTGCGAGATCGCTTGTCCACCACGAAGACCGACACCATTCTCTTTTCAAACTTCTGTAATTCTTGGGGGTTCTCTAAGAGACCATCCTCTTTCAGAAGATGTTCGTACTCTTTGGCCCTTTCCAAGAACTCCGCGAGGTTTATTATACATGATGGCGGGGACTTCCAGCAATCGGGCGACTCCTCGGCTGTCTTTTCACTTTCGTCTTTTCTTTTCTCCTTATCTGGGGTGTTTTCCATGGTCTGGTCTTTTTTCGAGGTTTTCTTTTTAGTTGCTTCCAGCCCTTTCTTTGCTTTGTCGGGCGGATCTTTCTTAGAGGAGGACCCAAATAAGTCCCTCCTCACTGGCCGATCAGCGTCGGCCATCATTAAATAAAGACTTACTTTTTATCAAGTCAAACTCTCTATTTTTTGTGAAAAAGGGGAGGGAAGGGGGAGGGGGAAATATGACACGAAAGCGGGGGTGGAGATGGGGATAATTTGAAAAATTGCAGGGGATGGATAAAGGAGAGAAAATAAAAGGAAAAAGTCAATGAAAATACAAAGAATCACATAATGTCCCACCTACGTAAGAGATGGTTTGAAAATATCAAATAATAATATCAAATAATATCAAATAATAAACTTTCAAAAAAATAAAAATGAGTGCGTGTGTAAACAAACTTTTTCAATGGGAAATAAGCTTAAAGGCAAAAAGGCAAAAATAAATAATCCCACCTACAAAAGAGGAGGGGTTAAAATACAAAAAACAACTTGTTGGGGAGAAATACAATAATCCTTCCTACAAAAAGAGGGGGGACAGTAGAAAAAGTTTTTTTTTTTTCTTATATAAAAAGAAATCGCCTAAAGCGACAGGAAAAACAACAATATATATACGAAAGAAAAGTTTTCAAATATAGAAAAAAAACCAAGAACGGCTTACATAATAACAAATTGAACTTTACAAAAATAAAATAAAAAGCAGTACAAGAAACTTTTTAACTAATAAATAAAAAGGGGGAAAAGAATTAAACTAAATAGGCAGAGAAAAAAAAAAAAAAAAACACGGAGGGAAAACTAATAAAAACACTAAGTTGTAAATAAAATGCGAAATAAACTAAAAGATTTCGGTAACCAAAAAGTCTGGGAGGGGCTGAAAAAAATAAAAAGATCAAAAACAGCCAAGAACTGGTCACTGAAAAAGAAAAAAATTAAATAAAAAAGGAACGAACTTGTCTTGTCAAAACAAAAACAATAACAAATATGAAACCGAGTTGTAACTGAAAAATGAGAATAAAAAAAAGAAAATGAAAAACAAAGAAAAAAAAGAAAATAAAAGTTAATTTAAAACGGCCGACCTAAACAAAAACAAATATGGCCGCCAAAAATGCGAAACTAAAAAACAAAAAGCTAGAAAAAAAAAAAAAAAAAAAAACGAAAAGAACAAAGTAAATAAACGAAAAGAAATAAATAAAAAATAAACTTATCTATCCAAAAAAAAGGTCTTTCTTTTTTAAAATATCGTCCAAATAAGAGATTAAGTTTTTTTTTTTTCAACAAAAACTCCACCACTCGCCAAAATAAGGGTCAAGTAAGTCGTAGAATAACAACACACGCCAAAATGACTCGGCAGGACTATAGAAGTCGAAAGAACTCCAAACGGCTCGTCAGGGCACTATTTATTTTGTAAAATTTACAAAATTATGGCACAAGGCCTAAAAGGGGAGGGGGAGAGGTTGGTTCTCACTTAACTATCCTATACCTAGCTAAACACTATCACGACCCATTCACTCGTTACAATTTGCACAGTCACCAAAAGAACCCATCCATCTACTCCCAATCCTTCGTACACCACAATGCCAGAAACTTACAAGGGACACCTAAAAAGTGGGGAAATTAACCCGTGACAATAAAAATGTATTTATGTACAATATAATATATACAATATAATGTAAAATATTTAATGAAAATGAAATGATGGGAGGGGGATGAACCCAAAAATAAACTAAAAATACAACAAATTTTGAACTAAAATAATAATCAATGTTAGTAAGAACCGACCATCCCAGAAAAAAGAGTGGCCGCTGTATTCCGCCCAATGGCGAAATCAAGAAGCACACTCGCTAAGGGAGTGGGGAGGGGGGTAAAAAATTAGCGGAAAGGGACAATAAAACGCTGAACCAGCCGAGATAAAAAGAGACCAAAACAAACTGGGGAGGTTGGGAATCTCGGCATGGATTATAACAAAAGAGAAAGCCGGGTACAGGCTAGGAACACATTCATTCACTTTAACTAGGTACACAAGAGAGAACTAGCTTAACCAGGGGAGGGTTCCAGAGGAATCCACCCCGATGTAACCAGCAGATCTAAAAGAGAAAATCAAGATTAGCCCCGTTCAAACGAACCAGGCTCGCCACATTTACCCACCTTTTGCTAAAATCTGTCGAAGTCAAACGTTTCCAATCAGTTCTAATCTTTATTTTGAGCTGATGCTCAAAATAACAGATCAGATCCTGATGTGAAAGACGCTGACCTCGCAAGACTTCCTCCAATCGCGTCGTCCAAATCACCATTCGAGCCGTGGCTAGCAGCGACAGAAACACCATACGCTTCATCCCAGAGAACGGGGGCGACACATTATCACAGGCGAATGCACGATCAATGAGCACAAGCTCTCGCGGCTCGATACGAGCAGTCAACTCGCCGACCCGGTCCCATAGAGGGCGAACCCGCGAACAATGGTAGAAGGCGTGCGAAGCCGTTTCTTCCAAGCCAAGGTTGCAGCGTTCACAATCTGGCAAATCCGCCAGGCCCCATATGAAGGCCATGTCATTGAGAGGCAAGCGATTCCGAGCTAATCGCCAGGTGAGCGAAAACTCAGAGTTGTTGAGATAATCACTCCCTGGCGCCCAAGACCAGAACGAGCGAAACTCGTCCTCCGACAAGCGCAGCACATCACGTAGTGAATCCTTTGCGACGCCCTCCACTAACCCACGATAGAAGACTCTCCTAGGCCGTGAAAGGTCACTGGACCGTGGAATGGCCCGCAGGGCCGCCAGACATTCGAGGAGAAAACTCGATCGCTCTCGAGGCTTACGGCACCGCCTCAAGATGGGGGGAGTGATAGTAAGTCTAGGGAACATGTCCCTCACTATCCCCCTAAGCAATGAGTCTTCGGAAATCGCTCGCCTGAGAAAAACCAACCTCGACGCAACCTTATGGCCCATCAGGTATGGCATTCCCAGGCCCCCATGACACGGACGTTGGTAACAGACACGTTTGTCGACATAGTGTTTGCGTCCTCTCCATAAAATGGAGAATAGCAAACGCTCGATCGCCTTCTTATGCCGTTTACAAAGTGGAAGTACTGACAACTGGTAAAGGATGATGGGAAAGACGTATGTAGCACACGCCTCAGCCATACCCTTTAAGGACAACCTCCTTCGGCGCCAAATCTTGGCCGACGCGCCTACCTTTGCCAGTACTTCAGACCAATTTTTCTCCAACTGTAGGTCGGGCCCGAACCACACTCCAAGAATGCAGACCGGGCCGTCCGTCCAGTCGAAGGGCCCCGGGAGGGTCAGACCCTTCCAGGCGCCTAACCGCAAGCCGGACGACTTGTTGCGGTTAATCTTGGCCCCTGTCACCTGTTCGTACCGTTCAAGCGCCTTCTGTACCACCTCGATGTCCCTGCGGGAGGACACGAAAGTAGTGACGTCATCGGCGTACGCGGAAACCCTGGCTCGAGCACCACCAGGGACAGCGATTCCACGTAGGGCCGGACTGCACGCCCTGTCCCTTAGCCGGCGAAGGAGGGGCTCCAACGCCAAAGCATAAAGTAGGGGCGACAGTGGACAACCCTGTCGGACCGACCTAGACAGCGCCAGAACGCCCGACAACTTTCCGTTCACCTGTACCACAGCCGTCGGGGATTGATACAGGAGGCTAATCCAGCGGCGGAAGTTGGTTTCGAATCCAGCTGCCTGCAGGACAGCCGCCAGATACCGATGGTCAACCCTATCAAATGCCTTGGACTGATCTAAATGGATCAGCGCGGCTTCGTCGTCGTCTTTTATCCCCTCTATGATCGTGCGTATCAGATGCAGGTTGCTCTGAATTGTTCGGCCCTTCACAGCACAAGTCTGCTCAGGTCCCAACAGAGACTCGGCAACTAATTGCAAACGATTTTGCAAGATCTTGGCCAAAATCTTTAACTCTGTGTTTAGCAGAGTTATGGGCCGGTAACCCTCTAGCTCCCTCCCCACACCCTTGCCTTTTCTCAACAGCGTGATCACACCCCTGGTGAACCGTTTGGGGATGGACCCCTGCCGGAACCAGTTGTTGAACACGACAGTCAAAATCGGGACAAAGATGTGCGACAGCCTCAAGTACAATTCATAGGGCAAACCATCGAGACCCGGCGATTTGCCACTGCCGACCTTCTTCAGCGCCGCGTAGACTTCGCCCTCCGTAATCTCTCCCTCGCAGCTAGCTGCATCAGCCGGCAAAAGCCGGGGGAAGTCAGCCAAATAGCTGCGAAACTCCTCATCACGGAGACCGGGCTCCTTGGTAAACAGGATCTCGAAATGCCGCCGAAACGCCTCGCACATGTCGTCAGTCGACCGCAGAGTGTGTCCCTCCGGGTTGCGAACCTCTCGAATGTACCGGTCGCCTCCGCGGCGAATTTCTTCCTTGCGCAGTTCTGCGCCCATATTCACAGCTTCGGAAGACATCTTGCTTAACTTATGTCTAACTACCTGGCCCATGTAACGATCGCTATTCGACCGGTCCACGGCCTCCTTAGCTATGGCTATCTCTAGGGGATCCCCACCAGCCACCGCCCGGGAGTAGTTAGCTCTAAGTGTCTTCACCTTGTCAGCCTTATCTAGTTTGAGCCGAATGCTGAACTGAGTGGTGAAAGACCTAATACTATCCTTAAGGTTATCCCACCACTTATTCCCGATGACTCCCCCAGTTAACGCCCGCTGCACTAAGTTAATTAGCTGGCGCCGGAAGTCCCGCCTGTCCAGTAAGGACACGTTGAACTTCCAGTAACCAGCCATTCTAACCCTATTTTCTAAATTTACCCGGGCACAAACGAGTTTGTGGTCCGAGTAACCTAGCCAGTGGAACGTGGGACAATCTAAGAAATCTAGTTCGGCTTCACGAACTAACATTCTATCAAGGTAGCTAGCCACCTTGGTAGAAGGCCAACTATTAGCCCACGTCCACATTCTCCCGCCCTTGTGATCGGCCCGGTATCTATCGACTAGACCGAAGTCCTCGATGAGATCGACCAAGCTACGATCACGTTCCTTCCCTCTAGCTCCCCGCCCTCTATCCAACTTGGGGTTCAGGATGGCATTCCAGTCCCCCACTAAGACGAGTCGCTTGGAATCCACCAGGAAGGGCTCCAACCGCCGAAAAAACGAGACGCGCTCCTCCTGGTCGTTGGGCGCATAAACCGCAACCAGACGAAACGCATTGCTTTTCACTGCAATATCGGCCACGATCAGCCGGCCCTCGGCACCGACATGGACAAGATCCACCTTCGCGTCCAGGGTACGCTTGACCAGCAAAGACACTCCTCTGGCCAGCCGGTTCCCATATGCTGAATAGACGACGAAGTCGTTAGACAGCACACAAGCATCGACCTTGCAAACAAAGTGAGTCTCTTGGATCGCGGCGACATCCACGCCGAAGGACAAGAGGTCCCGGAGCAGGCGGGCAGCCTTACTCCGATCCCTAAGGCCCTTCACGTTCATACTGGCTAACTTAATTGACATCATTTAGACCTGAAAAAGAGAGCAGAAAATTACTTCTGGTCACATACGGAGCGAAAATCAATGGGAGTAGGGACCCCGACGGATTGTCCAAGGTTGCCTGTGCCAATATCGGACGTAATTCGTCCGTCCTGGACAATACCGCCGACGTCCGTGGGAAAGGTAAGTTTTACCGCCCTATATAAAGATGGGTGGAGGATGACGGGGACCCTCCCGGCACAGAAATGTGAAAGCCGCTGAAGATATTTTGTGCCCGTTTGGCACATTTGTATTTTAGGGAAGGCCTCGACGGCCCCCTGCACAAATTCCCAGGCTTTTGTTTTACATCCCCCGGTATTTCTGATCAAAGTCAGTACCCCGGGGGCGCCTGGGAAATTGGCAGGGTCCTCGATAGACTTCCCATCTATATTTTTTAATTTAAATAGAGGCCTTAGGAGGGCCTTCTTCTGAGAAGAAAGGTCCCTCTCTAAGGCCTGTCTGTCTACTTTGCAAACATCTACGTTTGCGAAAATGTTCTTTTTGTTTTTCTCCCGTTTCGGGGAGGGTTTTTCAGGATTCGGGGAGGGATGTTCAGATTTCGGGGAGGAAGGTACTGATTGGGAGGAGGGTGTGGGAGGTGTAGGGGAAGGAGAAGGTGAAGGTATATATCTCACTGGGGAGACAGAATGACTCCTCCCCTCAACAATAATAGTTCTCTCGGGTGATGCAGGGGCGGATTGGGTCCTGGGGGTAGCTATGATCCGTTCTGCTCTGCTACGCTCCTCCTTCTTTCCTTTCTTTATGGTCACATCCTCTTCCTCCTCTCGAGCCCTCTTCAAAGATGATGACCGTGGAGGAGGCATTTCCACGTCTTGCTGTTGTTGTTTATCTGCCTCCGGCAGCTGCTTCTGTGGTTCCTTGTGTTGTTGTTGTTGTTGTTGCTGCTGTCGAGACTCCTGCTGCTGCTGTTGTTGCTTTGCCTCCTTGCGAGGCTTCTTCTTTTCTGGGGACGGAGATTTTTCATGTTGTGGAGGAGGTGAAGCAACTTTCTTCCCCCTCCTAACCACCTCCGTCCATTCACTGCTTTTGGGTTCGGCTTTTTCCTCAGGAGACACTGTTGTTTTCGACACCGGCGGTGTTTCCGGTGTCACCGGTGTTTTTTCCGGTTGCCTTGCCGGACACATTTTGAATGTGTGTCCGGCCAGACCACACGCCCAGCAGTGCGGCTTCCTTCCCTCCACCACCACGAACAGCCTTCTTCCACGACATAACAAGATGTCTGGGACCTTCAGGAAGTTTTCGCGGTCTACAACCACGCTGACATATATATCCTCCGTGGCCACACCGGCCTTACTCTTTATACGTGCCACCTCCTCCACCGCACCGAAAGTCGCAAAAAACGCTCCGACATGGTCACAGGAAATGTCCACCGGCACGCCATGTATCGTGATTTTTGTCTTTCTTGTACCAAGGTATTCGGTTTGAAACCGGATACCTTTCGCAGTCAATATATTTCCGGCTAGATCTTTTGCTTCGCCTTCCGAGCCCAGCAAGATGTCCCACATTGCACGGGACCTTCTTGCCAGTACGCAAGGTACAATGTCCAGGACTTTCAGGGCTTCTTCCATGTTCTCCCTACTGACAGCAATAAATTTTTTTGTTTTTTCATCGGCTGTCAGTAGAGAGATTGTCTTCTTTGCCACTACATTCACCACTTCTGGTATTGCTACCAATTCGTTGTCTTTTATGTAGTCTTGGTATTTTTCCCGCATTTGCCGGTAGTACCCGGCATCCTTCTTCATTGGTGCTTTTACCCATGCTGTCGGTGAGGGAGTCACCGTGGGTACAGCGTCAGAAGTTGAGGGCTGGGGAGACAAAGCCATAGCTTGACTTGCCCCCCCCTCACAAACAAAAAAAACGTTCAAAAAAGTACACGAGCGACGAAGACAAACAAAACAATATAACAAAAACAGACGTACTCACTGGTAACACAGAGTTCAAAATAATCCAACAGTAACTCTTGCAAAAATCAAAGAGTCAATGCCAACGGCTCGTCAGGGCAAAGGCAAAACCAAAGATTAACCAAATAAATAGACAACCACCAAGACAAGGACGAACCATACCAGTACCAAAACCAGGGGGGGGGGGGTTAAGGAGAGAAAAAAAACATACGCTAACACACTAAGCAAGGAATTTAATCTTATGGAATTTACATTTGTTTAGGATTTCTGTTTTAGCATTAAGTAGATTATGGGCAGGTTCGAACATAGCTATCGCTAATTTCTCCTCACCACATAAATTACAGAATTTACTGCCTTTGTTGTAATCGGGACATTTTTTTATTATTTCCCATTTCAATATGGGGTCTTTTTTAGTTTTAGTTTTTATGTCCCATATATAATTAGATAAGGTCGTACTGTGTCTGTACTTCTCATTTTTAAATGAGATCTTATGATTATAAAACCTAATTTTAAACGAATCATGTGTATCCCCTATGTACGTTTTAGGGTGTTTATCATTCTCATTTTTATAAACTTTAACCCTATAGACTACATTAAATTGGTTACAATTACCTCTAATGGGGCACTCAGTTTTTATTTTACAATTACAATTATTGTTAGTAGTGTTGGTAGTGTTTGTAATAGTAGTACTATTTTTCAGTTTTCTTTTACTATTATTAATTATTTTGCCAATATTCGGCAAACAAGAGTAACTGAGTTTAATTGTGTTTCTATTAAATATTTTTTTAAGTTGGCTGTCATGGCTAAAATGTTTATCTATAAGGTTGAAGAACATTTTACCAATTTTAGATTTAACTTCCTTGTTAAAGGTGGGGGTTAAACCATATTATGTTTCTGGATCTATTGTTATTTTTGCTTTTATTGTTATTTTGTTTTAAAAATTTGAGGGCCTGAGAATGTCCACATTTTATAAGTGCAGACTGGTAAATTTTCTTATACTTATCAAAAATTTCACCATTAGATGAATTGGTGGACAATCTATATGATATACCATTAGGAATGCTCTTAAGTATATGGGCTGGGTGGTTAGAACTCTTATTAACATATTTAGGGATGTAGTTATTTTTAATGTAAGGTGTTATATATCCATTATTTAAATTTAATGTAATATCCAAATAGTTAACGATCTTAATGTTATATTCTCTTTCAATATCTAAATTTAAGTTAAATCTAAATCTGTAATTTATGTGGTGAGGAGAAATTAGCGATAGCTATGTTCGAACCTGCCCATAATCTACTTAATGCTAAAACAGAAATCCTAAACAAATGTAAATTCCATAAGTTTAAATTCCTTGCTTAGTGTGTTAGTGTATGTTTTTTTTCTTTCTCCTTAACCCCCCACCCTTGGTTTTGGTACTGGTATGGTTCGTCCTTGTATTGGTGGTTGTCTATTTATTTGGTTAATCTTTGGTTTTGCCTTTGCCCTGACGAGCCGTTTGGAGTTCTTTCGACTTCTATAGTCCTGCCGAGTCATTTTGGCGTGTGTTATTCTACGACTTACTTGACCCTTATTTTGGCGAGTGGTGGACTTTTTGTTGAAAAAAAAACAAAAAAAAAAACTTAATCTCTTATTTGGACGATATTTTAAAAAAGAAAGACCTTTTTTTTGGATAGATAAGTTTATTTTTTATTTATTTCTTTTCGTTTATTTACTTTGTTCTTTTGTTTTTTTTTTTGTTTTTTTTTTCTAGCTTTTTGTTTTTTAGTTTCGCATTTTTGGCGGCCATATTTGTTTTTGTTTAGGTCGGCCGTTTTAAATTAACTTTTATTTTCTTTTTTTTCTTTGTTTTTCATTTTCCTTTTTTTTTTTCAGTTACAACTCGGTTTCATATTTGTTATTGTTTTTGTTTTGACAAGACAAGTTCGTTCCTTTTTTATTTAATTTTTTCTTTTTCAGTGACCAGTTCTTGGCTGTTTTTGATCTTTTTATTTGTTGTGCATTTTTTTCAGCCCCTCCCAGACTTTTTGGTTACCGAAATCTTTTAGTTTATTTCGCATTTTATTTACAACTTAGTGTTTTTATTAGTTTTCCCTCCGTGTTTTTTTCTCTGCCTATTTAGTTTAATTCTTTTCCCCCTTTTTATTTATTAGTTAAAAAGTTTCTTGTACTGCTTTTTATTTTTATTTTTGTAAAGTTCAATTTGTTATTATGTAAGCCGTTCTTGGCCTTTTTTTTCTATATTTGAAAACTTTTCTTTCGTATATATATATTGTTGTTTTTCCTGTCGCTTTAGGCGATTTCTTTTTATAAAAAAAAAAAACCTTTGCTACTGTCCCCCCTCTTTTTGTAGGAAGGATTATTGTATTTCTCCCCAACAAGTTGTTTTGTGTATTTTAACCCCTCCTTTTTGTAGGTGGGATTATTTATTTTTGCCTTTTTGCCTTTAAGCTTATTTCCCATTGAAAAAGTTTGTTTACACACGCACTCATTTTTATTTTATTTTTTTGAAAGTTTATTATTTGATATTTTCAAACCATCTCTTACGTAGGTGGGACATTATGTGATTCATTGTATTTTCATTGACTTTTTCCTTTTATTTTTTCTCCTTTATCCATCCCCTGCAATTTTTCAAATTATCCCCATCTCCACCCCCGCTTTCGTGTCATATTTCCCCCTCCCCCTTCCCTCCCCTATCCTTTGAAATAATTTCACAAAAAATAGAGAGTTTGACTTGATAAAAAGTAAGTCTTTATTTAATGATGGCCGACGCTGATCGGCCAGTGAGGAGGGACTTATTTGGGTCCTCCTCTAAGAAAGATCCGCCCGACAAAGCAAAGAAAGGGCTGGAAGCAACTAAAAAGAAAACCTCGAAAAAAGACCAGACCATGGAAAACACTTCAGATAAGGAGAAAAGAAAAGACGAAAGTGAAAAGACAGCCGAGGAGTCGCCCGATTGCTGGAAGTCCCCGCCATCATGTATAATAAACCTCGCGGAGTTCTTGGAAAGGGCCAAAGAGTACGAACATCTTCTGAAAGAGGATGGTCTCTTAGAGAACCCCCAAGAATTACAGAAGTTTGAAAAGAGAATGGTGTCGGTCTTCGTGGTGGACAAGCGATCTCGCAAAATTTGTCGCTCCACGAAAGACACAGTGATCCGTACACTGACGTCCCTGGGGGTCAATCCCCAAAGAATTATTAAGGGAACAGGGTTCTTCATGTGGGACATTCTGTTACCCACCGCCAAGGATTGTGAGGAGATGGTTCGCCGTGACCTCATAAAGAACGATCTAATAATCCGTACCGAGTATGAAGGCCGGCGAAGGACCAGGGTAGCAGTCTACGAGGTCCCTCCTCAAGTTGTTGGGGAACATCTAGCAGCCTTTCTTGGCAAATATGGCGAAATAGTTAGCGCCATTTCCGACAACTTGATCGGGGGATGGAGCTTCGATATTATGCTCGATCGTTTGGCCTTTGTCTCCGTCCCCAACTGTTTGGACTTTTGTGGCCGGAAAATGCCGGTCATTGTGGCCGGCAGAAAACCAACCTGTTGGAAGTGTGGTGAGACTGGTCACCTTGCCGCTTCCTGTCCAGACAAAAAGGCCTCTGGACTTCCGGCCACTACAAACGCAAATACCCCTCGGCCTGATACTGATAGTTCCGCGGCGCCTGTAATGGGCCTACCAGCGGCACGTACCGGTAGGGTGAAACCTTCGGTTGGGGCTTGCCCTTCACAAACCCTGAACCCATCTCCTTCCGCAAGTGCGAGTCAGGAGAAGGAGGAAGGGGAGTGGCGTGTCGTTGGTAGAGGCAGAGGGAAGAGACAAACAGCGGGGCCTCAGTCTCATGAAGCTCCCAGGGATAATGGCACCTACATCCCCATTCCCGCTACCAGTTCCGAGGGCGACGACTCGGCATCTTATGCTAGTAAAGCGTCAGACTTACAAAAATTAAATGAGCCCAGCTGGGAAAAAATAATTAAGATAAAAAAACTTAATGAGGAGTTGAAAAGAAAAACAGCAAACAAAAACATAGAGATCCCAAGGTCCTCAATATCGGCCCCCTCCAGCCCTTCTGCAAAAAAAATAATGGCTCCTCCCCCAATGACAAGATCATTGACCCCTACCCCTTCCAAGATGACTTCATTAAAACAAAAGAAAAACAAGTCCACTCCTAATTACACCCCTGTTTCCAGTCCCATCTCTAGTCCCGATCCTACTCCATCGCATACTCCAAAACAAACACCAAAGAAACTGGAGAAAAGACAAAGAAGCCCTTCCTTAGAGGACTTAAAGGCCAAAAAAAACCTAAGGCTTTATTTAATAAAGGAATTAACATCTGCAAAGTTTCTACAGAGCAAGCATATCGAGCAATTGTGCTCTCCAATAAAACAAAACAATTCAAGACTCTTCTTAATTTCAAAAAAGTATATGACAAAGATGTGGAGGATCCTAGAAATTTTCCAAAGGCTAAACGGATCCTCACTGTTGTAAGAGCTGGACAAGGTTCCCAAAAAGTGTGGGAAATGTTGGCGGAAGCCAACGAAAGTTTTCCTGCCGAGCCGCCATTATCCTATATAAGGGATGATTTGTCTGACAAACTGTCACAATTCTGTTCAGGGAGGCTCCCAATTTTTGTTCACCCCTCCCTATATAGAGCAGTGAAACTAACGTTTCCTTGGGACATTGGTGGCCTGTCTCTTGATGGCACTATCAAGACTGAGATGGGCCATGGCTCAATGGGACAGGCCGTCGGTGTTCTCGCCCCGGCTATGTTCAATGTGGAGGCGCAACCTTAATCGGTTCAATCATGGCTCTCTGCTTAGCTAGTTTGAATGCCCGGGGCCTGAGATCAGAGTCTCGCAGAGCGAGACTCGTTCGTGATCTTCAGAGTCTCGGGGTGAATGTCTGCTGTTTGCAGGAAACCCGGTTTTTTGCTCACGATCATGAGAGGATTCTGTCTAAAGATTTCCATCTTTTTTCAGCATGTTTTGATGGACGTTCGAGAGGTGTTTCCTGGCTGGTAAGCAAGTCTTTGGATGCGACGTGTGCCCTTGTTTTCGCAGATCCGGCGGGCAGGCTTTGCGTCCTGGATGTTACCATAAAAAGTAGGTCCTTACGTTTCATTGGGGTTTATGCGCCCAATGTCCATGCTGAGCGGCCTGCTTTGTTTCGGCAGATCGAGCCGTTTTTGATGACATCTCGTTCGGTAGTGTTAGTGGGGGATTGGAACGCCGTCCTTGACCCCGAATTAGATCGTATAGGTTCAAATACGGGTACTAACAATCCTGACGTGAGGCCGTTTCGGGACTTTGTCGACAGGTGCGATCTTGTCGATAAGTATCGTAACGAGCATCCGCAGGAAATAGTGTGGACTTGGACAAATAGTGGCGGCTCGGTTTCCGTGGTACGTTCCAGTTACCTCGACCGAGTTTTAGTTAAGAGAGTCGAAGTAGGGCTCTTAGAATGTCCAAGTTTTCATTCGATAGTTTATTCGGATCATAGGCTCGTCCGGGTCCGGGTAAACTTAGATAAGCCTAAGCCTAGGTTGGCTGGTTACTGGAAATTGAACGCATCATTGTTTGATGACAAAGATTTCCAGCACCAGCTGAAACTAATGATTCAGCGGGAATTGACGGGGGCTGTCATTGGGAACAGGTGGTGGGATAAACTTAAATCAAAAATTAGGTCTTTTGCTGCTGACTATAGTCGTCGGCTCAATCTAGCTAGTTTAGCAGAGCAAAAGACAGTAGAAGAAAAGTTGATCGGGCTGTTAAATCCCGTGTTAGTGGGGACGTAGCCATAGCTAAGGCCGAGCTGGCCTCCCTGCTTATCAGGAAAGACCAAGCTCTGGTAGTTAGGGCTAGGTTAAAAAGAATGTCTTGCGAGGCGACGAATATGGCCGCTGAACTGCGGTTGGAGGAAGTCAGGAAAGCTTCCCAACGACATATCGCGTGCGTCACATTGCCGGATAATCGGACCGTGACTACAAACGCGGGCATATGTGAGGCTTTTCGTGATTACTTTCAGGAACTCTTCACCAGGGAGCCCGGTCTGAGCTCTGCTCAGTTCGCCACCTATTTGGCTGACTTTCCCCGCCTTGAGGCGGCTGAAGCGGCTGGGTGCGAGGGGCCCATAACAGAGGATGAAATCTGGGAAGCGCTGAAGCTAGTTGGCCGGGACAAGTCTCCGGGATTAGATGGTCTTCCCTACGAACTGTACTTGAGGCAGTCGCCCGTGCTTGTCCCTCTGCTGGAACTGATTTTCAACAACTGGATGAAGCAGGGGTCTATACCTCAACGCTTCACCAGGGGTGTGATCAAGTTGCTACGCAAGGATAAGAACGGTGGGGATGGCATAGGTAATTTTCGGCCCTTAACTATGTTAAATGCAGAGTTAAAGATTTTGGCCAGGATCTTAGCCCGCCGTTTGCAGCTTGTCCTGCCTAGTCTGATTGGCTCGGAACAGACTTGTGCTGTGAAAGGCAGGACTATCCAGGACAACCTTCATATGGTACGCTTGATCATTGAGCAAGTCGACAGTGAAGCCGCGCTGATCAATTTAGATCAGTCCAAGGCATTCGATAGGGTTGACCATCGATTCCTCGAGTCTGTCCTTTCAGCCGCTGGTTTCGGGCCATACTTTCGCTCCTGGATTCGCCTCTTGTATGCAACTCCCGGTGCGCTGGTGGAAGTGAATGGGGTAAGATCGAAGCCTTTCGTATTGTCTCGCTCCATTCGTCAGGGTTGTCCGTTATCGCCTTTACTCTACGTGCTTGCGTTGGAACCGTTCCTTCGTAAGTTGAAGACGAATCCGGTCCTGCGGGGAATTTCACTACCTGGTGCTACCACCTCGGCCAGGTATTCCGCCTATGCTGACGACGTTTCGGTTCTGGTGTCGAGTAAGGCCGAGATTGACGAAGTCGGCAAAGAAATCAGAGGGTACGAAACGGTGACAGGGGCCAAGATCAACCGTGATAAGTCTGTTGGCTTGCGGTTGGGTGCGTGGAAGGGAGTTTCTCTTCCCGGACCTTTCCTCTGGACGGACGGGCCGATTAAGATACTCGGCATCTTTTTCGGTCCTGATCTCCAGTTGGAAATGAATTGGTCGGCGGTGCAGGAGAAGGCCGAGGCCGCAATTTCATTGTGGTCTCGGAGGAATCTTTCCTTAAAGGGGAGGGCGGAAGTATGTGCCTCGCACATCTACCCCATTCTCCTTTACCATCTTTCTGTGCTGCCACTCCCGTGCGCCATGCTAATGGATTTAGTTAGGATGTTGTTCTCCTTTTTGTGGGAGGGCAAGTCCTCTAAGGTGTCTCGCGAGATCTGTTACCTGCACCCTTCTGAAGGCGGTCTAGGCATGCCTAGCGTTGAGATTCGTCAACATACGCTTCGCATTGCGTTCCTAGACCGAATGTGTCAGCAATCGGATGGGGAAGGCAACTTCTGGAAGGAAGATGCCCATAAGAATTTCCCATCCCTTAGAAGTGTGCACTCGTCTGAATATGAGGCCAGCCGTTTACCACGTGGCGAGTGCGCCTTCTATCGTGAATGTCGGTTAGCTCTGAAACGACTCCAACGGGCGACGGATGGTCTCTCCGACGTCCAGGCGTTGTCGCGTAAGGCATTATATCAAGTTTTAGTTCGGGAAGCCGTTCAGGATGATTTGATTGGCGAGCTCGGTCTTACGAGGCGGGAGGCTCGCTCATTATGGCCGTGGGCGCCCGGGTTGAAATGTCTCACTAATGATGAGGCATCACTCACCTGGCTGGTGATACGTAGGGCCCTCTGGGTCGGCAAGAGGCTTTGTGCAGCGGGCTTGGAGAAGTCTCCAAACTGCGTGCGATGCACTGGGGAGGTGGAGTCCGTGGACCACGCCTTCTTTCAGTGCAGAGTCGTAGTACCGCTGTGCAAGTTTGTTGAAGGCATCATGGTTCGCATACTGCGCGGAAAGTTCTTTGTCCTCGAGGCCAGTTCTGTCTGTAGCAATGTGTTGCCGCCACTGACGAAGGCTGAGCACTATGTGTTCTTTTGCTTGCTAGGAGTTATGAGAGTCGTGATATGGAGGACGCGTCAGAAGGAGCTCTATGGGGACGAGAAGTTCACCTCTTCCCAACTAATCTTGTTCTTTAAGCATCAGCTTAAAGTCAAGATTAGGACGGAAAGGCGGCGGCTCCCTCCATCAGAGTTTGGCAAAAGGTGGGTACATCTTGCGCGATTGTGTCGAGTGAGAGGAGCTGATTTGGAGTGGCATATTGATGCCGGTTAGGCATGAGGATTTTGTTCCGACCACTTTGAACCTAAGCACCCCTGCCCTCATGTAGACTAGATTAGGCCTGTTTTTTTTATTGTCTTGAGTTGTCTTTTATAATTTATTCTTAGCTAGAATTTGGTTGCTCATTGGCCCCTTTTATTTCTGTCCCCATTTTTCTTTTTAGTTTAACTCCCCCTCCCTTCCCTTGTGTAGGTGACTAGATATATCAGTTCTCTGGTGGGTGCAGGACGCTTTTCGTATTTCGGGTGTGACTTTCGTATTTGTTTTTGTGTTTGGATGTGTGCATACATGTGTGCGTGGTTGGAGGAATAAATGTTTTAGTTTATTTACAGTCCTGCATCGATTTCGTCCAGTTAACATATGTATCTATCACGTGATAGAATATGTGGATGGGGTTTGTTACTAATACAGTTTTGTTTAGTTTCTTGTATATAATGCGTTTTTTCTTGTAAATATTCATTGGGGTTTTTTATATTGTTATTTCCCTTCCCCCCACAGACAATCATTGTACATATTGGGAGCTTAGATAGGACTTCATTGAGACATTGTGGTATTATGGTGGACGTAGAAAGAAAGGTTAGTAAGAAAGCGTTGTTTTGGTGATAGGAATACTGTGGCATGCCTGGGTCAGTGATTGTGACTAGCTAAGTTTAACGTTAGGACTAGATGAAGACCAGCCTTCCCCATCCCCGTATTCGGCCTTGTGCCACATTTTTTGTATGAAATACAAAAATAAATAATGCCCTGACGAGCCGTTGGCATTGACTCTGTGATTTTTGCAGGAGTTACTGTTGGATTATTGTGGACTCTGTGTTACCAGTGAGTACGTCTATTTTGTTACATTGTTTTGTTTGTCTTCGTCGCTCGTGTGCTTTTTTGAACGTTTTTTTATTGTGAGGGGGGGCAAGTCAAGCTATGGCTTTGTCTCCCCAGCCCTCAACTTCTGACGCTGTGCCTACGGTGGCTCCCCCACCGACAGCATGGGTGAAGGCACCAGTTAAGAAGGATGCCGAGTACTACCGGCAAATGCAAGAGAAGTATAAGGATTATATTTCCGAGAACGAGTTGAAAGTGATCCCGGAGGTGGTGAATGTGATCGCACCTAGAACGATCTCCCTGCTGACATCCGATGTCAAAACAAGAACGTTCATCAGTGTCGGCAGGGAGAATATGGAAGAGGCCTTGAAAGCCTTAAATATTGTACCCTGTGTCCTGGCAAGAAGGTCCCGTGCTATGTGGGATGTGTTATTGAGCTCGGAGACGGAAGCAAGGAATTTGGCCGGTAATACCTTGGAGGCCAGGGGTATCCGGATGCAGACGGAGTATCTGGGTACTCGAAGGACAAAGATAACGGTTCATGGTGTGCCGGTCGAGGTAGCTTGTGACCACGTTGGAGCATTTTTTGCTCAATTTGGAGCGGTGGAGGTGGTCGCAAGGATAAATAGTAAGGCCGGTGTGGCCACGGAGGATGTCAACATCAGCATGGTCATGGACAGCAAGAACCGTTTAAAAGTCCCCGATATTCTGCTGTGCAATAAAAGGAAACTTTTTGTTGTCGTAGAGGGAAGGAAGCCGCACTGCTGGGCGTGTGGTCTGGCCGGACACACATTCAAAATATGTCCGGCAAGGAAACCGGAAGAAAACCAGGTGACACCGGCAACACCGCCGGTGTCAAAAACAACAGTTACCCAGGAGAAAAAGACCGAGGCAAAAAGTGGTGAATGGACGGAGGTGGTTAGGAGGGGGAAGAAAGTTGCTTCCCCTCCTCCACAACATGAAAAATCTCCGTCCCCAGAAAAGAAGAAGCCCCGCAAGGAGGCTAAGCAACAACTGCAGCAGCAGGAGTCTCGACAACAGCAACAACAACAACAACAACACAAGGAACAGCAAGAACAACAACAGCAACGCAAAGAACAACAGAAAGAACAACAACAGCAACAACGCAAAGAACAACAACAACAAGAACAACAACAACAACCACAAGAAATGGAGGAGGAAATGCCTCCCCCCCGTTCCTCGTCGTTGAAGAGAGGACGGGAGGAGGATGAGGAGGTGGCCCAAAAAAAGGGAAAGAAGGAAGTGCAGGAGCGAGGCAGAGCGGAGAGGGTAGAGGAAATTACCAGAACCCAATCCGCCCCTGCATCACCCAACAGAACTGTGTCTCTTGAGGGGAGGAGTAAATCTACCTCCCCGATAAGAAAAATAACTTCTCCTTCCCCCACACCTCCCACACCCTCCACCCAATCAGAACCTTCCTCCCCGAAATCTTATCATCCCTCCCCGAAACCATCCCCGAATCCAGACAAATCCTCCCCGAAAAAGGAAAAAAAAACATTTTTGTAACGAAAGATATTTGTAAAATAGATAGACAGGCCTTAGAGAGGGACCTTTCTTCTCAGAAGAAGGCCCTCCTAAGGCCTCTTTTCAAACTTAAAAATATTGACGGAAAGTCCATCGAGGACCCTGCCAATTTCCCGGGCGCCCCCGGGGTACTGACGTTGATCAGAAATACCGGGGGTAGCAGAACAAAAGCCTGGGAATTTGTGCAGGGGGCCGTCGAGGCCTTTCCAAACATAAAAATGGCCCAAACGGGCACTAAATATCTTCAAAGGCTTTCGCACTTTTGTGCTGGGAGGGTCCCCGTCATCCTCCACCCATCTTTATATAGGGCCGTAAAACTTACTTTTCCCACGGACGTCGGCGGCATTGTCCAAGACGGACGAATTACGTCCGATATTGGCACTGGCAACCTTGGACAATCCGTCGGGGTCCCTACTCCCATAGATTTTCGTTCCGTATGTGACCAGAAGTAATTTTCTGCTTTCTTTTACAGGTCTAAATGATGTCAATTAATTTAGCCAGTATGAACGTGAAGGGCCTTAGGGATCGGAGTAAGGCTGCCCGCCTGCTTCGGGACCTCTTGTCCTTCGGCGTGGATGTCGCCGCGATCCAAGAGACTCACTTTGTTTGCAAGGTCGATGCTTGTGTGCTGTCTAACGACTTTGTCGTCTATTCAGCATATGGGAACCGGCTGGCCAGAGGAGTGTCTTTGCTGGTCAAGCGTACCCTGGACGCGAAGGTGGATCTTGTCCATGTCGGTGCCGAGGGCCGGCTGATCGTGGCCGATATTGCAGTGAAAAGCAATGCGTTTCGTCTGGTTGCGGTTTATGCGCCCAACGACCAGGAGGAGCGCGTCTCGTTTTTTCGGCGGTTGGAGCCCTTCCTGGTGGATTCCAAGCGACTCGTCTTAGTGGGGGACTGGAATGCCATCCTGAACCCCAAGTTGGATAGAGGGCGGGGAGCTAGAGGGAAGGAACGTGATCGTAGCTTGGTCGATCTTATCGAGGACTTCGGTCTTGTCGATAGATACCGGGCCGATCACAAGGGCGGGAGAATGTGGACGTGGGCTAATAGTTGGCCTTCTACCAAGGTGGCTAGCTACCTTGATAGAATGTTAGTTCGTAAAGCCGAGCTAGACTTCTTAGACTGTCCCACGTTCCACTGGCTAGGTTACTCGGATCACAAACTCGTTTGTGCCCGGGTAAATTTAGAAAATAGGGTTAGAATGGCTGGTTACTGGAAGTTCAACGTGTCCTTACTGGACAGGCGGGACTTCCGGCGCCAGCTAATTAACTTAGTGCAGCGGGCGTTAACTGGGGGAGTCATCGGGAATAAGTGGTGGGAGAACCTTAAGGATAGTATTAGGTCTTTCACCACTCAGTTCAGCATTCGGCTCAAACTAGATAAGGCTGACAAGGTGAAGACACTTAGAGCTAATTACTCCCGGGCGGTGGCTGGTGGGGATCCCCTAGAAATAGCCATAGCTAAGGAGGCCGTGGACCGGTCGAATAGCGATCGTTACATGGGCCAGGTAGTTAGACATAAGTTAAGCAAGATGTCTTCCGAAGCTGTGAACATGGGCGCAGAACTGCGCAAGGAAGAAATTCGCCGCGGAGGCGACCGGTACATTCGAGAGGTTCGCAACCCGGAGGGACACACTCTGCGGTCGACTGACGACATGTGCGAGGCGTTTCGGCGGCATTTCGAGATCCTGTTTACCAAGGAGCCTGGTCTCCGTGATAAGGAGTTTCGCAGCTATTTGGCTGACTTCCCCCGGCTTTTGCCGGCTGATGCAGCTAGCTGCGAGGGAGAGATTACGGAGGGCGAAGTCTACGCGGCGCTGAAGAAGGTCGGCAGAGGCAAATCGCCGGGTCTCGATGGTTTGCCCTATGAATTGTACTTGAGGCTGTCGCACATCTTTGTCCCGATTTTGACTGTCGTGTTCAACAACTGGTTCCGGCAGGGGTCCATCCCCAAACGGTTCACCAGGGGTGTGATCACGCTGTTGAGAAAAGGCAAGGATGTGGGGAGGGAGCTAGAGGGTTACCGGCCCATAACTCTGCTAAACACAGAGTTAAAGATTTTGGCCAAGATCTTGCAAAATCGTTTGCAATTAGTTGCCGAGTCTCTGTTGGGACCTGAGCAGACTTGTGCTGTGAAGGGCCGAACAATTCAGAGCAACCTGCATCTGATACGCACGATCATAGAGGGGATAAAAGACGACGACGAAGCCGCGCTGATCCATTTAGATCAGTCCAAGGCATTTGATAGGGTTGACCATCGGTACCTGGCGGCTGTCCTGCAGGCAGCTGGATTCGAAACCAACTTCCGCCGCTGGATTAGCCTCCTGTATCAATCCCCGACGGCTGTGGTACAGGTGAACGGAAAGTTGTCGGGCGTTCTGGCGCTGTCTAGGTCGGTCCGACAGGGTTGTCCACTGTCGCCCCTACTTTATGCTTTGGCGTTGGAGCCCCTCCTTCGCCGGCTAAGGGACAGGGCGTGCAGTCCGGCCCTACGTGGAATCGCTGTCCCTGGTGGTGCTCGAGCCAGGGTTTCCGCGTACGCCGATGACGTCACTACTTTCGTGTCCTCCCGCAGGGACATCGAGGTGGTACAGAAGGCGCTTGAACGGTACGAACAGGTGACAGGGGCCAAGATTAACCGCAACAAGTCGTCCGGCTTGCGGTTAGGCGCCTGGAAGGGTCTGACCCTCCCGGGGCCCTTCGACTGGACGGACGGCCCGGTCTGCATTCTTGGAGTGTGGTTCGGGCCCGACCTACAGTTGGAGAAAAATTGGTCTGAAGTACTGGCAAAGGTAGGCGCGTCGGCCAAGATTTGGCGCCGAAGGAATTTGTCCTTAAAGGGTATGGCTGAGGCGTGTGCTACATACGTCTTTCCCATTATCCTTTACCAGTTGTCAGTACTTCCACTTTGTAAACGACATAGGAAGGCGATCGAGCGTTTGCTATTCTCCATTTTATGGAGAGGACGCAAACACTATGTCGACAAACGTGTCTGTTACCAACGTCCGTGTCATGGGGGCCTGGGAATGCCATACCTGATGGGCCATAAGGTTGCGTCAAGGTTGGTTTTTCTCAGGCGAGCGATTTCCGAAGACTCATTGCTTAGGGGGATAGTGAGGGACATGTTCCCTAGACTTACTATCACTCCCCCCATCTTGAGGCGGTGCCGTAAGCCTCGAGAGCGATCGAGTTTTCTCCTCGAATGTCTGGCGGCCCTGCGGGCCATTCCACGGTCCAGTGACCTTTCACGGCCTAGGAGAGTCTTCTATCGTGGGTTAGTGGAGGGCGTCGCAAAGGATTCACTACGTGATGTGCTGCGCTTGTCGGAGGACGAGTTTCGCTCGTTCTGGTCTTGGGCGCCAGGGAGTGATTATCTCAACAACTCTGAGTTTTCGCTCACCTGGCGATTAGCTCGGAATCGCTTGCCTCTCAATGACATGGCCTTCATATGGGGCCTGGCGGATTTGCCAGATTGTGAACGCTGCAACCTTGGCTTGGAAGAAACGGCTTCGCACGCCTTCTACCATTGTTCGCGCGTTCGCCCTCTATGGGACCGGGTCGGCGAGTTGACTGCTCGTATCGAGCCGCGAGAGCTTGTGCTCATTGATCGTGCATTCGCCTGTGATAATGTGTCGCCCCCGTTCTCTGGGATGAAGCGTATGGTGTTTCTGTCGCTGCTAGCCACGGCTAGAATGGTGATTTGGACGACGCGAATGGAGGAAGTCTTGCGAGGTCGGCGTCTTTCACATCAGGATCTGATCTGTTATTTTGAGCATCAGCTCAAAATAAAGATTAGAACTGATTGGAAACGTTTGACTTCGACAGACTTTAGCAAAAGGTGGGTAAATGTGGCGAGCCTGGTTCGCTTGAACGGGGCTAATCTTGATTTTCTCTTTTAGTTCTGCTGGTTACATCGGGGTGGATTCCTCTGGAACCCTCCCCTGGTTAAGCTAGTTCTCTCTTGTGTACCTAGTTAAAGTGAATGAATGTGTTCCTAGTCTGTACCCGGCTTTCTCTTTTGTTATGATCCATGTCGAGATTCCCAACCTCCCCAGTTTGTTTTGGTCTCCTTTTTATCTCGACTGGTTCAGCCTTTTATTGTCCCATTCCGCTAATTTTTTACCCCCCTCTCCACTCCCTTAGCGAGTGTGCTTCTTGATTTCGCCGTTTGGCGGAATACAGCGGCCACTCTGTTTTTCTGGGATGGACGGTTCTTACTAACATTGATTATTATTTTAGTTCAAAAATTTGTTGTATTTTTAGTTTATTTTTGGGTTCATCCCCCTCCCATCATTTCATTTTTCATTAAATATTTTACATTATATTGTATATATTATATTGTATATAAATACATTTTTATTGTCATGGGTTAATTTCCCCACTTTTTAGGTGTCCCTTGTAAGTTTCTGGCATTGTGGTGTAAGAAGGATTGGGAGTAGATGGATGGGTTCTTTTGGTGACTGTGCAAATTGTAACGAGTGAATGGGTCGTGATAGTGTTTAGCTAGGTATAGGATAGTTAAGTGAGAACCAACCTCTCCCCCTCCCCCTTTTAGGCCTTGTGCCATAATTTTGTATTTTGTACAAAATAAATACTGCCCTGACGAGCCGTTGGCATTGACTCTGTGATTTTTGCAGGAGTTACTGTTGGATTATTGTGGACTCTGTGTTACCAGTGAGTACGTCTATTTTGTTACATTGTTTTGTTTGTCTTCGTCGCTCGTGTGCTTTTTTGAACGTTTTTTTATTGTGAGGGGGGGCAAGTCAAGCTATGGCTTTGTCTCCCCAGCCCTCAACTTCTGACGCTGTGCCTACGGTGGCTCCCCCACCGACAGCATGGGTGAAGGCACCAGTTAAGAAGGATGCCGAGTACTACCGGCAAATGCAAGAGAAGTATAAGGATTATATTTCCGAGAACGAGTTGAAAGTGATCCCGGAGGTGGTGAATGTGATCGCACCTAGAACGATCTCCCTGCTGACATCCGATGTCAAAACAAGAACGTTCATCAGTGTCGGCAGGGAGAATATGGAAGAGGCCTTGAAAGCCTTAAATATTGTACCCTGTGTCCTGGCAAGAAGGTCCCGTGCTATGTGGGATGTGTTATTGAGCTCGGAGACGGAAGCAAGGAATTTGGCCGGTAATACCTTGGAGGCCAGGGGTATCCGGATGCAGACGGAGTATCTGGGTACTCGAAGGACAAAGATAACGGTTCATGGTGTGCCGGTCGAGGTAGCTTGTGACCACGTTGGAGCATTTTTTGCTCAATTTGGAGCGGTGGAGGTGGTCGCAAGGATAAATAGTAAGGCCGGTGTGGCCACGGAGGATGTCAACATCAGCATGGTCATGGACAGCAAGAACCGTTTAAAAGTCCCCGATATTCTGCTGTGCAATAAAAGGAAACTTTTTGTTGTCGTAGAGGGAAGGAAGCCGCACTGCTGGGCGTGTGGTCTGGCCGGACACACATTCAAAATATGTCCGGCAAGGAAACCGGAAGAAAACCAGGTGACACCGGCAACACCGCCGGTGTCAAAAACAACAGTTACCCAGGAGAAAAAGACCGAGGCAAAAAGTGGTGAATGGACGGAGGTGGTTAGGAGGGGGAAGAAAGTTGCTTCCCCTCCTCCACAACATGAAAAATCTCCGTCCCCAGAAAAGAAGAAGCCCCGCAAGGAGGCAAAGCAACAACTGCAGCAGCAGGAGTCTCGACAGCAGCAACAACAACAACAACACAAGGAACAGCAAGAACAACAACAACAACAGCAACGCAAAGAACAACAGAAAGAACAACAACAGCAACAACGCAAAGAACAACAACAAGAAGAACAACAACAACAACCACAAGAAATGGAGGAGGAAATGCCTCCCCCCCCCCGTTCCTCGTCGTTGAAGAGAGGACGGGAGGAGGATGAGGAGGTATCCCAAAAAAAAGGGAAAAAGGAAGTACAGGAGCGCAGCAGGGCGGAAAGGGTAACGGAAATTACCAGGACCCAATCCGCCCCTACATCACCCAACCAGAACTGTTTTCCTTGAAGGGAGGAGTAAGTCCACCTCCCCTGTCAGAAAATTAACTTCTCCTTCCCCCACACCTCCTACACCCTCTCCCCAATCAGAAACTCCAACCTCACCCCTTAAAATTAACCATCCTTCCCCGAACCCAGACAAATCCTCCCCGAAAAAGGGAAAAAAGAAAAATATCTTTTGCAGTAAAGAAATATGCAAAATAGACAGACAGGCCTTAGAGAGGGACCTTTCTTCCCAGAAGAACCATCCTAAGGCCTTTATTCAAGTTAAAATCTGTGGATGGAAGGTCCGTCGAGGACCCTGCCAATTTCCCAGGAGCCCCCGGGGTACTTACGTTAATACGAAATACCGGGGGTAGCAGAACAAAAGCCTGGGAATTTGTGCAGGGGGCCGTCGAGGCCTTTCCAAACATAAAAATGGCCCAAACGGGCACTAAATATCTTCAAAGGCTTTCGCACTTTTGTGCTGGGAGGGTCCCCGTCATCCTCCACCCATCTTTATATAGGGCCGTAAAACTTACCTTTTCCCACGGACGTCGGCGGCATTGTCCAAGACGGACGAATTACGTCCGATATTGGCACAGGCAACCTTGGACAATCCGTCGGGGTCCCTACTCCCATGATTTTCGCTCCGTATGTGACCAGAAGTAATTTTCTGCTCTCTTTTTCAGGTCTAAATGATGTCAATTAAGTTAGCCAGTATGAACGTGAAGGGCCTTAGGGATCGGAGTAAGGCTGCCCGCCTGCTTCGGGACCTCTTGTCCTTCGGCGTGGATGTCGCCGCGATCCAAGAGACTCACTTTGTTTGCAAGGTCGATGCTTGTGTGCTGTCTAACGACTTTGTCGTCTATTCAGCATATGGGAACCGGCTGGCCAGAGGAGTGTCTTTGCTGGTCAAGCGTACCCTGGACGCGAAGGTGGATCTTGTCCATGTCGGTGCCGAGGGCCGGCTGATCGTGGCCGATATTGCAGTGAAAAGCAATGCGTTTCGTCTGGTTGCGGTTTATGCGCCCAACGACCAGGAGGAGCGCGTCTCGTTTTTTCGGCGGTTGGAGCCCTTCCTGGTGGATTCCAAGCGACTCGTCTTAGTGGGGGACTGGAATGCCATCCTGAACCCCAAGTTGGATAGAGGGCGGGGAGCTAGAGGGAAGGAACGTGATCGTAGCTTGGTCGATCTTATCGAGGACTTCGGTCTTGTCGATAGATACCGGGCCGATCACAAGGGCGGGAGAATGTGGACGTGGGCTAATAGTTGGCCTTCTACCAAGGTGGCTAGCTACCTTGATAGAATGTTAGTTCGTGAAGCCGAGCTAGATTTCTTAGATTGTCCCACGTTCCACTGGCTAGGTTACTCGGACCACAAACTCGTTTGTGCCCGGGTAAATTTAGAAAATAAGGGTTAGAATGGCTGGTTACTGGAAGTTCAACGTGTCCTTACTGGACAGGCGGGACTTCCGGCGCCAGCTAATTAACTTAGTGCAGCGGGCGTTAACTGGGGGAGTCATCGGGAATAAGTGGTGGGAGAACCTTAAGGATAGTATTAGGTCTTTCACCACTCAGTTCAGCATTCGGCTCAAACTAGATAAGGCTGACAAGGTGAAGACACTTAGATCTAATTACTCCCGGGCGGTGGCTGGTGGGGATCCCCTAGAGAAATAGCCATAGCTAAGGAGGCCGTGGACCGGTCGAATAGCGATCGTTACATGGGCCAGGTAGTTAGACATAAGTTAAGTAAGATGTCTTCCGAAGCTGTGAACATGGGCGCAGAACTGCGCAAGGAAGAAATTCGCCGCGGAGGCGACCGGTACATTCGAGAGGTTCGCAACCCGGAGGGACACACTCTTCGGTCGACTGACGACATGTGCGAGGCGTTTCGGCGGCATTTCGAGATCCTGTTTACCAAGGAGCCTGGTCTTCGTGATGAGGAGTTTCGCAGCTATTTGGCTGACTTCCCCCGGCTTTTGCCGGCTGATGCAGCTAGCTGCGAGGGAGAGATTACGGAGGGCGAAGTCTACGCGGCGCTGAAGAAGGTCGGCAGAGGCAAATCGCCGGGTCTCGATGGTTTGCCCTATGAATTGTACTTGAGGCTGTCGCACATCTTTGTCCCGATTTTGACTGTCGTGTTCAACAACTGGTTCCGGCAGGGGTCCATCCCCAAACGGTTCACCAGGGGTGTGATCACGCTGTTGAGAAAAGGCAAGGATGTGGGGAGGGAGCTAGAGGGTTACCGGCCCATAACTCTGCTAAACACAGAGTTAAAGATTTTGGCCAAGATCTTGCAAAATCGTTTGCAATTAGTTGCCGAGTCTCTGTTGGGACCTGAGCAGACTTGTGCTGTGAAGGGCCGAACAATTCAGAGCAACCTGCATCTGATACGCACGATCATAGAGGGGATAAAAGACGACGACGAAGCCGCGCTGATCCATTTAGATCAGTCCAAGGCATTTGATAGGGTTGACCATCGGTACCTGGCGGCTGTCCTGCAGGCAGCTGGATTCGAAACCAACTTCCGCCGCTGGATTAGCCTCCTGTATCAATCCCCGACGGCTGTGGTACAGGTGAACGGAAAGTTGTCGGGCGTTCTGGCGCTGTCTAGGTCGGTCCGACAGGGTTGTCCACTGTCGCCCCTACTTTATGCTTTGGCGTTGGAGCCCCTCCTTCGCCGGCTAAGGGACAGGGCGTGCAGTCCGGCCCTACGTGGAATCGCTGTCCCTGGTGGTGCTCGAGCCAGGGTTTCCGCGTACGCCGATGACGTCACTACTTTCGTGTCCTCCCGCAGGGACATCGAGGTGGTACAGAAGGCGCTTGAACGGTACGAACAGGTGACAGGGGCCAAGATTAACCGCAACAAGTCGTCCGGCTTGCGGTTAGGCGCCTGGAAGGGTCTGACCCTCCCGGGGCCCTTCGACTGGACGGACGGCCCGGTCTGCATTCTTGGAATGTGGTTCGGGCCCGACCTACAGTTGGAGAAAAATTGGTCTGAAGTACTGGCAAAGGTAGGCGCGTCGGCCAAGATTTGGCGCCGAAGGAATTTGTCCTTAAAGGGTATGGCTGAGGCGTGTGTTACATACGTCTTTCCCATTATCCTTTACCAGTTGTCAGTACTTCCACTTTGTAAACGGCATAGGAAGGCGATCGAGCGTTTGCTATTCTCCATTTTATGGAGAGGACGCAAACACTATGTCGACAAACGTGTCTGTTACCAACGTCCGTGTCATGGGGGCCTGGGAATGCCATACCTGATGGGCCATAAGGTTGCGTCAAGGTTGGTTTTTCTCAGGCGAGCGATTTCCGAAGACTCATTGCTTAGGGGGATAGTGAGGGACATGTTCCCTAGACTTACTATCACTCCCCCCATCTTGAGGCGGTGCCGTAAGCCTCGAGAGCGATCGAGTTTTCTCCTCGAATGTCTGGCGGCCCTGCGGGCCATTCCACGGTCCAGTGACCTTTCACGGCCTAGGAGAGTCTTCTATCGTGGGTTAGTGGAGGGCGTCGCAAAGGATTCACTACGTGATGTGCTGCGCTTGTCGGAGGACGAGTTTCGCTCGTTCTGGTCTTGGGCGCCAGGGAGTGATTATCTCAACAACTCTGAGTTTTCGCTCACCTGGCGATTAGCTCGGAATCGCTTGCCTCTCAATGACATGGCCTTCATATGGGGCCTGGCGGATTTGCCAGATTGTGAACGCTGCAACCTTGGCTTGGAAGAAACGGCTTCGCACGCCTTCTACCATTGTTCGCGGGTTCGCCCTCTATGGGACCGGGTCGGCGAGTTGACTGCTCGTATCGAGCCGCGAGAGCTTGTGCTCATTGATCGTGCATTCGCCTGTGATAATGTGTCGCCCCCGTTCTCTGGGATGAAGCGTATGGTGTTTCTGTCGCTGCTAGCCACGGCTCGAATGGTGATTTGGACGACGCGAATGGAGGAAGTCTTGCGAGGTCGGCGCCTTTCACATCAGGATCTGATCTGTTATTTTGAGCATCAGCTCAAAATAAAGATTAGAACTGATTGGAAACGTTTGACTTCGACAGACTTTAGCAAAAGGTGGGTAAATGTGGCGAGCCTGGTTCGCTTGAACGGGGCTAATCTTGATTTTCTCTTTTAGATCTGCTGGTTACATCGGGGTGGATTCCTCTGGAACCCTCCCCTGGTTAAGCTAGTTCTCTCTTGTGTACCTAGTTAAAGTGAATGAATGTGTTCCTAGCCTGTACCCGGCTTTCTCTTTTGTTATGATCCATGTCGAGATTCCCAATCTCCCCAGTTTGTTTTGGTCTCCGTTTATCTCGGCTGGTTCAGCCTTTTATTGTCCCATTCCGCTAATTTTTTACCCCCCTCTCCACTCCCTTAGCGAGTGTGCTTCTTGATTTCGCCGGTTGGCGGAATACAGCGGCCACTCTGTTTTCTGGGATGGACGGTTCTTACTAACATTGATTATTATTTTAGTTAAAAAAAAAAAATTTTGTTGTATTTTTAGTTTATTTTTGGGTTCATCCCCCTCCCATCATTTCATTTTTCATTAAATATTTTACATTATATTGTATATATTATATTGTACATAAATACATTTTTATTGTCATGGGTTAATTTCCCCACTTTTTAGGTGTCCCTTGTAAGTTTCTGGCATTGTGGTGTAAGAAGGATTGGGAGTAGATGGATGGGTTCTTTTGGTGACTGTGCAAATTGTAACGAGTGAATGGGTCGTGATAGTGTTTAGCTAGGTATAGGATAGTTAAGTGAGAACCAACCTCTCCCCCTCCCCCTTTTAGGCCTTGTGCCATAATTTTGTATTTTGTACAAAATAAATACTGCCCTGACGAGCCGTTGGCACTGACTCTGTGATTTTTGCAGGAGTTACTGTTGGATTATTGTGGACTCTGTGTTACCAGTGAGTACGTCTGTTTTGTTACATTGTTTTGTTTGTCTTCGTCGCTCGTGTGCTTTTTTGAACGTTTTTTTATTGTGAGGGGGGGCAAGTCAAGCTATGGCTTTGTCTCCCCAGCCCTCAACTTCTGATGCCGTGCCCGCGGTGACTCCCTCACCGACGGTATGGGTAAAGGCACCCGTTAACAAGGACGCCAAGTACTACTCGCAAATGCGGGAAAAATACCAAGACTACATAAAGGACAACGAATTGGTAGCAATACCAGAAGTGGTGAATGTAGTGGCAAAGAAGACAATCTCTCTACTGACAGCCGATGAAAAAACAAAAAAAATTATTGCTGTCAGTAGGGAGAACATGGAAGAAGCATTAAAGGTGCTTAATATTATCCCTTGTGTGTTAGCAAGGAGGTCCCGAGCGATGTGGGACATTCTTCTGAGTTCGGAAGGAGAGGCGAAGGATCTGGCTGGAAGTGTAATGACAGCCAAGGGTATTCGGTTCCAGACCGAATACATGGGTACAAGAAGAACCAAGGTCACCATACATGGTGTGCCCGTGGAGGTGTCCTGTGATCACGTGGGTGCCTTTTTTGCGACTTTTGGAGCGGTGGAGGAGGTAGCACGTGTGAGGAGCAAGGCGGAGATAGCCACGGAGGATATTAATGTTTGTATTGTGTTAGACAGGGAAAATTTCCTGAAGGTCCCGGATATTATTACATACAGTGGAAGGAGATTGTTTGTGGTGGTGGAGGGGAGGAAGCCGCATTGCTGGGCGTGTGGCGTGGCTGGTCACACGTTCAAGATGTGCCCTAAAAGAAACCCGGAAGTGACACCGGAAACACCGCCGGTGTCAAAACCACCAGTCACACAGGAGAAAAAGACGGACCCAAAAAGCGGTGAATGGACGGAGGTGGTCAGGAGGGGGAAGAAAGTTGCTTCCCCTCCTCCTCCTCAACAGGAGAAATCACCATCCCCGGAAAAAAAGAAGCCACGAAAAGAGGCTAACCAACAGCAGCAACAACAAGAGAAGCAGGGGCAAAAACAGCAACAAAGAGAAACGCAGAGACTACAACAACAACAGCTACAAGAGCAAAAGCAGCAGCAGCGGGAGCAGCCGACGAAACAACAAGAAATGGAGGCGGAAATGCCTCCTCCACGCTCCTCTTCTTTGAAGAGAGGACGGGAGGAGGAGGAGGAAGTGTCCCTAAAGAAGGGGAAAAAAGAACTTTTCGCACGTGGAAGAGCAGAACAAGTCACGGTTGCTCCCAGGACCCAATCCGCCCCTACATCTCCAAATAGAACTGTTTTTGTTGAGGGGAGGAGTCAGTCCGCATCCCCGATAAGGCATATACCTTCTCCTTCCCCCACACCACCCACACCCTCCTCCCAATCAGAACCTTCCTCCCCGAAATCTTATCATCCCTCCCCGAAACCCTCCCCGAATCCCGATAAATCCTCCCCAAAAGGGGAGAAACAAAGAAAAAATGTCTTTATTTCAAAGGATATCTGCAAAGTGGACAGACAGGCCTTAGAGAGGGACCTTTCTTCTCAGAAGAAGGCCCTCCTAAGGCCTCTATTCAAACTAAAATCTGTAGAGGGAAAGTCCATCGAGGACCCTGCCAATTTCCCAGGCGCCCCCGGGGTACTGACGTTGATCAGAAATACCGGGGGAAGTAGAACAAAGGCCTGGGAATTTGTGCAGGGGGCCGTTGAGGCTTTCCCGGATATAAAAATGGCCCAAACGGGCACTAAATATCTTCAAAGGCTTTCGCACTTTTGTGCTGGGAGGGTCCCCGTCATCCTCCACCCATCTTTATATAGGGCGGTAAAACTTACCTTTCCCACGGACGTCGGCGGCATTGTCCAGGACGGACGAATTACGTCCGATATTGGCACAGGCAACCTTGGACAATCCGTCGGGGTCCCTACTCCCATTGATTTTCGCTCCGTATGTGACCAGAAGTAATTTTCTGCTCTCTTTTTCAGGTCTAAATGATGTCAATTAAGTTAGCCAGTATGAACGTGAAGGGCCTTAGGGATCGGAGTAAGGCTGCCCGCCTGCTTCGGGACCTCTTGTCCTTCGGCGTGGATGTCGCCGCGATCCAAGAGACTCACTTTGTTTGCAAGGTCGATGCCTGTGTGCTGTCTAACGACTTTGTCGTCTATTCAGCATATGGGAACCGGCTGGCCAGAGGAGTGTCTTTGCTGGTCAAGCGTACCCTGGACGCGAAGGTGGATCTTGTCCATGTCGGTGCCGAGGGCCGGCTGATCGTGGCCGATATTGCAGTGAAAAGCAATGCGTTTCGGCTGGTTGCGGTTTATGCGCCCAACGACCAGGAGGAGCGCGTCTCGTTTTTCGGCGGTTGGAGCCCTTCCTGGTGGATTCCAAGCGACTCGTCTTAGTGGGGGACTGGAATGCCATCCTGAACCCCAAGTTGGATAGAGGGCGGGGAGCTAGAGGGAAGGAACGTGATCGTAGCTTGGTCGATCTTATCGAGGACTTCGGTCTTGTCGATAGATACCGGGCCGATCACAAGGGCGGGAGAATGTGGACGTGGGCTAATAGTTGGCCTTCTACCAAGGTGGCTAGCTACCTTGATAGAATGTTAGTTCGTGAAGCCGAGCTAGATTTCTTAGATTGTCCCACGTTCCACTGGCTAGGTTACTCGGACCACAAACTCGTTTGTGCCCGGGTAAATTTAGAAAATAGGGTTAGAATGGCTGGTTACTGGAAGTTCAACGTGTCCTTACTGGACAGGCGGGACTTCCGGCGCCAGCTAATTAACTTAGTGCAGCGGGCGTTAACTGGGGGAGTCATCGGGAATAAGTGGTGGGAGAACCTTAAGGATAGTATTAGGTCTTTCACCACTCAGTTCAGCATTCGGCTCAAACTAGATAAGGCTGACAAGGTGAAGACACTTAGATCTAATTACTCCCGGGCGGTGGCTGGTGGGGATCCCCTAGAGATAGCCATAGCTAAGGAGGCCGTGGACCGGTCGAATAGCGATCGTTACATGGGCCAGGTAGTTAGACATAAGTTAAGCAAGATGTCTTCCGAAGCTGTGAACATGGGCGCAGAACTGCGCAAGGAAGAAATTCGCCGCGGAGGCGACCGGTACATTCGAGAGGTTCGCAACCCGGAGGGACACACTCTGCGGTCGACTGACGACATGTGCGAGGCGTTTCGGCGGCATTTCGAGATCCTGTTTACCAAGGAGCCTGGTCTCCGTGATAAGGAGTTTCGCAGCTATTTGGCTGACTTCCCCCGGCTTTTGCCGGCTGATGCAGCTAGCTGCGAGGGAGAGATTACGGAGGGCGAAGTCTACGCGGCGCTGAAGAAGGTCGGCAGAGGCAAATCGCCGGGTCTCGATGGTTTGCCCTATGAATTGTACTTGAGGCTGTCGCACATCTTTGTCCCGATTTTGACTGTCGTGTTCAACAACTGGTTCCGGCAGGGGTCCATCCCCAAACGGTTCACCAGGGGTGTGATCACGCTGTTGAGAAAAGGCAAGGATGTGGGGAGGGAGCTAGAGGGTTACCGGCCCATAACTCTGCTAAACACAGAGTTAAAGATTTTGGCCAAGATCTTGCAAAATCGTTTGCAATTAGTTGCCGAGTCTCTGTTGGGACCTGAGCAGACTTGTGCTGTGAAGGGCCGAACAATTCAGAGCAACCTGCATCTGATACGCACGATCATAGAGGGGATAAAAGACGACGACGAAGCCGCGCTGATCCATTTAGATCAGTCCAAGGCATTTGATAGGGTTGACCATCGGTACCTGGCGGCTGTCCTGCAGGCAGCTGGATTCGAAACCAACTTCCGCCGCTGGATTAGCCTCCTGTATCAATCCCCGACGGCTGTGGTACAGGTGAACGGAAAGTTGTCGGGCGTTCTGGCGCTGTCTAGGTCGGTCCGACAGGGTTGTCCACTGTCGCCCCTACTTTATGCTTTGGCGTTGGAGCCCCTCCTTCGCCGGCTAAGGGACAGGGCGTGCAGTCCGGCCCTACGTGGAATCGCTGTCCCTGGTGGTGCTCGAGCCAGGGTTTCCGCGTACGCCGATGACGTCACTACTTTCGTGTCCTCCCGCAGGGACATCGAGGTGGTACAGAAGGCGCTTGAACGGTACGAACAGGTGACAGGGGCCAAGATTAACCGCAACAAGTCGTCCGGCTTGCGGTTAGGCGCCTGGAAGGGTCTGACCCTCCCGGGGCCCTTCGACTGGACGGACGGCCCGGTCTGCATTCTTGGAATGTGGTTCGGGCCCGACCTACAGTTGGAGAAAAATTGGTCTGAAGTACTGGCAAAGGTAGGCGCGTCGGCCAAGATTTGGCGCCGAAGGAATTTGTCCTTAAAGGGTATGGCTGAGGCGTGTGCTACATACGTCTTTCCCATTATCCTTTACCAGTTGTCAGTACTTCCACTTTGTAAACGACATAGGAAGGCGATCGAGCGTTTGCTATTCTCCATTTTATGGAGAGGACGCAAACACTATGTCGACAAACGTGTCTGTTACCAACGTCCGTGTCATGGGGGCCTGGGAATGCCATACCTGATGGGCCATAAGGTTGCGTCAAGGTTGGTTTTTCTCAGGCGAGCGATTTCCGAAGACTCATTGCTTAGGGGGATAGTGAGGGACATGTTCCCTAGACTTACTATCACTCCCCCCATCTTGAGGCGGTGCCGTAAGCCTCGAGAGCGATCGAGTTTTCTCCTCGAATGTCTGGCGGCCCTGCGGGCCATTCCACGGTCCAGTGACCTTTCACGGCCTAGGAGAGTCTTCTATCGTGGGTTAGTGGAGGGCGTCGCAAAGGATTCACTACGTGATGTGCTGCGCTTGTCGGAGGACGAGTTTCGCTCGTTCTGGTCTTGGGCGCCAGGGAGTGATTATCTCAACAACTCTGAGTTTTCGCTCACCTGGCGACTAGCTCGGAATCGCTTGCCTCTCAATGACATGGCCTTCATATGGGGCCTGGCGGATTTGCCAGATTGTGAACGCTGCAACCTTGGCTTGGAAGAAACGGCTTCGCACGCCTTCTACCATTGTTCGCGGGTTCGCCCTCTATGGGACCGGGTCGGCGAGTTGACTGCTCGTATCGAGCCGCGAGAGCTTGTGCTCATTGATCGTGCATTCGCCTGTGATAATGTGTCGCCCCCGTTCTCTGGGATGAAGCGTATGGTGTTTCTGTCGCTGCTAGCCACGGCTCGAATGGTGATTTGGACGACGCGAATGGAGGAAGTCTTGCGAGGTCGGCGCCTTTCACATCAGGATCTGATCTGTTATTTTGAGCATCAGCTCAAAATAAAGATTAGAACTGATTGGAAACGTTTGACTTCGACAGACTTTAGCAAAAGGTGGGTAAATGTGGCGAGCCTGGTTCGCTTGAACGGGGCTAATCTTGATTTTCTCTTTTAGATCTGCTGGTTACATCGGGGTGGATTCCTCTGGAACCCTCCCCTGGTTAAGCTAGTTCTCTCTTGTGTACCTAGTTAAAGTGAATGAATGTGTTCCTAGCCTGTACCCGGCTTTCTCTTTTGTTATGATCCAGGTCGAGATTCCCAATCTCCCCAGTTTGTTTTGGTCTCCGTTTATCTCGGCTGGTTCAGCCTTTTATTGTCCCATTCCGCTAATTTTTTACCCCCCTCTCCACTCCCTTAGCGAGTGTGCTTCTTGATTTCGCCGGTTGGCGGAATACAGCGGCCACTCTGTTTTCTGGGATGGACGGTTCTTACTAACATTGATTATTATTTTAGTTAAAAAAAAAAAAAAAAAAAAAAATTTTTGTTGTATTTTTAGTTTATTTTTGGGTTCATCCCCCTCCCATCATTTCATTTTTCATTAAATATTTTACATTATATTGTATATATTATATTGTACATAAATACATTTTTATTGTCATGGGTTAATTTCCCCACTTTTTAGGTGTCCCTTGTAAGTTTCTGGCATTGTGGTGTAAGAAGGATTGGGAGTAGATGGATGGGTTCTTTTGGTGACTGTGCAAATTGTAACGAGTGAATGGGTCGTGATAGTGTTTAGCTAGGTATAGGATAGTTAAGTGAGAACCAACCTCTCCCCCTCCCCCTTTTAGGCCTTGTGCCATAATTTTGTATTCTGTACAAAATAAATACTGCCCTGACGAGCCGTAGTGTGAAACCGCGGTAGGTTTTGGCTAGCTTGAGATTCTTTGTGTGTCTTTGCTCTACTTTTGCATTTCGTTTGTACTTTGTATCGAGCACTTTTTCTTTCTTTTTTTTGTGGTTGGTTCCGTTTGTTTTTTTTTTTCTTTACTGCGGAGTATCGTATGTCTTGTCCTTATTCCGCGGATTTCTTTTTTTTTCTCCCCTCTTATCCAACGCCTTAGTGCACCGGATTGTAACGAAATTAGGTTCTGTTTGTTAATGGTTTTTCTTAAGGTTTATCTTAGTATAAATTTAAAACTTAAATACTTGCAGAGTCTATTTAGTTATTATTTTGAATATATATATATATATATATATATATATACTAGCAGTATAGCCCGACGTTGCTCGGGTATAATGAAAGCTTTAAAACGAATCCATGGCCCAGACTCTTTGGACGTTGGCACGAAAGACTAAAAAGCAATAGTTGTTTCCAGTTAAAACAAAACCGTAGACTGAAAGAAAATGAATGGATGTAAGTGAAATTTTAATTTCCGGGTACGATATCAAATAAGTTTCTTTCGTCGTAAACTGAATTTTGAAGGCTAAATCAGTCCTCTGAGTAAATGGTATCATGGCTAAGACTAAGAACTACAATTATACCTACTTAGAGCCAAACCCGAAACAAAAACTAAAATAAAAGGGCTGAAAAAATACAGAAATACATGCAGATAAACAGACACACACAAACATTTTGCCTTTTATATATATATATATATATATATATATATATATATTATCGATTTTAAGAACTATTGTAAGACTATTATAAGAACTGCAACCTTGAAATTTCTGAATATCGTTTCTTATGTCTTTGTATATGAGTGTATCATATTTGATTAAAATCAGACCACTCTTTCTATAAACCGATTTTTTCGATTATCGATTTTTGATATTTATCTGGGGTACCTAGACACAAAACCTGGCTAAGAACCCTCGCAGACGCTTATAGTACAACTGTGTAAATTTTCAAAAAATCGGTTCAGCCGTTTCGGAGTCTATAGGTAACGGACACACACACACACACACACACACAGAGACACACACACATATACACATACACACATCGACAAAATTCCATTTACAAAAAGTTTATATATATATATGTGCATGCATAAAAGAAAATGATTAAAAAAAAAATAAATAAATGAAATGTATGTGCGTATATTTAATAGGACAATTAATGAAATTCGAGGAATTATAAAATAACAATGGATGTGCATCTTAGTCCAGTGGATATCGACTCGGAACGACAAAACGGGTTGAGGAGCTCGAATTCCAGTTGGATTCCTTGCATTCACTTATGCACAAATAACTTTGGAAAGGGTATTAATCCGTCTTTTCTATCCAGTTATGGGTTAAATAACAGGACAGATTAGGTTTTATAACCTTGGCTGGCAACCAGTCTACCGAAGAAAGCAATGGCAACCTACTGCGGGATAATCTTCTGCCCAGTCAGTCATGTTTCTTTCGGAACATGATTGCCCAAAGCGTGTATCACGTATGGTACTTAATTGATAAACAACCAAAAAGTATGCTAAAAGTATGGTCAATAAGACAGGTAATCTTAATTTTATTTTAATTGCTCTTGCATGAAGAGGAATATTTTAAAAACGGAATTTTCGGACACGTCTGAGAAATGAAAAAGGAAGTGGTACCCACTCTTTCGGGGATTTTGTTGTTTTTTGCAGAGTGGGGGTATGTGCGTTATCACTGCAAGAAATTTGATCATTTTGACTTAGTAGTTTACCGCAGTTAAAATATAGTGTGTTTATAGACGGTTCTCTGTGGAAGTTGTTTTCTCTGAATAAGCCAATATTCCTAGTGAATGCTTTAATATGTCAATTTATTTTGAAACTGTACTTTAAATCCGACTTACGTCGTTCTTGTTGGCACTTAAAAGCACGCATTTGACGCCCTCAATGCTGTGATCTAGTTGTTTGAAATTAGCAGAGACAGGGAATTTGCTATTGTTGCCCTTGATTTATGGTTATTGAACCCAAAACGAAATTCCATGCCCGTTTCTCCAAAATTATTCCCCTTTTTCATTTATTGCAAGAAAGTAAGTATATATAATATTTGGCCTGTCTCAAGTCAGAGTCAGCAGTCGAATAATTGTGTGTCGGGGGTTCGTGAAAATGCTATGAATGATGACATATTTAAAAACATGGCATCGGAGTTTATAGAAGGTGACCTTCCCTTCGTGGTATGATATGGCGATTTCTATATGCCAGGTGATGCTGGGAACGTTTTGTAGATTGGGCAGTTGACGCCTGGTGTTTAAGTAGGTTTTCGCTAAATATATTTTTATTTATTGTGACCGAGTTTGTTTTTTTTTTAGTATGATATAGAAAATTTTGTGAATACTGTAAATGAAATTAAAAAAAAACTATTATGAAATTATTCTTTTTGTCTTATAGGTTAGAAGAGTATTTTTATTTGCGAGGGTCATTCAATAAATAAGGTGAATTTTTAGTTATAAGGATTTCTAATATAGATAGAAGCTTACTTTTTTTTAAACTTTTTTTCCTTTATGTTTTTTTCAAAGGAGTTTAATTTTTTGCAGATTGAAAAAGAAACCTTTGAGAGTTTTAGAGATTAACAAAGATGGTCAAACAAGAAGCATGCTCCAGGATTGAACAGGATTCAGTTATCAAGTTTTTGGTTGCTGAATGGTGCAAACCAGTTTAAATTCATAGGAGAATGTCAACTGTGTATGGTGGTACATGTTTTAGCCAAAAAATGTCTACAATAGGCTAAATTGTTTTAAGAGGTTTGAAAGTGACGATATAGTCAAAAGTGCTGTGAGCGATTGGCTGAGACATCAGTCCAAAGATTTTTAAGCTGATCGAATACGGAAGCTTGTGCACAGATAAAAAAGTGTGTGACACTGCTGGGAGATTAGGTAAAAAAAAGTAAGCTTCCATCTGTATTTCTATCAAGAAAGTAATTGAAAAATTGCTCTATTTCTTTTTTGTATTCTTCGTTTTTAGAGGAGATACGTTTTATGCGTAAAAATGGGATGTAGATTATTGATATTTTTAGGTTGGTTGGGTGACAGCTGTTAAAGTTAGGTAGAACTGATCATCTGTAAGTTTGGTATATATGGTTGTTGTTTAGATGTACGATTACATTCAGGAACGGGAGCACCTTGAGGTGGTGTAATGGTTAGCTAGCTTGTCTCGCTAGAATCATTACAATTGAGTACTGAGTTAGGTTCTCACTGGGTGTCTCTTAATTCTGGCCTTGTGCCACTTTTAAGCTACGCTTAGAAAATCATCATCATTATATCCAGAAACGGAACAGAAGTGGTAGAATATTCCATTGTGAATGTGATGGTGTTGTGGAAATTTAACGTCTTGGAGAATGTTTTCGTAATGTGCCTAATATATATATATATATATATATATATATATATATATATATATATATATACTGTTCAAAGAAATTAGAGGAACACTTTGAAAACACATCAGACCTAGACAGAGAAAAATGATCTTGAACATCTTTCCTAATAATAAGTAGATGATGTATTAGTAACAGAATGATGCCACATAATGCCCTATAAATGGGGGAAATCAAAGACACCTTAAAAATAAAAGTGAAAAATGATGTAGCAGACTGATCCATTTTGCCAAAGTGTCATTGAAAAACTGAAAATGATTCTCAGTAGTTTGTGCGGCCCACACGTGCTTGTACGCATGCCTGACAACGTCGGGGCATGCTCCTAATGAGACGACGGATGGTGTCCTGGGGGACCTCCTCCTAGATCTGAACCAGGGCATCACTGAGCTCCTGGACAGTCTGAGAGGGAACCTTGCGGTACCGGCTGGATTTAAACATAATGTCTCAGAGATGCTCTATTGGGTTTAGGTCAGGTGAACATGGGGGCCAGTCAATGGTATTATTTCCTTCATCCTCCAGGTATTGCTTGCATACTCTAGCCACATGAAGTCGGGCATTGTCGTAGACCTTAAGGAAACCAAGTCCCACTGAACCAGCGTAGGTTCTGGCAATTGGTCTAAGGATTTCATCCCGATACCTAATAGCAGTCAGTGTGCCATTATCTAACCTGTAGAGGTCTGTGCGTCCATCTAGGGATTATCCTCCCCAGACCATCAGTGACCCATCAACCAAACCGGTTATGCTGAATGATGTTGCAGGTAGTATAACGTTCTTCACGGCATCTCCAGATCCTTTCACGTCTGTCGCATGTGCTCAGATTGAACCTGCTCTCATCGGCGAAGAGCACAGGACGCCAGTGGCGTAGTTGCCAATTCTGGTGATCTATGGCAAATGCCAATGGTGCTCTACGGTGCTGGGCAGTGCGCAAAGGGCCCTCTACAGAACGTCGGGCCCTCAGGCTATCCTCATGGAGCCTGTTTCTGATCAAACAATAAGAAACATTAACACCTGTGGCTTACTGAAGTTCATTTTGTAGAGTTCCGGCAGTGCTCATCCTGTTCCTCCTTGTACAAAGACGCAGGTACAGATCCTGCTGCGGGTTTAAGGATCTTCTACTGCATTATCCAGTTCTCCTAGGAATAACTATCTGTCTCCTGGAATCTACTTCATGCTCTTGAGACTGTGCTGGGAGATACAGCAAACCTTCTTGCAATGGCACGTATTGATGTGCCATCCTGGAGGAGTTGCACTACTTGTGCAACCTCTGTAGCGTCCAGGTACTGCCCCATGCTATCAACAGAGATGTTGATCCAAGACAAATGAAAAACTACGGCAGTAGAACGTCATTCAGTAAAAATCAAGCCAAACGAGATGAGAAGGGATAAGTATCAGTGGTCTCATTCATTCCTTTTTAGTGGGTGTCTCATTGTAGCCCCTCTGAAGCACCTGCTGTTGATTTCAGTAACAACCAAGTAGCCGAAACTGATTAACAACCCCCTCTACTACTGAAATGACCAAATCAATATTTCAAAAGTTTGACTGATAGGTTGCTATACTCTGATTAAAAAGTGTTCGTCTAATTCTTTTGAGCTGTGTATATATAAACATGCGGTGTAGATATAGAAGACTCCAAAGGAGTATCTTGTACATAAAGTGGTAGGATAACTCTCTAGGAGAGCTCTAAATATATATGTATATAAACACATATAGAGCAAATATATGTAAAACTTAAGACAGACACGTTATTCCATGGTTAAGCGGAAGTATAGACCTGTTTGAGGCGAACCATTATCAGCTTCCATCTTTGTTGTACAGAAGATTAGTGTAAAATATTCTGTACAATGAAGACGGAAGCTGATGATGGTTCGCTTGAAATAGGCCCAAATATATATATATATATATATATATATACATATATATATATATATAGAGAGAGAGAGACAGACAGACAGAGAGACAGAGAGAAAGAAACAGATGCATATAGAATTAAATGTTCTGTCCCTACTCTAAGTCTAGAGAAGATGCATACAATTATCAGGTGTTTGATAGTAAAATTGAATTTAAGGACATATTTTTCTAAAACTTCTTTACTTAAATTTAATAAATAATACTCTATCTCTTGATACTAAATATCAGGTCGGTGCAAAGGTTTTTGACGATTTAAAATTTCATCTTGAAAATGAAAAACTGTTTTTGAAAATCTTTATTCATAACAATAACGCCCTTACCTATCTATAACTTGATTCCATGTGTCAACGAGCTTATAAATGTCTCACTTGTAAAATTCTTTAGGTTTTGATGTGAAATATGAATCTAACTCATGTTCAATCTCCTCTTGTGATGTTAATCTAATACCATCTAAATGGTTTTGTAATCCTCGACATAATGATACTCCCAGGGAGCTAAGTCAGGAGAATATGCAGGATGGGGGCAAGATTTCCCAACTAAATTCTCCTAGGAGATCTTTGGTCAGTAGTGCTGTGTGAGGACGAGCATTATCATGATGGAAGATGACTCCCTTTCTGTTGACTAAAGAAGGTTGTTTTCGGGTGAAAGTAGTTTTCAAACGACGAAGTTGATCACAATAGAGACTAGCAGTAATGGTTTGACTGTTGTCTAAAAGGTCGTAATGGATAATCCCTTCAATACCCCACCATACGCTCAACATGATCTTTTGGGGATGGAGTCCTGCTCTCCGTTGCTGAACTGGTCTTTCTCCTCGATTTATCTACGATCGCTGACGTTTAACGTTATGGTAGAGTATCCACTTCTCATCACCTGTGAAAGCCTATCCAAAAATGGTGTCGTGAAACTCATACAGCAGAGCAAACCTAATGTGTTCTTTAGATGGAAAGAACATTGGTGAGAATATTGCAGAAAAATATAAATGATGCTTTAATAATCTGAAAGAAAAAGTTATAAATAAAACATGGTGATATGTTTAAGCAATAACAATATGCAAAAAATAAATTACAATGATTTAAAATGCCCCTTTTACAAACCGGCAAAAATTTTTGCACCGACCTCATAATTGCTAAGACTTCTTGCCTTTAAAGTGTTTTCTTCCTAAGATACGATAATATTCTCGCACTGTGAGTGATTAGTCATCAAATACACATTATAACAACCACACTCGATGCTCACTAACAAGCACCAAGTAGAGGGAAGGCAGTAAAAGAGTCCCTAATCAACAAACCTCCGGAAATCCGATCGTAACTGTGAAATTGTTATTCATAGCTCTCGCAAAACTATGAGAACTTTTCGTTTTAGATAAACTTAATTAAATGACAAGAACCAGTGAAGATGATAGATAGATAGATAGATAGATAGATATGAACATTCACAAATACATGAATAGATAGATAGATAGATAGATAGATAGATAGATAGATATGAACTGACCTGGAAATATACATAGATATATATGAACAGACCAGGAAATAGATAGCAAGATAGCTAGATAGATAGATAGATAGATAGATGACAAGGTAATGTAAGGATGAAGTCTTCATTTGTTTAATATGAATAACAGTTCTTCAATACAGCAGTGAATGCTGGACAATATCATCGAAGATGTTGAAAAACTTGAGGTGTCGGAAATGTGGTTCTACAGAAGGATGCGGCGTTTATCATAGACCAATGTGAACAATGATGTCGGAAAGAATGGCAACAAAAAGAAAATTAATAGTGAGCATCAAGAAGAGACAACTGACGTTTATGGGACATGCAATGAGGAAGGAGGGCTTGGAGAATTTGATACTGACAGGCCAGGTAAAAGGAAAAAGAGACTGAGGAAGGCAACGGATAATGTATTTGAAGAGTCTGATGAGGTGGATGACCGAACGAGAGTTGCGAGGTGTAACAGAAGAAAACATACTAAGAGCCACCAGGGAGACGTGGAAAGCCATGATCGCTTACGTCCTGAAGGAACAAGCCACATAGAAGAAGATACATGGTAACTATTTATAAGAAATTATATGTGGTCATAAAGTGGGGGATCAAATCTATATTATAATCAATATATAAACTGATCCCTCGTTTTGTGGTCATGTTAGTTTCTATATATTTATATTCTAGATTTATGGGCTTGAGCTAGTAGATGGAAGAGCAGCGTTTGGGTGGTGTAACAGGAGAAGGCGTGCTAAGAGCCACCAAGAATAGGGAGACGTAGAAAGCCATGATCGCCAACGTCCTGAAAGGACAGGGCACATAGAAGAAGAAGAAGAAGAAGAAGAAGAAGAAATTAGCGCTGCGTTGATTTCGATTGAAGTTATTCTGTTTGTTTATAACTGGACTTTATTAATCTTGCTTATAGGCTATTAATACTGATATAGGATTTCTTTTAGAAATATTTACCGCTCATAAGGAAATGCAGAAATTGATTTGATTTGACATGAATGGTCTGTTCTAGACCGTATTGTCTAAAGAATTTCCGTCCGTTGACTGTCCAGTTTGTTTCTATGTCTATTCGGACAATCGCTTGCATGAATCACGAAATTAAACATCGTCTGCGTTCATAAAACCAGACCAGTTTTTGCCAAAAGACTTGCAATACTGTTATACATTGGCGTACAAAACTTTTGAGCCACCTTTATTAAATAATTAGTTTTGTTAACTCTCCCCACAAATCTAGATTTATTAACATTATGCTTTTCTCAGTACGGTTTATGAACTTTAAGAGACAGTAAACTTCATTTTTGTTAATGCTTTGTATTTGATGAGAGGGCATCTTACACATAGTGATACTGAGAAAAGGTCATAAAAATTACTGGGCTTCCAACGAAAGTTTCACCTTTCAACTCTTTTCTCAAGCTAAAAAAAATGTGTTCTTGCACAAGGTGATCTTTGATCTTGCAGAAATAACAAAATGTCGTATTATCAAGTTCGTAATTAGTGCATCTGCCTTTGGCTCTAATAATTGTGTCAATTTGATGTGATATTGAATGGAACAAGGTCCAGATTTTCTCCTTGGTAATATTTTTCCATTCTCCTTTGTAGGAATTCCAGAGTTCTTGAAGATTTCGTGGTTTTCGTTGGAACATTTTTTTGTTTTGCTGCTACCAACATAATGGTAATTTCAATGTTGGTATTAACCGTTTTTCAACGAAGAAACAGACAGGGCGGTTTTCGTTTGAAGTTTATATAAAATTTTTCAATTTTTTTGAAAAATAAATTTTTCAGTTCCGGTAGTTATTATCGCTCATTCCACTATTGATGGAGGTTTCCTTTCTAAGACCATTTTCATCCCAACTATGAATAACTATGTTATTGTCCCTTCCATCCCCAGCACAGTGGCCTCGAGAGGGAAAGCAGGATCATTGTCTTTATTAGTAGATGCAATGCTTAAATGACCAAACAATGGTCCTCTATTCGTATATGCAATGCTTAAATGTCCAATCAATGATCCTCTATTCGTATATGCAGTGCTTAAATGGCCAACCAATGGTCCTCTATTCGTATATGCAATGCTTAAATGTCCAATCAATGATCCTCTATTCATATATGCAATGCTTAAATGTCAAATCAATGATCCTCTATTCGTATATGCAGTGCTTAAATGGCCAACCAATGGTCCTCTATTCGTATATGCAATGCTTAAATGGCCAACCAATGGTCCTCTATTCGTATATGCAATGCTTAAATGTCCAATCAATGATCCTCTATTCGTATATGCAATGCTTAAATGTCCAATCAATGATCCTCTATTCGTATATGCAATGCTTAAATGTCCAATCAATGATCCTCTATTCGTATATGCAATTCTTAAATGGCCAACCAATGGTCCTCTATTCGTATATGCAATGCTTAAATGTCCAATCAATGGTCCTCTATTCGTATATGCAATGCTTAAATGTCCAATCAGTGGTCCTCTATTCGTATATGCAATGCTTAAATGGCCACTCAATGGTCCTGTATAGGTAGATGAAATGTTTAAATGGCTCATCATTGAAAATGCGCAGAGCATAGTCTAGAAAACGATTAAACAGGCTGCGGCTCTGATTTTCCATTTGTTGCCCTTCTTATGACGGTTGAAATATTTCCGCATTAGGGTCCTGGAGTGATATAGTTTATTTATTAGATCAACGAATTCAGTGAATTCAGAGCTTGCAAGACATTTTCTAATGGATGAGAACAGGAAGTTGCTATTAATATTGTCATATGCTGCTGTGAGGTCGACAAAGAAGGCATTTTTTTTTTAGAGGTTTGAGTTCGAGTTTCTGTTTTGTTTAACTGCATATCAATCTCTGCGGGTTATTTAATGCCAAAAACGTGGGATTTAAGATATTTTTTAATGTTCGGTTATCGTGAGAAGGCTGATTTAGTCAGATTTTGATGAAAATTTATTTCTTTTTATATTTTAGAAAACTGACGATGTCTTCTAGTTTTTTATTAAAAATATATTGCTGGCAATAGTCTTTCTCTTCAAAAATGTATTGTTTATAATATCTTTCCTTTAAAAACATTTCTATAAAAGACTTTTCTATAAAAGTCTAATTTTATGTATATATTTCTATAAAAGTCTGTTTTTATACTTTCATAGTATTTTGATTCCAGTTTATTTGTCCATAGTTGGGACCCTAACAGGTGCTACCACTTCGGGTCAGGATGGACCTGGGAACAACAGCAATTATGAGCTGGTTCCATGCTCTTCACAACCTCCCAATCAGAGGCATTGCTTCCAGATGCAGACTACTGTCATATCCAAGACCCTTTTTTAGAGGTAAGCAATTTCATGGAGTCGTTTGAAGGCATATAAGCCAATATTGGATCCATTCTTCTTTTAAAGCGATCATGGCTTTCCACGTTTTCCTATCCCTGGTGGCTCTGAGCACTCCTTCTCCTGTTACACCATGCAATCCTCGTTCCATCATCCACCTGATTAGGTCCTTCAAATATGTTATCCGTTGCTTTCCCCTGTCTCTTTTCCCTCTATCTGGCCTGTCAGTATCAGATTCTCCAGGCCCTCCTTCCTCATTGCGTGTCCCAAGAACTTCAGCTGTCTCTTCCTGATGCTCAGTATTAATTTCCTTTTTGTTTCCATCATTTCCAAGACCTCATCATTGCTCACATGCTCGATCCATGATATTCGCAGCATCTTCCTGTAGAACCACATTTCAGTTGCTTCAAATTTTTCCTTCATCTTTGATGATATTGTCTAGCATTCACTGCCATATTGAAGGACGGACAGCACGTAGCAGTCCAGTACTCTCTTCCTTGTTTCTAACGAAATTGTCCTGTTTCTTAATACCTTACTCAACTTCTGGAATGCTTCCTTCACCATGCCAATTCGCCTTCGGATCTCTGTGTCGCACTTTCCGTTTTCTGTTATAACGCTTCCTAGGTATTTAAATTTTTGTACCTGCTTGATTCTGGTATCTCCGCATTGTATTTGGCATTTTGGGCTGCCTTTTTTTTTTTTTTTTACTAATGACCATTTATTTCTAGTCCTTTCTTGTTACATTCTTCTGCGACCTTCTGTAGGAGGTCATTTAGTTTCTTTTCTGTGTCTGCTATCAGCACTGTAACATCTGCGTACCTTAGGGTGTTTAAATTGTGGCCTCCGAAACGAAAATCACTGTGGGTCGTGAGGAGTCGATTTTCATAAAACGATGATAGCCGAAGTAACATAATGTTAATTAATACTTTCACCATGATGGTTGCAATTGAGTTATCTTTGTATGCGTGAGGGTCTTAAATGATAGCGCTTTCTTTTTTCCATAATACATTAATGCGGGATAAATCACACTTTTGTGGAATGGATTTCTTATTTCAGACTTCTTTCATAAAATAGAAAAAAAAACTCTTATTAAATTCTGAGGAAAAATAAACTCCTTTCAAAAGATCAGCCTCAGTGGCGAGTAATGTTTTATTATTCCTTACTTTTGCCATACGTGATAAACACTTAAGCGATCATGTCTCAAAAGAGACTTGACTGACTGGGCAGGAGATTTTTTTTGAAGTAGGTTGCCATTACTTTCCGCGGTAGACTGGTTGCCAAGAAAGGCTATAGAATCCAATCTGTCCTGCTATTTAACCCATAGATGGAGGGAGAAGCGACAGAATAATACCTACCCAAGCCGATATCCACTGCACCACAACGCACATCCTGCATAATACTATAAGAACTTTTATAACAGTTTTCTTAATTTACTCAACAGTTGTTTCGTTATTGTTTACTTTTGGTGACGTAATTTCTAGTGATCGGATGTATATTGGTGTATGTTGTGTTTATGGATACGCAATTTAGAATAAAGCTCATTTCGTCTTTTTGCCTTGATAAAGTCAATCACAGGACGAAACTATATTTGTATATAGTCAAATACAAATTTGTATGGTTAAATAAAATAAAGACAAGAGGAAAACTGTATTTTAAATCGCCTCCGCGTTTCGTCCTGTGATTGACTTTATCAAGGCAAAAAGACGAAATGAGCTTTATATGTTTCAATTCTGTGGCCATTGTAAGTATAGCGTGGCCAGCATTTAAATTTGATGAAAGTATTTTTAAAACTAGCCCATTTTTTCTGTTGAGTATTTCAATTTATATTATTACTAGCAGTATAGCCCGACGTTGCTCGGGTGTAATGAAAGCTTTAAAACTAATCCATGGTCCTGGAGCTCAGACTCTTTGGACGTTAGATCGAAAGACTAAAAAGCAATAGTTGTTTCCAGTTAAAGCGAAACCGTAGACTGAAAGAAAAATGAATGGATGTAAGTCAAATTTTGATTTCCTGGTAGCGATATCAAATAAGTTCTTTTCGTCGTAAACTGAATTGTGAAGGCTAAATAAGTCCCCTGAGCTGAGACTAAGAACTACAATTATACCTACTTAAAGCCAAACTAAAAGCAAAAACTAAAATAAAAGGGCTGAAAAATTACAGACATGCAGGCAGATAAACAGACGCAAACACAAACATATTGCCTTTTATATATATAATGGATTTTCTGCACTATTGTAAGAACTGCAACCTTGAAACTTCTGAATATCGTTTCTTATGTCTTTGTCTATGAGTGTATCAAATTTGATTAAAATCGGACCACTCCTTCTATAATCTGATTTTTCGATTATCGATTTTCGATATTTATTGGGGCTACCTCGACACAAAACCTGGCTAAGAACACTCGCAGACGCTTATAGCACAATTGTGTAAATTTTCAAGAAAATTGGTTGAGCCGTTTCGGAGTCTATAGATAACGGACACACACACACACACACACACACACACAAAGTTCTATTTATAAATAAGTTTAGATGTCAGTCAAGCTATTTTGAAATCAGTACATTGTCCTAGCCACTCTTCCAGATATTCTACATCTTTATCCACAAGAAACCTTTTTGTGAGGAAAGGAGCAGTCACTGTCATTCTGAAAGATTTTCTCCATCTTCAGAAACTGTCAGAAGATTAGCACAGAGTAAAGAACATTTTACCAATTTTCTTTTGCTATCGCTATTCCGTGATTGCCAACAAATTTTAACTACATTGTAGGGTATTTAGTATTGTTTCTTTCTTCTCCTAGTCTTCATCCACATTCTCTTCGTTTAGAATATAATTTCATTTTGCATTCATTAGTAAAAATTACTTGGCTTACGGCCATATAATGTTGAAAGAACGTTTCCAGTACGGTCACCAAAGTTAAGCAACGTCGAGACTTGTCAGTATATAGATGAATCACTGCTTGGAAATACCAAGTGCTATAAATATGAATAGGCGGATGGATCGGAATTATTAATCGAAGAGAAGTGTTCCAATTCCCGTTGGGTTTCTTATCTTGATTTACTCTCAAACACCCTAAAGAATGTGCGTTGTGGAGCAGAGGATATCGACTCAGAACGACAAATCGGGGTGCCGAGTTCGAATTACAGTTGAATTCCTTGCATTCACTTACGCACAAATACCCTTGGGAAAGGTATTAATCCGTCTCTTCCCTCCAGTTATGGGTTAAATAATAGGACAGATTGGGTTCTATAGACTTGGCTGTCAACCAGTCTACCGCAAAAAGCAATGGCAACCTACTGCAGGATAATCTTCTGCCCAGTCAGTGATGTCGCTTTCGAGACATGATCGCCCAAAGCGTGTATCACGTATAGTACTTAACTGACTTGACCCTTAGGAAAAGTATGAATCCATTTCTTTCTCAGAGCTATGGGATAATTAGTTAGATTTTTATTACTAAATCATTATTTTCTCAAAAATGTCTTATAGTCTAAAATATTTTTTAGCTTTAAATAAACTATAAAGGGTTGAGAAATCGTGGTGAACGAATCAATTCATAAAATTTTAAACATGTCCCCTTTGCGTTTTAATGTAATTATATTTTGCCATTTTTCAGCATTCCATTTAACATTTTCTTTTGATCCCTCCACTCCAATCTAATATTCTGTTATTTTTAGATAATAATTTTTTGTTGCTGTCCTCCCATTCAAGTTGTTTTCTTTTTTTTTTTTCATAATACTCTGCGTAAAGTATCAACTGAAACTTCATTGTTAAGACTGCATTCACCCCTTAATTTTCTCACTTTTAATTTTGGATTGCCTGCGGGGATTCTCGATCTTTCTTTCATCTATCTCGTCTAATTTTTGTGGTCTTCCGATTTTCTTTGTGCTTAAAACACTGTAATAGCAGGCGACTTCAGAAGGTTTTAACTCTGTTTCCGGAAATTTATAGTCACTCTCGTTGAGTCATCTTCCCCATCAAAATCACAACTTTTATCTTTGTTTCAGCAAACATTTTAGCCATGATTTTGGTGTAAAAAATTCAAGCTAATGTTAAACTATAATGAATTACTCTCATGTTAATAAGATGGAATAATTTCCACTTACAAATTTGCATATTATCATGATGTTATCAGCCCAGATATTGGCCTAATAGTTTTGCATGGGCTTTTTTCAGCTTCAACCAGATTTAAAACTGTATATTGTATGTTATACGGTATCTAGAAAAACGTAAAAACTTTATTTTTCTAATCCCCAAGGTCTACAGACACTACTGATAATATTCATAATGCTAAAATAACGTCTATCATTATTAAAATACTAGCAGTATAACCCGGCGTTGCTCGGGTGTAATGAAGGCTTTAAAACTAATCCATGGTCCTGGAGCTCAGACTCTTTGGACGTTGGCATGAAAAACTTAGGTCGTTAAGAATAAGAACTACAATTATACCTACTTCGAGCAAACCCGAAGCAAAAACCAAAATAAAAGGGCTGAAAACCTGATTTTGATCAGACCCGATAGAATGTCGGGGTATCGATTTCCAATATCGGAGTCAAATAAGTCATCCAAGGATAAACTAATCTAAGTAAGTCCAAGAAAACTTACGTACCGATCGGGAGTAAAATTGGAGAAAATGAGCCATATTAATGGCTAAATATTGGTGTTTGATCAGATTCGATAAAATATCGGGGGTATCGATTTCTGATATCGGGGAAAATTAGTCATCTGAGAAGTTCTACTAATGTTTGGGACTAAAAACTATAATTTTACCAAGTTAGAGCAAATTCTGCAGCAAGAACCACTATAAAAGGGCTAAAATCCTGATCTTGATCGGACCTAATCGGATTACGGGGTATTAATTTCCGATATCGGGAGAAAATCGGAAAAAATAAGTAGACCATGACCTGACCGGAATTCTAAAGAATATTTGTGTGAAATTTGGTGAGAATCGGATAAAAATTGTGGATTTGTTTAAAGGACATACACACTGACACACGCACACAAACATCTTGCCTTTTATATCTATATATATATATATAAAAGGCATTCTGTGAGTCTGTGTGTGACTGTTCCCTATGCACGCCTACATTTTTTTATGCTACGCCATTTAAACTTTCTAGGGACACATATCTACAGGGAAGCCAGGTCGACACATACTTTTTGAGTTTTAAGTTCAGCAATTTTCACTTTTGCACTTTTTGGCCATTGGAGCCGATTGTTTACATTTGCTCTGTAAAACATGTAAGATCTAAGATGGTTGCTAAATAACGTCACAGAAATCAAATCACACGTGTCAAACGCGACTGAAATATTTTTTATTAAAAAAAATTAACCTTTATATTTAATTTTTATTCCGACGTTTTAAAAATTCATTTGGTCAACAAAAAATGTGAATATTTTTCCCCGTAATTCTTTTGAAACAAAAAATAATAAAAAAACAAAAGCTTTTTTTTTCGCTAAATATTTCATGCAGGAAGTCAACTGTCTGTAATTCGTGGGACATTAATGTAACTTTTCCCTCTAAAATTAAATGTCTACATTTTTAAATATTCTTCGAAAATTTCTGAACTGAAAGCGTAATAGTTTTCATATTTCTAATTTAAGTAAAACAAAATAAATAATTTTTATATTTATGTTAAATTAATTTAGTGAACAAAAATGTAAATATTTTCCCCCGAAAATTTGAAGCAAAAACAAACGCAATGTTGTTTTCAATGTCACACAAAACATCAATTCACGTTTACGCAAAACAAAAGAAAATATATTCTGTTCTTGAAATTTTTGAACAATTTTGAAACAACAATTTTTACCCCCACCCTTAGAAGGAGACAAAAGTATGACGGGCATTAAAACTAAAATTTATACTCCGTTTGAATACTTCAGCAACATGCATTCAATGCCTTCTTCTTAATGCTGAAAATGGTTACTAACAGGCTCAGCTTTCCTTTCTAACTTTCAATAAATGATTTCCATCTACTCCTCTCATTCTACTAAAATATTCTGAGTTGCACGGGCAACGCCGGGCTATGTTGCTAGTATATAGATAAACGTATAATCATTTTATCTCACGCCAAATATTTGGCGCGTAAATGTATGTATTCAATTTTCCCTTTTCTAAGTATTACAAGTAATTTTATTACGAATTTCTTTCATAGATTCTGTTGTAGATTATCTGAGCTGGTGCATAATTTTGAGAAGAAGTGTATTTTTATGAAACATCAAAAATATCCAAACTGGCTAGCAAAAGAAAAATAGACATTGTTTTAAAAATATTTGATTGTTGTCAAAGTTAAGAATGCGGGCAAAATTCCCCGTGTCTGTAAAATATTTGATTGTTTCGAAACCAGCGTAGCCAAGGTCATCGGCCTTGAAATGATGTAAACAATGTGCTGAAAAATCACGTAATCGCTTATATGAGAGACGGATTAGTAGTAAATCAGAAGTCGATGAGCTTTTGAAATCGGAACCCGAACCGAAAAAGACAGGGTAAAACGCGGACGAACCCGCTGCCTCTGGCTGTCTCGATGGGTGTGTGCTGATTCCTTTGACCCCATTTACTACGCCACATCGACTGAAGAGCGAATAAATGATATGCTGTCTACATTGGTTTATATATACGTGTTACGGTCGCCATTTTATTAAGTGAGAATATTATTATTTTAGCAGCGTGCAAAAGGCAAGCGATTTTGTAAGAGAGAAGATAACAAGTTTTAGGCTTCCTTCGTCGATTTAATAATCGTCGTTAGTCTAGCAGTATATGTGGAGTATATAAATACAATTTTCCATTCCCTAAGTGTTACAAATAACTTTTTTACGAATTTCTTTTATCATTTCAAATTTCTTTATTTTTCCTTACACTTTAATAAATTTTATTTTTTTCTTATACTTTAGTCACAAAGTATTTTTTTACTAAATAATAATAGATGCTTAATTGTTTTTTATTAGTCCCGAAGAGTCGTATGCAGTATGCTTAGGCGTAGGCTTATGCAATAGGCGTAGTCAATCGGTGTTCTAATAGGCGTAGTCTGTATTTATGGGTGACACTAGCCAATCATATTAGTGTGAGAGAAAATCAAGGTGTATGCATATTCATTACATCAGTTTTATAACCTTCTTTAAATTTGAATCATTCTAAATTTGGTCCATTTACATTTTAAATCATTTGAATCATTATAAATTTGTATTATTAGGAATTAGCATCAAAATTATCAAATCATCTCAACTTAGATATATAATATGGTATGGCTGGTATGAAATGGTGTGGTTTGAAACGGTATGGCTGGTATGAAATAGTATGTTATGAAATGGTATGGCTGGTATGGCTGCTATGAAATAGTATGCTATAGCTAGTATAAAATGGTAAGGTATGGCTGATATGAAATGGTATGGTATGGCTGGTATGAATGATATGGTATGAAATGGTATTGCTGGTATGAAATGGTATGATATGAAGTGGTATGGCATGGCTAGTCTGAAATGGTATAGCTAGCCACTCGTATTTAATGATGCCTGTCTGTTAGGGCGACTAGTTAACCTCCTTTGCAGACTCCTGCTCAGATACATTTGTGTCTGTTGAACACCTTACCTGTGGTTTGCACTGCAAATATGTTGAGCGGGACTTATTTCTGGGACAGCGCGTGTTATCCAGCGTGAACAACAGTCTCAACAAGGCCAGGACATTCACACCCTCGGTCACGATGACTTGTGACTTCGTGCTAGCGCAACCACTGACGGCTCCCAAAGGGCCCCAGCTATCTAATTTTACTCATATGTCTTCATTCAACCGGTGGTATAGTTTTCAGGCACTTTCCAAAGGTGCCGCGCGATGAGGTCATCTTCTCAAGAACAATAACATCAAGATGTAGCTTTCCTGACAAATCGATCATGGTGAGATTTGAAAATTAGAAAGCAAACGTTCTCACCACTCTACCACGCGCCTTAGATATATATTTAATTTCTTAAAAGTGCTGACAATATATACATATTGATGTGAAAATACGAAAATGAAGTGTTCATAATTAACAAAATAACATGCAAGCATGAGCTTTCTCGGATGAGGAGTTATAATTATTCATACGGGGGGGGGGATTAATGCTTCAGCCATTTTAACTTCTGACTTTCTGCAGGTATCTGTTCATCCAGTAAGCTTTCAAAGGATTTCGAAATGAATCCTTCATTTCATCTACAGGGCCAAATTGTTCTCATTCTGTTATCTATGTTTCGTGATGTCTTGTTCTAATTTGATATTGCTCACCCCACTAAGCCTAAGTCTGTACTACCCGGTCTAGAGTTTGAACTCGCAATTGCTATAATATCAAATTCACGAATCAACGCTTTAATCCACAAAGCTATTTTTCACTTCCACAGAATTTCCGATTCGTGTTCTTTACTACAAAGGTCGTAAAAGGAGGGTCTTTATAGCTGAGATGAAAACCAGATTAAAATTAACGAACAAAAATTAATAATAGTTAACATTGCTTCATCTAATAATAATAAAATTCAAGATAAATTTTTAAAACATTTTGTTGTATTTTTTATTTTTTTTTATTTTGATCTTCTAATTAGATGCAGACAAATAGTTCCAAATCTTCATCTAAAAACTCATCAGTTTTTAATGAAAATGAATTCATCATCAAATTCGATTATTATTGTTTAAATGATTTGGGCAGAGAGAGAAAGAGAGAGGTATATGCGTCTTTAAGATGAAATTATTGCAAAACTACATTCAATATTTCCAGTTTATATTTAATAAGTCAAATATTAGCCGCTTCAAATAAATGTGTTAAAAATAAAAATAAATGTGTTAAAAATAAAAGTGTGCAAAAGAAAAACCCGGAGAGAAGCAAGAAAAATTAAAATAAAGCATAAAGAAAATTTATTTTTTATTAAGGTGTAAAGAAGTTAGGAAATATTTAATAATATTAAAATTCAAGATTACTTCTTTATTTATTTTTGTTGTCTTTTTTAGCAGAGTGAGAGCGAGAGCGTAAGAGAGAAAGAAAGAGAGAGAGAGAGTGTGTGGGGGAGAGGACTTACCTCGCACGAGGCGAGGTAAGTTTTTAGAATGACACAGCGTCATCGGCAAAAGCGAGGTTCTCACATGCGAGAAATTTTGGTTTCTTGCTCGAGACCAAAAACGCATAAAAAGAGCCAAAATCTGTTTCGGAGTCAGTTTGGTGATGGCGATTTGTGAAGGCTAAACCGGTGTTCGGGAGACAGTGTTTTAATTACGGTACTCAGGGATCGGAGTCCCGAGTGAAGCAGTTCTACGTGGAGCAGCTTCGAGAACGAATCCAAGCGATCATTAATTCACTCTACCAACTACACTTCGAGAAACAAATATTACAGAGAGAGTAAGAGAGATACAAAGAGAGGAGGTGATTTGTGTCTTTCAGATGAAATTACTGCAAAACCGAATTTAATATTTCCACTTTATATTTTATAAGCTAAGTATTGACCGCTTCGGAACATGTGTTAAGAATTAAAATGTACGAAAGAAAGACCCAATGAGAAGCAAGAAAAATGAAAATAAACCTTTTTAAAAAATTATATTTTTATTAAGCCGTGAAAAAGTTAGAGAATATTTGATGGTTAGATTTCAATAAATCGAGGTCTGCCCTAAAGTTTTCAATAAGTGCGTTAAAGTTTACCATCGCCTCTGATTTAATAATTAATCAAAAACAAAGTATAAAGATTGCCTAAAAAGAGAAATTATGTTTTGTTTGACAGGCTACAAAAGTGGTGAAGAAGTAACTTGCAGAGTTAGAGGGAGATAACTAATGCGTTCCAAAAGAAGCATTAATACGCAAAGAATGAGAATGATATATCCCAGTCATTGTAATAAAGGGTTCGGTTCGAAATTCCAACAACCTGATGAAGGCCGGAGCTTACAAAGACCGAAACGTCGTACAAATGGCAACAAAGATGAGGACAATAGTCCGAATAATGCAAATACTGTAAATATTACCTTATCTTAAATTTAAAGATTCTGCAGAATCCATCAAACCCATCGTAATATCAAAATTGTCCTCGTTGGAATTGATTTTTTTCCACTGTTCTTCTTTGTGGATGAGCACATTTTACTCGGATATAACAGAGGAGGAGAAAACAATAATAATGAGTGCCAAGACATCTGTGCTCATCCATTAAATAAACGTAGCGAAATTAATGTCATATATAGACATTGTAAATTATTCACATTAGAAAATGGATAAAACCTAAATTAAATAACATGCTCACCGACGAATTAGGTAAAAATAAAAATGAAAACAAAAATAAAGCCAAAGATAGAATAAGTTGTTCTTTTTTTTAATAATTCCCCACCTTTGTATCAGGAGAATAAACTTTACAGCAAATTGATAGATGGAGCGAAAAATAGCAATTCGAGGTTTCCTTTTGGAAAAAATCTTTTCTTTAACAAATAGAATAAAGGGAACGGAATTTTTACTACCAAGAAAAGATATCATATCAAATGTAATAAAACCGAAGGGAAAATGATAATATCAGATAAATGCGAAGGAAAGCAGACAAGAAAGGAATAGGGTCAAGGAAAAAGAAAAAAAGAGGAAGAAAATAGTTGGTTAGCACAGAAATTCCTCGGGGTCAAACCCCTAAGTGAATCTCCATTCTGATTAGCGAAACACACACGCACAAAAAACACCCACATACATTCACAGTAAGCCGAAAGTATTTGTCATTTAAATGTAAATCGTCTGCACAACCACACCAGCATTGCCTATTGATGAGAATTAATCTCGAAACATCTAAATTTCCATGTATCAATGAAAAATTGACATAACCATATAATTATATATATATATATATATATATATATATATATATATATATATATGTTGGGGTCCGTAATTAGAATGAAACGGTAGAAAGAAATTAGTTGGAGCAAATGATTTGAATGAGAAGTAGAAAGAGTTATTTGAATAAGACGGTCATTGAGAAAGACGTGCTGTTAAAAGACAATTGAGCAAACCCCAGCTCAGAGAACATCGTTACTGAATGTATTTTTGAAATACCAGCCAACTGTTGTGTGTCACCAGCTTGTACTTGCTTATTATATCTGTGTATATAATCGAATAATCGATATATATATATATATATATATATATATATATATATATATAAACTACATCCATAGCGTTGCAGTGCTCTACTGATTTTATTGCATAATTCCGGTTTTAACAATATACTTGACTTCCCGGATTATAAGTCGTGTTATATCTGATACCTGTATAGTTGCAGTGGTCTACTCCGTATTATGGATTGCGTAAATTCCGTCTTAACAATACACTCAACTCCTCGCGTGTCAGGACTAATCTAGCCAGGTGATAACGGGCAATCCTACTTTAGCTTGTTCGTGATCAAAACAAACACTACATTAGCGGAATGGTTGAGGGTCACGAAGGATTGGCTAGGCCACATCTGAGGTACCGGGTTATTCATTTATCTATAAACCTTTCGATATTGATCACTCTTTACGATTGATAGGATGAATTATATATATATATATTAATAAACATATATATTTTCGTGCGTCGATGACACGACTCGAAGTTTCATGCGTTATGCAATCATCAGAAGTTTGTCATATGCATCTGATGATTGCATGGCACATGAACCTGAGTCGTGCCATCAACGTAAGACAATATATATATATTGTCTTACGTTGATGGCACGACTCAGGTTCATGTGCCAGGTTCTCCCTCACTGTATAACTCTTACCAGCTCGAAATGAAAGCAATATCAGTTATCCATTTCCCCTGAGTCTCTCTGCTCTTCACTAATAAGTGGAGTGAACTCACTCCTGTTATCACTTGATTGTCCGGACATGTAGCTCAGGACATGAAAATTCTCACAGTCCAATTTTGACTTAAGGTCAGACTTGGTCAAAACAGGATGACAACATTATGACTAGAATCGTTTTACCCGGATTCAATCAATTCATTTACTTTTCCAGACAGAAATAATTCTCCCATTTTATCCCTTCGGTTACTTTACCCGACAAAATAATTGTATTCTCCCATTTTAGAGAAATCTCTTCTTATCTTTAAAATCAATAAAAAAATTAATGCCAACCATCTTGAAATAGGATTAAATCACTCCCATCGTCACCTGTCATTTATGAAATAAATAACACTACAACTAGTAGTTACACATTTTACCGGGCGTATTAATTTTTAGGATGTGCGTTGTGGAACAGTGGATATCGACTCGGAACGACAAATCGGGGTGCCGAGTTCGAATTACAGTTAATTCCTTGCATTCACTTACGCACAAATACCCTTGGTAACGGTATCAATCCGTCTATCTCCCCGGTTATGGGTTAAATAATAGGACAGATTGAGTTCTATAGCCTTGGCTGGCAACCAGTCTATCACAGAAAGCAATGGCAACATACTACGGGGTAATCTTCTGCCCAGTCAGAAATGTCTCTTTAGAGACATGATCACCCAAAGCGTGTATCACGTATGGCACTTAACTGATTGATTCAATTTTAGGCTTTATCAAAAAAAAAAAAATCATGCAATCATGCATTGACCGTATTAGTTTTAAGCGATACTAAAATGAAAACAATTTTCATTCAATATACAGGGTGTCTCAAAAATGTACTCACACTTTGAATGACGAGAAAACCTTTATTGATGAACATAGAGTGAAATGGAATAGCTTCGAATACAGAAGAAAAATGTAATGCAAGAATGATATAACACAGGGTGTCTCAAAAAATGTACTCACACTTTTAATGACGAGAAAACCTTTATTGATGAACATAGAGTGAAATGGAATAGCTTCGAATACAGAAGAAAAATGTAATGCAAGAATGATATAACACAGGGTGTCTCAAAAATGTACTCACACTTTGAATGGCGAGAAAACCTTTATTGATGAACATAGAGTGAAATGGAATAGCTTCGAATACAGAAGAAAAATGTAATTGAATATTCATGTTCGCAAATGTTCAAATTGATGACCATTATTGTTCAGACAAAGCTTCATAATGGGATAGACGCTATCTTTTGAGATGTGTGTTTCCTGACCAGTTTGTCCCAGTGAATTCTTTGTTGATCAAAGGAGTGTTTACTGCACCTGTTCTCCTTTTCCGGGTTCGTGGATGTCCGTGGTCGTCCAGAACGTTTCTTGCTGACGTTCTGGACGGTTCCGTCCGCTTCAAATTTGTCTCTGATGCGAGAAATGGTCCCGCGCGTTGGTGGCGGTTTTGCGAATTCCCTTCTGAATCGTCTTTGCGCTTCAATGGCGTTTTCGGTCTTCCAGTAACATTTCAGGACAAACTTCCTCTCTTCCAAACTAAGTTGTTTTCCTGCCATGCTGTGATTAATTAATTACACCTGCATAAAAAGCAAAAAAAGCATGTTAGAGACTGTTAAAGTGTGAGTACATTTTTGGAGACACCCTGTAGAAGTGTCTTTTTTCTAATCTAATGCAAATGCATAATTTCATACAATAATGTAAAAATGTTCGTTCTTTAATTTCATGCAATCACATCCTATATTTTCTTTTCTTTTTTTTTTCAGGCGGCAACGACCTTTTTTATTAAATATAGGTTTCACACCCCTTTTAAGAGGAATAATAACACGTCATTTCGTCTTTTTTTTTTCAGGCGGCAACGACCTTTTTTATTAAATATAGGTTTCACACCCCTTTTAAGAGGAATAATAACACGTCATTTCGTCTTTTTTTTTCAGGCGGTAACGACCTTTTTTATTAAATATAGGTTTCACACCCCTTTTAAGAGGAATAATAACACGTCATTTCGTCTTTTTTTTCAGGCGGTAACGACCTTTTTTATTAAATATAGGTTTCACACCCCTTTTAAGAGGAATAATAACACGTCATTTCGTCTTTTTTTTTCAGGCGGCAACGACCTTTTTTATTAAATATAGGTTTCACACCCCTTTTAAGAGGAATAATAACACGTCATTTCGTCTTTTTTTTTTCAGGCGGCAACGACCTTTTTTATTAAATATAGGTTTCACACCCCTTTTAAGAGGAATAATAACACGTCATTTCGTCTTTTTTTTTTCAGGCGGCAACGACCTTTTTTATTAAATATAGGTTTCACACCCCTTTTAAGAGGAATAATAACACGTCATTTCGTCTTTTTTTTTTCAGGCGGCAACGACCTTTTTTATTAAATATAGGTTTCACACCCCTTTTAAGAGGAATAATAACACGTCATTTCGTCTTTTTTTTTTCAGGCGGTAACGACCTTTTTTATTAAATATAGGTTTCACACCCCTTTTAAGAGGAATAATAACACGTCATTTCGTCTTTTTTTTTCAGGCGGTAACGACCTTTTTTATTAAATATAGGTTTCACACCCCTTTTAAGAGGAATAATAACACGTCATTTCGTCTTTTTTTTTCAGGCGGTAACGACCTTTTTTATTAAATATAGGTTTCACACCCCTTTTAAGAGGAATAATAACACGTCATTTCGTCTTTTTTTTTCAGGCGGCAACGACCTTTTTTATTAAATATAGGTTTCACACCCCTTTTAAGAGGAATAATAACACGTCATTTCGTCTTTTTTTTTTCAGGCTGCAACGACCTTTTTTATTAAATATAGGTTTCACACCCCTTTTAAGAGGAATAATAACACGTCATTTCGTCTTTTTTTTTTTCAGGCGGCAACGACCTTTTTTATTAAATATAGGTTTCACACCCCTTTTAAGAGGAATAATAACACGTCATTTCGTCTTTTTTTCAGGTGTATGTGTGGGTTTTTATTTATGTTTTGTTACCAACCTATTTTCTGCAAGGGGAGGTTTCAGTGACTTTTTGACAGGAGTCGGCTCTTCTTCAGCTCCTGTGGTCAGGTTCAACTGGATCCCGTCCTCCCATGCTGGATCTGTTCTGTTCAGATATGGATCGCTAGACGCTATTCCCTTCTCCGTCTGCTGTACATTCTCCGAGAACCCTTTATTCCATTTCTCTCTGTATTTAAAAAAAAATTCACTTTACCACAGCAACTACGACCAATAAAGTATTGCTCTCCACTATCCAGTTTACCAAAATTACTTTCCTATTCTTCCAACTAATATCTTTTTTTTTTCCAAAGTATTTAATTTGTCTTTTGACTAATCCACATTAACTTTATTGGCTTTAATAGCTCCGGTTTTCGCTCTGTCGTGACTCTAGGGTATTTGTTCATTACCAGCTCCCAAAACTCTGTGCAGTTATCTAAGATTTTATCAATCAACTCTATTATTGAGTCTTTTTCTTCAAATTTCTCTTCAGCCTGATAATATGGGGATAGGGATATGGATCTGTCGATTGCAGAACAGCCCAGAGGTAATTCTGTCAGAGTTAAGGGTGGTCTTGCCCTCAGCGTCTTAATGGATTCTCCTTAACACACCTTGGAAGAATCAATGTGTTTCTGAGCGACTAATACCCGAACTCCACCAATTATACTGCATCTCGACCTGGCAATGTTTCTCAACCCCCTTTCTATTATCCTGAAATAACTCGATTATACACTGTCGATTTTCGCTGGTCACATTGCCTGAACTGAGTGAGGTACATTTTCCAAGGGCATTGCTTCTACACTTTTTAGCTTCTTCTGTGCTAACATCATAAATTTCGTCCGGGTCGCATCTATATCTATATGTCCTGTTTCAACTTGGTACCTGGCTGTTGCCCCATAGTTCTCAACTCTGGAAGATCACGATAGAAAACCTGACAGTCACCAGGCCAGGCCATATTGATTACGATATCTAAACTGCTGTTAAAGCTGCACGCTACTCTTAACTTCAAGAATAATAATTATAATTATGTACGTGTGTGCGTATGAGTGTATATTCGTGTGTGTATGATATATATATATATATATATATAGTTTATAAAGGAAAACTCAACACGTCATATTAGTTATAAACTATAGTTCATTTCAAGGAGCTTAACTAGCTCATATCATCAGACTCTTTTACCATATTTCCTCCATCTGGCATAAAATTTCTGCCGGAATGAACGTTTTCTTAAAATGAAGAGGGAACATTATAGAAATAATAATAATAAACATAAGATTACAAACCAATAAATAAATGATAAATGTAAGTGGAAGGAGGAAAGAAAGAAGGAAAGGAAGGGACGGGGCGGAATAGGGAAGAAAGAGATAGAGTCCAGTTCCAAATATGTTTAGTATCCATTTGAAGTTATTTTGGCTGTCTTAGATGGTATGACCTCTGAAAAAAAAACAATTCCTCTGCCTTTAGGCGTCTATTTGACCCCATCAGTTCAACTCACTTACTTATATTATCCAGATATACCCATGTGTACATTCCCACATATACTTACCCTGTGATCTTGTTTAATTTTACATATCCACTGATTTCTTTTTTTATCTTTTTGGGTCTTAGCGTTTTCATACTCCCACCTATATATATATATATATATATATATATATATATATATATATATATATAAATATATGTATATATAGATAGATAGATAGATATATATATATATATATATATATATATATATATATAGATAAAGATAGATAGAGAGATAGTGATAGATAGATAGATAGATAGATAGATAGATAGATAGATAGATATTTATCATGACTAATACAAACAGACAGATAGATAGATAGATAGATAGATAGATAGATAGATATTTATCATGACTAATACAGACAGACAGATACAAAGACAGTGATAGATAGATAGATAGATAGATAGATAGATAGATAGATAGATAGATAGATAGATAGATATAGATAGAGATAGATAGAGAGACAGTGATAGATAAGATAGATAGATACATAGATAGATAGATAGATATTGAGATAGATAGAGAGAGAGAGAGTTAGAGAGATAGATATAGATAGAGACAGATAGAGAGATAGTGATAGATAGATAGATAGATAGATAGATAGATAGATAGATAGATATTTATCATGACTAATACAGACAGACAGATACAGAGACAGTGATAGATAGATAGATAGATAGATAGAGAGACAGTGATAGATAGATAGATAGATATATAGAGATAGATAGAGAGACAGTGATAGATAGATAGATAGATAGATAGATAGATAGATAGATAGAGAGGCAGTGATAGATAGATAGATAGATAGATAGAGAGAGAGAGAGATAGAGATAGTTAGATATAGATAGAGATAGATAGATAGATAGATAGATATAGTTACATATAGATAGAAATAGATTGAGAGACAGTAATAGATAGATAGATAGATAGATAGATAGATAGATAGATAGATAGATAGATAGAGTTAGATATAGATAGAAATAGATAGAGAGACTGTAATAGATAGATAGATAGATAGATAGATAGATAGATAGATAGATAGATATAGATAGAAATAGATAGAGAGACTGTGATAGATAGATAGATAGATAGATAGATAGATAGATAGATAGATAGATAGGAACAGGCTGAGACAGACAGACAGATAGATAGATAGATAGATAGATAGATAGAAACAAAAGGAGATAGATAGATAGATAGATAGATAGAAAAAGACTGAGAATAGATAGATAGATAGATAGATAGATAGATAGATAGATAGATAGATAGAAAAAGACTGAAAAAGATAGATAGATAGATAGATAGATAGATAGATAGATAGATAGATAGATAGATAGATAGATAGATGTAAACTACTAAGGTATTCTCGTACGAGCAAGAAACACATTTATAAATGCTTTTACGTCAGGTCATTTTGTCAGATTCCTACAAGTGGGTTGGTCCTGTACCATTCTGCACACACTTTTTACGCGCACACACAATTGATTACCGACGCACGCACACGTATCTGTATGCAAGGCAATATTGCCTTGCATACAAAAAGCAAGAGCTGCCATATTAGATTCTTAAAGAGATATATTTTTCTATGATTGTAGTGTTAGTTTGTTGATCGGATTCACTGTTCCAAGAAACAAACTGGACTGTCAGCTAGCAAAATTCCTTTGGACAATACAGTTAGGAAAAACATTTATGCCAAATCGAATCAGCATTGTAACTTTCTTGTAAATGGACAATGTTTCAAAGGAAACCTTAGAACAGCCAGAATAAATTCAGGCAAGATTAATAAAGTTTAGTCGAAAACAAGCAACTGTCAGTGTCTGTTCTTATCAATCGAAGGTAAATTGAAGATCATTTGGGAAACATCTATTTCATCTGGATGTGCGTTGTGGTGCATTGGATATCGGCTCAGAACGAGAAATCGGGGAGTCGAGTTCGAATTCCAGCTGAATTCATTGCATTCACTTACACGCAGATACCCTTGAGAAAGGTATTAATCCGTCTATTCCTTCCAGTTATGGGTTAAATAACAGGAGAGATTGGGTTCTATAGCCTTGGTCGGCAACCAGTCTATCGCAGAAAGCAATGACAACATACTGCGAGATAATCTTCTGCCCAGTCAGTCATGTCTCTTTCGAGACATGATTGCCCAAGCGTGTATCACGTATGGCACTTAACTGACTGACTGACTATTTCAGCGTGAGTGATCGATAATTAGGAGTCATCTGAAAAAGAATTTATTTCAACAAAATCTATTGATACTATTGAAACAAAATGTGATTCAACTTCAGTGAATGAATTATTGATTTTGAGATTAGTTCCATCATTGCAGAAATTATTAGATTTCAAATATATATATATATATATATATATATATATATATATATATATATATCGAGATAACAGTCTCTGGTAGCTAGCTAACAAGCACAGTCTGTTTATTAATTCTATCTATCTATCTATCTATCTATCTATCTCATTCGCTTCATATCTATCTATCTATCTATCTATCTATCTATCTATCTATCTATCAGTCTTTTCATTAACGGTCATTAATTCTGTTTATTATCTATATATCTATTTGATAATCGATCTACCCCAGTCTGTTCATTAATTATTTATTTATCTATCTGTCTAGGCATAAAAATGCCCCAACCCCCATCCCACGCGATGCACTTATGTGTATTAGTGATCACTTCTTCCCATATGACATAAAAACGGCAAGGACTTTTTTAGCTTACATAAATATAAATACATACACATTTTTAGCTAACATATATATACACTGGGCACCTCGGCCTGGTGTAATGGTTCGTAACCTCTTCTCGCTAGAATCATTATAACTGAGTAGTGAGTTCGATCCTCACTGGGTACCCCCTACTTTCAGCCGTGTGTTACGTCTAAGCTACGCTTAGAAAATCACCTTCCTCCAGGTTTGGGCGCAGGGCTAACAATTCTACCCCATAAAAAACAGTTTGTTATGGAGACAGCAAAAACAGTGCCCTACACACCATTAGGAAAAGTTTATATATATATATATATATATACACACACACATTTGTTTGTTTTTACGGCTTCTCAGCCTATTGTGGGTTATTTAATTAATAAACGTTATCTTTTTCTTTTGAGAATGAATATAATTTTTCTCGTGACAATTGCTACTATTTAACCCTATTCGGGGGGAGATAAAAGATTTTCATTTTTCAAATGGGTATTTGCGCATACGTGAATGTAACGATTCCGACTAATTTAAATTTCTATTTAAACCACCCACACAACTATTAGTGTGTGATGGACAAAGATATTGAAAGAAAGAAATTTAGAAAAAGGAAGATACACATATATAACATTTTACGACTTCATGTAACAGAAATTAATCAATGGCCCTCCACGTCTCCCTTTCCTTGGTGGCTCTTAACAGGCATTCTTCTGTTACCCCACCCAAAGCCCGCCCTGCCATCCACTTGCACAGGTCTGTCAAGTATGTTATTCGAGCTTTCCCCTGTCTCTCTTTACCTCTATCTGACCTGTGTGTATCAGATTCTTTAAGCCCTCCTTCCTTATTACATGTCCCAGGAACTTTAGCTGCCTTTTCCTGATGCTCAATATGAATTTCCTTTTCGTTTCCATTCTTTTCAAAACCTCATTATTGCTCACATGCTCGATATATTATATCCGCAGCATCCTTCTGTAGAACCACATTTCAGTTGCTTCAGGTTTTTTCCTTCATTTTTGATAATATTGTTCAGCACTCACTGCCATACTGAAGAACTGATATCACATAACAATCCAGTATTCTTTTCTTTGTTTCTCACAAAATATTCCTGTATCTGAATACTCTGATCAGCTTTTAGAATACATCCTTCGACGTGCCAATATACCTTCGAATCTCAGTGTCGCACTTTCCGTCTTCTGTTGGAACATTTCCCAGGTATTCAAATTTTTGTACCTGCTTGATTTTAGTATCCCCCACCTGCAATTGGCATTTTGGGTTGCTCTTTTTGCTGATGACCATGCATTTATTTTTGTCTGTAATTTATTTGTAGTCCTTTCTTCCTACTTTATTCAGCTACCTTCTGTAGGAGATCTTGTAATTTCCTTTCCGTGTCTGTTATCAGCACTGTATCATCTGCGTACCTTATGTTGTTCAGATTGAGGCCGCCGATGATGAATCCTGCCATAAATTTCAGGGTCCTCATAATAGTTTTACTGTACAAGCTGAACGGATACATCATTGTCTTACACCCCTTTCTATCTTTGTATATCTGTTGAATTCGTTTCCTGTCCGTATGCAGAAGGTTTGCTACCAGAAGAGTTTCCCAAATAGGTCGAGGTTGCTGAGTATTTTTATCAATTCTTTATGGTGTACTTTGTCGAATGCTTTTGCATAGTCTATAAAACATAGATACACGTCTTATTTCTTTTTATTGATCTTTCTGATAGCATCCTAAGCATAAATATTGCTTTCCTTGTTCCAGTGTCCTTGGCAAAACCGCACTGTTCTTGTTCTATCTCTGGCTTCATTCTGCTTCCCGCTCTGTTCATCAGGATTCGGATGATATGTTTTGTTATGTGGCTCATTAAACTGATTGTTAGAGTTCGCATTTGTTTGCACCTGGCTTCTTAGGCAGAGCTATGAAAATTGCTCTGCTTAGATCGTCTAGTATTACAACACATGGTGTAGATTTTATTAATTATTTCTATAATTTTCTCTATGCTGAAATTATCTAAGATTGTCAGCATCTCTATTACAATTTAGTCTGGTCCAGTTGCTTTCTTTCTACTTCGGATTTTAATATTTTTGGTCCGTCAGCATTTTTGTTTATTGTAGCTTGCTCTCTCGTGTCGTGGAAAACATCTTGCATATATTCTTCACATCACTGGAGTATTTCCTATTTTTCTAAGATGATAGTTCTATCCTTGGATTTTATACATCCTGTTGAGAAGCATGTTCTTTGTATTGTCATGTATTTCTCCTTTTTAGTCTTGCTCAAACTCTCTACTTCTGCACATTTACTTTTGAGCCATTCCTCTTTAACCTGTCTGCACTTGGTTTTTATTTCCGTGTGTAGTTTCTTGTATTCTGTTCTATATCTTGGTATAGATTTCTGTCTCCTTTGCATCATGTCGAGAATCTCTTCAGTCATCCACTCGTTTTTTCTTCTGGGTCTGATTTTCTTTTGGAACAATGAAGTTTGCTGATGTCATTAGCGCTTCTTTTAGTGTGTCCCACTTCGAGTTTCCATTCCCCATTTGTTCTTTGTATTTGTTTCTCACGCTGTCAGTGTATGTTTCTACAGGTGGAGGTCATTCACGAGTGTGTTGTATTGCAGTCTTGGTGCCGTCCTAAACTTCTTCAGTCTCTGAAATTTCACCCTTATTTTGGAGATGGTTGGGAGGTGGTCGCTTCCATAATTGGCACTTGGATAGGTTTTGCATTGGACCGCTGCATTCCTGAATCTCCTGGTTATGATTATGTAATTGATTTGGCTTTTTGTGTCGCCTCCTTGGCTTCTCCATGTCCGTAAGCGCTTTGGGTGTGCTTGAAACCAGGTTTCAGTTATCACCTGGTCATTTGTTGTACAACATTGGACGCACTTTTCTCCTCGATTCAAAGTTTCTAGTTGTCGCTACTTCCTTCTTCTTCATTACCTATGACGATTTTAATTTCTTGGGTTTTACACTGAGCCTTGGCATTGTCGAGTGTGAATTAGAAAGAGTCTATTTCTTCCTCAAAGCTTTGCGTTGTTGGTACATAGACAACTATAATTGTTTGTTGAAGTGTCCCTCTTTCAGTTTGATCAAGAGGTCTCTTTCTGATAACTGACAGGATAACAGAACGCATTTTTATTTTTTCATCCAGTTCTAAACCGACTCCATTTTCGATATTTTTACCTCCTGCGTATATTATCATGTGGTTGTCGCTGCTGAAGTCTCCATTTAACGTAATCTAGTTTCGCATATTCCCAGAATATTCTTGAGTTGGCCACAGTTGTTTATTGTTCTGATGTTCCATGCTCCTAGGGTAATTTTTTGCTTGTTACGCCCAGTCGCAAGGTAACGGTCCAGAGACACCTGTTGCACATGTCGTTCCTTTCCTGGCGAGGGACAAACTTCTGAGAAATGTCCCCTTTATGATGTTGGTGCTACCTGTTGCCCATGGTCCTTACCTTCACGCCGTTAGTTTTTATATATCGACTTTTCAAGGATATGATTATTCTCGGAACTAATAGTGTAGTGGTACCCCGTTACCTTCTCCACGGTGATTTATCAAGACACCGCCTCTAGTTAGCTGGGGGTTGACTCCTTCAGAGATCTTCCGCGCTTTTTTGTAAGTTTTGATTTTCGTTCACAGTAGGTTGCTAACTTCCCGCCTCCCTCACAAGCCTATGTAGTGGGTTAGCCGGTTCTGACCAAAAAATAAAATAAAATAAAATGATACATACCTGTGTCGATCAAGAGGGTTCGACTTCATTAGTTGAGTCGTGTGTATTTTCGGGAACGTCTTAAAAGAGCAGTAGGTGGGTAGGTAATATGTATTATTAATTTGCAACTTCACTAAGTTCGTATAAGCATTTCCATGCAGGGAATCCAACTTCAATTTGAAGGTTTCAAGTGAAATCTACAAGTGGCCTTTTCACTTTTTCTTTCTTCCACGATGAATACTGGATAGTTAAAGCTTGTCTACATAAATGCACAAGAAACAACGTGAGTAACGTAAAGGGAGTGTCGCAGAGAGAGAGAGAGTGAGTGATTGAGTGAGAGTGGAACAGCTTACCACAGACTTTACTGTGGCTAGACTTCACTGTTGGGTTGTAGCATCTGAAGTCATCACTACTGTCAGTCAAGCACAATAAATGATCATCACTACAATCCATGTCACGGTGATAACTGTTATAGATCTTCGTCGCTAATTTGTTGAGGCAAATCTTAACGCAAATCTTCGTCACCAATTTGTTGTGAAGTTGTTGTGGCGAATCTTCGTCGCTAAGTTGTTGTGACCAGTTTGGTCGGAAGTAATACACGGAACATGAAGGTAGGTTCGAAAGAGTATATCAGTTTAACAAGGACAAAGTAAGTGTTAATAAACAGTAGATAGAAATAAGTTCGGACGGTACAGTTACGCTGCTTATTACCTGAATCATAGCTGCCTTTAACTGCTTACCGGAAGTCACGCAGGTAATTATATATCACAAGAAGAAGAGTCCATTCCTCGTAGAAGGGCTCCATAACAATAACCATGGTGGTAACTGATACATTCGTCTTGGAAGATGCATATATTTTTCAGGGTATTTTTAGGAAAAATGTGCGTCTTGTAAACCGGAAAATACGGTATATCTCGGAAATATCACATGTGCACTATATTCAGTACTGCAGGTGTATATTAACTATATATATATATATAGCTATTGAGTTCATTATTAAATATTAAATCACACTTTCCACATAAGCGTGCATTTGCACTAAATAATGAATTAGAATTCACTTATCTAATCTAAACTTATTTATAAATGGAACTTTGTCTCTGTGTGTGTGTGTGTGTGTGTGTCTGTGTGTGTATCCTTTACCTATAGGCTGCAAAAGGGCTGAACCGATTTTCTTGAAAATTTACACAGTTGTACTATAAGTGTCTGCGAGTATTTTTTGTTAGGTTTTGTGTCGAGGTACCCGAGATAAATATCGAAAATCGATAATCGAAAAAATTGGGTTATAGAAAGAGTGGTCCGATTTTAATCAAATTTGATTCACTCATAGACAAAGACATAAGAAACGATATTCAGAAGTTTCAAAGTTGCAATTCTTACAATAGTGCAGAAAATCGATAATATATATACATATAAAAGGCAATATGTTTGTGTGTGTGTGTCTGTTTATCTGTCTGTATGTCCTTTATACAAATCCACAATTTTTATTCAATTCTCACCAAATTTCACACAAATATTCTTTAGGCTGAGTCTGAGCTCCAAGACCATGGATTAGTTTTAAATCTTTCATTACACCCAAGCAACGCCGGGTTATACTGCTAGTATTTACATAAATTCGATTTTACTTTTCGTTTCGCTGTGTATGACTTAAGAATAAAACTAGATACAGGGAGAGTCATAAGAGCCTGCAGTCAGTCATATAATAACAGAAAATCAAGATTTGCTGCAAAAAATAATAGTGATTGTAAAAACAAGATGATGGAAAATATTAGCCCAAAATCTGAACACGCAGAATGACAGAAGTTAGATTCTAAAAAATAGGCGAATCTTAAGAAATCAGAAAATATCGTTAAAGACAGACAATGAGGAATTGGTATGTAATGTTATTCCTCTTATTAGACAAAAAATGCAAATCTCCTCTCAGATGAAGAGAAAACTAGAGACAGCAGAACTATGGTTCTATAGAAAAATGTCGAGAACAAGATGGATGAAGCGTTTAAGCAACTAAGAAATACCACGGAAAATGGAAGTAAAACGGGCACTCAGAATCAGAAAGAGAGCTGAAATACCTAGAATGCATCACAAGGAAAGAGGGTTAGAAAATTTTATGCTCACAAGGCATATCGAAGGCAAAGGCAGAGTGTATCTAAGTGGCACATTTTGTGAATTGATGGTGGAACAAGATTTAGAAGATTGACAAAAGGACAAGCGTTGCTAAAAGCTACAATGGACGGGAGGTTGCGGAGAGCCATGATTATCAACAGCTTGAGGAGTTACAGAAATAAAAGCAGGAGATAGATCTTAATGTTCCTGGTCTCGACAAAACTGAAATTTTCTCTCTGTCTCTGTCTGTCTGTTTGTCTGTCTGTCTGTCTGTCTCTCTCTCTTCCTATCTCCCACAGACAAATGAATGTACGGGTGGTGTAATGGATAGCATCTCCGAATGGACAATCAAAGAGCCGGGTTCGAATTCCACTCAGGTTTGTTACTGTTGTGGAGTAGTTTTCGCACTGAAGGTTATAATCGTGCTATATTGGTTGCTAGTCGACTTAACGTACTCAAAATATTAGGAACTTGGTAATCTTCCACTGAAAGCTGACTCCTTACTATTCAGCTAACTGACGACTAATATCAACCGGAACATCTGCGCGAATACCTGCGCAGAGATGATTTTTATTCATTCGCTTTCTGGTTGTTATAGAGCAAACTTCCGGTCAGCTCGCTTTTGCTCGGTCGGTTTCACCACAGTTCTACTGAACTACAATAGAACTCTAAAGAACTATGAACCTCCCAAGAACTCTTAAGAACTTCTTTAGAACTTCTTGTTAACTCTTATTAATATAGGAGGGAGAGTCTATTATCAGAGGAATAGGTGTGTTTCCCCTTAACAGTTACATTCACATACCCGCAATTGAGAAAAGTAAAACACCATTTCCTCCCCTAGTGCCTTCTAAACGGCCGATCGTACCGACTAGACATCTTACTTTAATATTCGCTAAAAACGTTATATACAAGGTGTCCATAAAGTTGATGTGCACTTTTAAAAAATTATAACTTTATTTGTATTTGCGATAGAAATAATTTGTAAAAAGGATTGGAAAGAAGTAAATCTATATTTTTTAAAGTTTTATTGAAATTTTATTTAAGTTTCCACATGTCCTCCATCATTAGCAATACAAAGAGTAATACTGAAAAAAAAGGAAATATTTTTTTACTCATATAAAAATTGTTTCAAATTTTGTGGTAAGAAATTATTCAATAACCATACTTAAGACAAGGTACATTAAACTTTATAAAATTTTTACAGATTATTTTTATCACAAATAAAGCTATACATTTTTTAAAGTGCACACTGACTTTATGGACACCCTTTATATCACTTTCCTCTTTTTCTTTCGTGTTGATAATGTTTCGTTGACTAGGAAAAGATTTATTTAAACTGCTAGGGAAACTTGAAACGAGAAAGATATTAGAAACACTCAGAAAATATACTGAGGGCAAACTGGGGAATGGAATTTGATAAAAACCAAAATAGAAAGGGCCATAAGACAAAATCTGTTCAACTATTACATTAAGGCAATCGTAAAACAACTAAAATAATAGGATTTATTATTGATGGGCACAATCGTAGCAGTGTAAGATATGACGATAACGCTGTTTAGACTGCAGACACAAGACGAAACCTGTGAGAACTCCAACTTCTCTCTGCCAATTAAGTGATGATTTGCATCTTGGTGCTAGGATAGCCGTCACCAAGCAGATCCTGTCACCAAAACGTTATTAATGAGAAAGATTGACTAATTGACTATGACGAAAGTCGAACCAGGGTTTCCTGGTCACAACGCTAACGACTTGGTCACGTTATATGATTATGCAGTTCACAGTTAAAATTCGATTTCCCAGTTCCTGGTTGATACTGGTTTGATTACATCTTTGAATTGAACATTGGAGTGACTCGTTTAATCTAAGAATATCTTCCTTCACCTCACTCTTGAGTTAGTGGTTTGCAAACAAGAGTCGCAGAACATTAGTTTTGAGACAATTCTACCACCCGCAGTGAGTATACATCGTTTGCGTCCTTTACACTTTAATAAACTAAACGGAAGAAATATCAATAATTTATCTATCGAATACGCATGTGCAATAACACGTTTTTAAAGACTCACGCGTGAAAATCCAATAAGAGTAAGGATTTGACAAAATCTACTGTCGTTTTTGTTTTTATGGCATTAATAAACTTTTATTAATATAAAATAATATTCGAAGAGGAATTGAATATTCTGGTTTTATTTAGCAATAAGCTGATCAACAAAATCTCAATTTTATATAAGCCATCACTTTCTATAAAATGACTAAAGTCTTAGATGATTAAGTTTGCTTGTTACATTGTTTTTATATCAATCACATACCAATTGTTTTTGGTGCTGTGTTTAGTGATAAACTGGTGTTGCTAATCTTGCTTTGATAAATTTAATTTTTTTAAATTTTTTATAAGATAAAGTACTGCGTTTTATTTAATGTCCTGTCTGATCTTTTATTTCATTAATATTTAATTTCACGTTGAATATTTTTCAGTTGACGTAACCGTTAAAAATGGGTATACATAAAATATTTGCACTGTCGATGGAAACAAGGTTTTAGGTATCCGAAATAGCTTTTTTTTTTTTGGCTTCCACAGTTAAAGCGTATAACCTACCCTCAAAGATTCCCTTCGTTATGAATAACAGACTTTAATTGTCAATCATGATCATTAAAATGTGAATGTAAAAATTCCTGAACTAACAATGATAGAACAGTCCAATACGACAGATACATTAATCAGATAACCCCATGAACTCAACTAAGTGTAACTCGGCCTTTTGTCCGAGATCAAAGGATAGTATCTGTTCTCTCATCATTTGAGATGGAAGAAGCCAAATTCAGCGGATTGTAACCCTACGGCAGTATCTTCATCATTGCACTAAGGTAGATAGGGTTGGAGACTAAGAAACCTATGTCCTTGGTGTCACATGATTTTACCGGTTCTTGAATTTAAACAGATCGTAAACGTATTTCCCTCGTTAAAATTAAAATACGGTACCAATCCATGTCTAGAAATGGCCATCAATATGATAAAAATTTAATAGTTGATAATCCTATTCAGAAAAAGAAACAGGGATGAAAACAGAGGAATAAGCATGTAACTGCATCAAAATCACGCTTACATTCTCTAACGATATCGTTAAAATTAATATCGAACGTTCAACCACTTAACGTGAAACTGTCTGAGTCATATTTTGTTCTCGTGAGAACAAAATTATTTTTCCGACGACACTGGGCCATCAGTTGCTGTCTACTGCCAAAAGAATTTATTCACTATGTCGTACGAGACAATTTTTATCCGAAATCTATCTTACACATTTATACGTCTACCATTCATACGCGCGTCGAATATTGCTGCCACATCTGGTCTCGTACTTATGCTATATATAGAGGAATTTTTGAAATAATCCAAAGAAGAATCTGCTAAACTATAGGTCCTGGCGTGACATACCAGGTTTGGTCACTTTTCCACCTCTGTAACGTGGTTACTCTGTGTCTTTTCTATAAACATGTTCACGGTAATTGATCTTACGAGCTTTCTCCTAGTTGGTACCTCTACCAAATTTTAGCGCAGTATCAGGTTGACTAGAATCGAATTCCAGCTGAATTCCTTGCATTCACTTGCGCACAAATACTCTTGGGAAAAGTATTAATCCGTCTATTCCCCCCAGTTAAGGGATAAATAATAGAACAGATCGGGTTCTATAGCCTTGGCCGACAACCAGTCTACCGCAGAAAGCAAGTGCAACCTACCGCGGGATAATCTTCTGCCCAGTCAGTCATATCACGAAAGAGACATGATCGCCCAAAGCGTGTTTCACGTATGGCAGTTAACTGACTGACTGAATATAATAGATGAAAACATAATTAAGTCTTCTACTGGGCTTAAAGTGGGGGATCCGCTTTATATTGTTATGAAGTAATAAACTGATCCCCCACTAATTACTACTTAATAATATAATACAACTCTTTCCCCTCTATGGCTATGAGTCATATAACAGGACAGATTGGGTTCTATAGCATTAGCTGGGAACTAGTCTATCGCAGAAAGCAATGGCAACCTCCTCCTCCTCCTCATCATCATCATCATTTGTCCATCACACCCAGATGGTGCATAGGGAAGCAACTTTTTGTTGCTGTTTCTGTAACAAACTGTTTTTTACGGGGCAGGGTTGTTAGCCCTACACCCAACCCCCAAACCCCAAACCCCCAAACCTAGAGTACCGGTGGGCTATTCTTGCTCCTTACGTTTACAGCACCTGGTATTCCCAAATGGTCACCCATTTAAGTACTGACCAGGCTTGATGTTGCTTAACTTCGGTGATCGGACGGGAACCGGTGTATTCAACACGATATAGCCGTAGACAATGGCAACCTACTGCGGGATAATCTTCTGCTTAGTCAGTCATCTCTCGAAAGAGACATGATCGCCCAAAGCGTGTATCACGTATGGTACTTAACTGACTGACTGACTAGATTGGCAGCTTAGTCTAATAATTTTACTGTTGAAATCGCTACATATCTACGTCAATGCTTAACAGTTTCTTCTCTTGCTTTTCACGCATGTGAAACTCTCTTCCTGTTTCTTGCTTTCCCATCCACAAGAATAGTCGAAATGCTAAATCAGTCACCGTCGTACCTCCCCTTGAATCTCTTTCTCTTTCTCTCTCTTCTTCTTCTTCTTTCACTTCTTGCGTCTTAGTGGATTTTAACACCTTGCTTGGCACGAAATGATTAAAAAATGAAAAGTAAAAATGTTTTTAACGCCCCTTACCAACAAAACGTCATGAGCAAGTGTGACAGAATAAAGCTATTACTACACATATTTGACACACTTGGGAACTTATGAGACCTGGTGTAAACTAAAAAAAAATGGGTTGATATGAATAACAGATATTATTATTATTATTATTATTATTATTATAATTATTATTATTATTAACACGGTGTTTCATTCTATCAGCAAACAATAACTTGGCCCCTTTCAGGACGGGTTTACGCGCGGACAAAAAAATGGCATCTATTGTGATCGGAACTGTCACGCTGTTGAAGCTGAAAAAATGTTATACCTGTTGGTTATAGCAGCTGAACAGGTCGATGTCAACCATAGAAAAGATTACAGTTTGACCTACCATTTCCGAGAAGGTACAAAAGCCTCAATGTCAGTTTTAACCCAAGAGAATTCTTTGTTGAATTAAAAAAAAATAACCTTATTGAACAATTGGAAACTTGTTTTATTCTTGATTGAAAACGCAAGTTATTCTTATTTATGTGCCGTGTCGCCTCAGAACGTCGGCGACAATGGACTTCTACTTGTCACTTTCCTTTACCGCTCTCAAAACTTGTCCTCTTGGTATTCTTCCCAGACCCCGCTCCGACATCCATTCGCTCAAACCCATCAAGTATGTCTTGCGTTGCCTTCTCCTGTCTCTCTTTCCCACTATGCTTCCTGTGAGTATTAGATTCTCCAAACTCTTCTATCTCATGACTTATCCCAGAAACGTCAGTTGTCTCTTCCTGGTGCTAAGTTTTCTTTTCATTTGCATCGTCTCCAAAACCTTGTCATTGCTCACATGTTCGGTCCATTATACCCTCAGCATCCTTCTGTACAACCATAATTCTGCTGCTTCGAGTCTCTCCTTCATCTTTGAAGAGATCGTCCGCTATTCACTGCATATGGAAGGTCTGATATCACATAACTGTTTAGTACTTTTTTGTTTGTTTGCAACGAAATCTTCCTGTCTGTCAATACTCTACTTAGCTTTTGCAAAATCACACCTTTCAAAACACATATAGGAAAATATTTTGCCTCTGAATATAATTGTTTACCCGCATCCACCTAAACCTCACACCGGATAATAATCTATTCTGAATTTTATATAATTTCCTCGAACGGATATGGTACATTAATTGTGAAGAGGTAAAAAAGACATTTCACTGGCTGCTTTAAAACCAAAAAAAATTGTATGCCTGAAGCATTAAAATGATTTTTCGATTGAATCAAGTCAAAAAAGACGAAGGAAACTAATACCTTCATTGAATTTGTTATTGATAATTAAATATAAGTCAATTATATATATCCACATAAAAGCAACAAGACTGAATATATTCGGTTTAATAAACATGATGCTTACATTCTGTTTGTTTTATAACAATTCCATACGTGAGTGATCGTTTGTTTTTAAATGTTGTGTTGTACACGAATTATCTGCTTGTCAAAAATATGTTTCAATAAAAATCATACGTACTTACAACACATATATGTTTTCATTTTAGAAGACAATTTAATACGAGGGTCATTCAATTTTTCGGTGTAAGGATTTCTACGAGGGTCATTCAATAAATAAGGTGAATTTTTCGGTATAAGAATTTCTACGAAGGTCATTCAATAAATAAGGTGAATTTTTCGGTATAAGGACTTCTACGAGGGTCATTCAGTAAATAAGGTGAATTTTTCGGTATAAGGACTTCTTCGAGGGTCATTCAGTAAATAAAGTGAATTTTTCTGAGGTGAATTTTTCTAATACAGATAGAAGCTTACTTTTTTTTAACGTAGTCTCCCAGCAGTGTCACACACTTTTCCCATCCGTATTCCCTCAGCGTAAAAATCTTTGGACTGATGTCTCAGCCAATCGCTCACAGCACTTTTGACTTCATCGTCACTTTCAAACTTCTTTAAACAATTTAGCCCACTTGTAGACCTTTTTTGACTGAAACATGTGGCACAATACGCAGTTGACATTCTCCTATGAATTTCAACTGGTTTGCACCCTTCAGCAACAAAAAACTTGATAACTGACCCCTGTTTAATCCTGAAGCATCTTGATCGGCCATCTTTGATCGGCTATCTTTGTAAATTTCCAAAACTCTAAAAAAATTTTTTCAATCTGCAAAAAAAAAAAAAAATGAAATCCCTTTGAAAAAGAAGTAAAGGGTAAAAAAAGTCCTATACCGAAAAATTCACTTTATTTATTGAATGACCCTCGTAGAAGTCCTTATACCGAAAAATTCACCTTAGTCATTGAATGACCCTCGTAGAAGTCCTTATACCGAAAAATTCACCTTAGTCATTGAATGACCCTCGTAGAAGTCCTGATTCCGAAAAATTCACCCTATTTATTGAATGACCCTCGTAGAAGTCCTTATACCGAAAAATTCACCTTATTTATTGAATGACCCTCGTAGAAGTCCTTATACCGAAAAATTCACCTTATTTATTGAATGACTCTCGTACAATCAGTGACTCAAGGTTTGTCTTACTACATAAAGAGTTGCGTAATGTTTGTGCATAAACTGTCTTTGCCAAAATTATTAAATACATTTTTCACTTTTTAATCTAATTAATAAACAAGTAAAAGTTTTCCGATATAAGAAAACTGTAAATGAAAAAAAAATGACTGTAAGCAAACAGTGACAAAGAAATAAAAATCGTGAAGTTACCTACTGAACGCTTCTTCTTCTTTTATGTGTCATGTCCTTTCAGGACGTAGGCGATCATGGCTTTTCACATCTCCCTGTCCCTAGTGGCACGCTTTCTTCTGTTACACCACGCAACCCTCGTTCCGTCATCCACCTGATCAGGTCCTTCAAATATGTTATCCGTTGATTTAGCCTGTCTCTTTTTCCCTCTATCTGGCCTGTTAGTATCAGGTTCTCCTAGCCTTTCTTCCTCATTGCATGTCCCAGAAAGTTTAGTTGTCTCTTCCTGATGCCCAGTATTAATTTCCTTTTGGTCTCCATCCTTTCCAAAACCTCGTCATTGTCCACATGCTCAGTCCATGATATCCGCAGCATCCTTCTGTAGACCCACATTTCAGCTGCTTCAAGTTTTTCTTTCATCTTCGAAAATATTGTCTAACATTCAGTGCCATATTGAAGAACCGACATCACATAGCAATCCAGTGCTCTCCTCTTTGTTTCTCGGGAAATTGTCCTGTTTCTTAATACCTGACTCGACTTCTGGAATGCTTCCTTCGCCATGCCAGTTCGACTTCGGATCTTAGTGTCGCACTTTCTGTCTTCTGTTAGAACACTTCCTAGGTACTAAATTTTTTGTACCTGCTTGATTTTAGAGTCCGTCACCTGTAATTGGCATTTTGGGCTGCCCTTTTTGATGATGACCATGCATACATTTTTCTTGCAGTTTATTTGTAGTCTTTTCTTGTCATTCTCTTCAGCTAACTTCTGTAGGAGGTCTTGTAGTTTTCTTTCTGTGTCTACTATCGGCACTGTATCATCTGCGTACCTTATACTATTTATGCACGCTGCTAAAATTATCGGCGTTAATAAAAAACTCTTAACAGATTATTCTCACTGGATTTTCTTACTGAACTGAAATTCACGATCACTTTTCAATGAAGAAAAAGTGACGTTGTGTAAATAGTCTCCTACTTACTGTGTATTTTGGTCAATAAGTGGACACTGAATATTACTACCAAATCCATTCATGCACTAAACATGACCGCCGAATATGGTTTGATGCTTCTGCTGCTTATTTAGACACTTTTTGATGACAAAGAAGAATCTGCAATATTATTCGTCCTGGCCTGGCATCTCAGCATAATTCACTTTCACAGCGCAGTAACGTAGCTTTCCTGTGTCTTTTCTATAGATCTTTTCATCATCATTGTTCTGATGACATTTCCTCTTTTTATGTCTAGACTTTATGACTTTAAACGCAGTACTAGATTAGCAGCAAGATCTCATTTTACAGTTGAAATAAGAAGATGTTACCGTAAGTTCTATGTTAACAGTTTCTTCTCTCGCACTTCTCGCTTATGAAGCTCTCTACTGGTTTCTTGCTTTCCTGTCAATATTGATAGGTCATCTTTTGTCTTCTTTATTCTACTTCCTTGATTATTCTCTCCTCTATTTTCTTTTTTATATATTCTTAAATATTCTGTAAGCCCTTGCGTCTTAGTGGCTTTATTGATTTTCTTGAAGTGAACTGATTGAAAAGATTTTAGTCTACGTCATGTGTTTGTTAAGATTTTGTTTTTTCTTTTTGTTTTGTTTTTGTACCAACATACTTTTTATACGCACTATATATAAGTACCGGCAATTTAATAATTGCCTACGTACTGAAGGGTTATGGCACATAAAATCCTAATTTAGTTTATTTATACTTTCCCAAAGTTAAAATGACTGTGGAAATACAGTGGACGAGAGTAAGGAGAATGCAAGGTTGCAGACTTTGTAGTGTGCTTTTGAATAAATGGTAGTATAAATAGTTTAGGTGCTTTGACAACTACTTTGAAGTGGACTAAATGAAACATTTCCCTAGGCGGGCTATTTTTTGTTCCTGCTAAGTGTTTAATTCCTTTCTGGGCAGCGCACGAGTGTCGTTTTTTCAAGGAATTGTTCATCACTTACATGCAAGGTTACAAAATGCGTTGATTTTATATGACTGTTCTTTCCTTGTCTGTATTTTTAGTTTTTGAGCTAAAGTTAAACTTTCCAGGGCAATCAGGTGTTTCTTGAAAGATTGGCAGAACACAGACTTTCACTCCTCGAGTTTTCCACATACCAGAGATATGAGTAAGGATGGGAACAGTTTTTATCGGACGATTTGAAAACAGAACGAATGAAGCAAGACGTATATAAGATAACTGAAATAGAAAAAAAAATGATTGTCAAGCTTCAATAAGAAACTGGATTTTTGTCAAAAATTTGATATTTACCTCATTTGATTTTCATCTCTAAAAAGCTGAATAATACAGTGATTCACTTTTGTGAAACAGATTCCACCAAAAAAATTATTTCAAATAAAAAAAATGAAAGAATAAAGAAAAGAAAAGAAAAGAAAAAAAACTATGAAGCCAGACAAAAGGAAATATCGGTGTTAAAATCCTTACAAGTTTCGATGACCTTTCATTTTCTGAAGCACATATATGTGGGGATATTGCGCATAAATAGTATGTCTGAAAAAAAGATAAGAAGAAAAAGAAATTTGAGTAGACAATAAAAAAAGAAACTGGTAAATTCTTTACTTATAATCAGATTATATACGAAGGCGTATTAAAAAGTTCTCGGTTGGAAATAATTGCCCAAATTTAACCAAACATCAGATTTTAGAGGAATTTCATTTTGGCCACAATTAAAACCTTTTGTCACCTTTTGTATATATATATATTTATATATATATTATTTACGCTCTCTCACGCTATTTGAGCACTCTGGAAGAATGGTAGACTTTGAAAAACAGTAGTTACTCCGGCATCTACGCATCGTTCATTCAGCAATAAATTGGAACACTCTCAGCTATTGGGCGTGTATAATAATAATATACACGCTGAAAATCTGCCTCCCTCTACCGAGTGCCCGTAGCTCAGAGGTAGAATCGCCGAGATAGAGAGAAAGGAGCAGGAGAGAGATAGAGGGAGAGAGAAAAACAGAGAGACAGAGAAAATAGAGGACACAGGAATCAATACTGCAATGTGATTTCCAGATTCACTCCTCAATACTATGTTCGTATGAAAACAAATTTGGGGCATGAACCTGACACCCGCGATGCAGTTTTTATTGCTGTGTCTCTTATTTCTTCCTCTGTCTGTCTGTCTGTCTGTCTGTCTGTCTGTCTCTCTCTCTCTCTCTATATATATATATATATGTGTGTGTGTGTGTGTGTAAATACACAGTCTCTGATACTGAGAAAATTTCCGTTATAAATAAAGCCGTTTTAATTATATGTATATTGTACTAGATACATTCGTGAAAGCAACTAAGCCACACCATTTAACAAAATATCACTACAAGAAACATCTAAATTAGCTGAAGTAGTATATGAAAACTGTTTTGAAGTAATAAATTATAATATTTAAATTCCATTTATGCAATTGATAACTGTCTTAGAGATTGAATCTTTCATTGAAATAAATAACACAACTTAGAAAACAATGGCGAAGTCGACTAATGTTTTCTTCTCGCACTGTAGATAGTAAAATTGTCAAGCATTAAAGATTGATATCAATGTCAAGGTAAATGCTGAGAATTATTATAAGTTCTTAGCGAAGGTAATTTTTGCTTTATTTATTGGTACTGAACGCAGACAGAAAGCTTAAAGCCCACGTGTACGTTCATACAAAACAATCTACAAAACTGACTATTGACCATCTTACCAAAAATGAGAATTCAAAGATGTAAAATTATTTGAACAACTGCCAGCCTCTATTGATACTATAGAAAATTGTCAACAAAATCAATGGCTGAATCACAGATAAAGGGTCTGAATATATTTCCCTCCTGTCACACCAGGGGGATTTTTTCTTATGTCTTAATGTAAGATATTCAATAGTAGTTGCATCAATATATATGTTGCCGTCATTTTAGACGGCACGGGCCTACTTATAAAGGAATAAATGACTTAAGATTGTTTACTTGCCAAATATATGTTACTGTGAAAAATATATTTTTACAATAGTTCATAAATAAAAATAGTACAACAATTTCTTTGCATAGTAGAACCTGACAATCTCAAAACAACTTATAATCAATATGTTAATAAAGCTGAAAATGATAAGATATATCGATCATATAAATATGAATATTTTTGGTAATCATGTAGGATTGGAGCCTATCATCATCATGTTAGGCTTTCTGGTCTGAATTCAGTATCATGTTTTTAAATGGTAGAATTACAGAAAGCACATGCAACAAATTCTGAATTTAGAAATGTTATTCTCCTAGACTGGCAGGCAACCAATACTTGAGAGCCAAACCACGATTGTAATTAATCAGTAACAGTGGGGGAGAGTATGTGTGCAAAAGTAAACGCAATGGCCTGATATTTGAACTCAACTTGTCAATCGCAGTTTTTGTACCTATATCCTCTACATTCAAAGAATATATGAGTCTATAGGGAACATTTTATCAACATCGATTCATGAATACGACATTTAATTAAAATATATATATATAATTTGTGTATTTAGCCAGCAAATTCTCTTTAAATATGTCAGATTAAATAAATTGCAAACAATGTTTGCTTATTTTTAATAAAATCCGTTCATACTCACGGATAATCTTTCGCGTATTACAATCAAGAGATGTTCGAAATGAGCTGTAACATTGTCAGATGTTATTTTCATTCATTTTAAGGTACCCAAGTACTTTCAAACTCTTTCCGTGGTCATCTTCAGGGGAGTGAGTTATGGTAACAAATGTAACCGAAAAACTTGGGTACCTTAAGAAATGAATGAAAATAACATCTGTCAACGTTACAGCTCATTGAGGATATCTTTTGATTGTAATTTAGTTTGCAATTTATTTGATCTGACATATATATATATATATATATATATATATATATATATATATATATATATGTCAGATCGGAGTCTAACCGTACTGATGACCTGTGATACAGCGAAACAGATCTGTCTGCTGATGACAATATTTACGCTCTCACACCTTGACTGAGCACTCTGGAAGAATGGTAGACTTTGATAAACAGTAGCTACACTGGCGTGTACGCATCGCTCATTCAGTAAAATGATTTAGAGCACTAATGATAATATATGCGCTAAAAAGTTTGCCTTCTCCCATAGCCCAGCGGTAGAGTCGCTGACTGACGCCAATTCGCTCGGGTTTCAATCCTGGGTTAAAAAGCAATCGGAGTCTAACCGTACTGATGAGCTGTGATACAGCAAAACAGATCTGTCTGCGGATGGCAATATATATATATATATATATATATATATATATAGATATCAAGAAATATACATATAAGTGCACACTCATATATAAATAAATACTTTCATACATGTTAATAGATCAGTGCTCAATATAACATAACAGAACTTTTCAGTATATATTAATAAACATATATATATATATTAACCTACATTTATAGCCAGAACCGACTCGGAGATTCATGCAGTTTGCAGTCATCAGGTTCTTATTATGAACTGACCGTTTCTAAATTTGAATTTTTAGTTTTGGTCCTCCCGTTGTTTAAATCTGCGGTGGCATTGTTTAATTTATTAAATGTGTCATTTCATTTGGATCATATCGAAACCTAAACCTGAAATTGTAAAGCAAAACCGTGGAAGTTATGAAAAGATTTTTATAAACATTTATGCTCAGATTATGGACGTATATTTTAAAGGAGGACACTTGTGTCTATTTATTTGGTGCGGAAGAAGCCATTGGAAAAAAATATTTAAAGAAAATAGAATATATATATATATATATATATATGAGTAAATTAACCTAGTGAGCCAACAAAGGTTTCACCTAAACGGATCTTCAGGGAAGGTTGGCTCACTAGGTCAATTTACTTATTCTGTTCTGCTTACGTATTGAGCGCTTTTTTGTTATTGATTTCTCGTCTCGGGTTTTTTCTTTGGACTACGTACTGGCTCGGTCCAAGTTGCTTTGGCTGATGTTCATGTGCTTAGCTCTTTCTTTTTTTACAAACATTTTTTCCTTCCGTTTATATACGCGGAGGGTTTTTCGAAACGAGCATAGTGATAAGTTTGCATTTATATATATATCGCTTTAAACAATATTGACGTCATTGTGCTAACCTGAGGAACATTTCGGCCAACACTTTTCAAAGGTGTTCGTTGGCGTTATTATCAATAATAAAGCAGGACAAGGAAAAACAACAAAAGTTTTACTTACAAAACGGGGGAAAGAAGGAGCTCGTCTAAAAATAAATTTTAATCAAAATAATTAAAATGTAATTACTAGAAGGTATGGATCTATTGATGGCGATATAAATCGACACATTTTCAATTTTTTAAGCATTACGCTTAAAGGGATTGAACTTTCAGTTCTCTTCCGAAGCTTGGAATTTTGTATCCCTCCTTCTAAAGTTAATAGGAAACAAATTGATTCAGAATCTGAGTTGTTGTATGCTCACATTACTCAACATGTTCCCAGGGAATCTGAAAAGTGTTCAGAGATTAAAGCTAAATTGTTTGAGTTGGCTAATGAATACTCTATAGTGGCAATAGAAGGCTGCAGGCAGGATGAATGCTTAAATATTTGGGAGCGTGTAAGTAAGGAATGTCTTTAATGTATTCGTTCCTTGGGTCAGTAAGTAGTTTTTGCGGCAGGGAAGAAGGAAAGGGGTAATTACGTAAATATTGGTTGAAGCAATTTGTTGTTTTTGTGGGTACAAATCTTTGTTTATATATATATATATATATATAATTATGTATAATAAATTATATATATAAACAATGTGAAAAAAATAAAAAATAAAAATAGACAAGGATTAAATGAATAAATAGATAAAAAGAAAAAGAGAAAATGCGGATCTATGTTAATCTGGGTTAAAGAATTTAAGTAGATATTTATTTTTATAAAAAAGTTTTGTAATTTGCTTGAAGCATTGTGTATATTAAGTGTATGGTTAAATATTCAAGACTATCACAATGAGTTGGCTAATAAAATTAAATATCGTCATCAGAATGAATATTAGTGAAGCCGTAGGGAGCTGGTTAATTTTTCTTTGATTCGGCCTTGTGTCAGACTTAACCTAACTCCCTACTGCTTATATTTTTTATCCAGAATTATCAACATCAAAAGGTTTTCATCTTTATCAGAAGGTTAGTTGTTGGCAGTTATATGGAATTATGTGGAATAGTGTAAGAATAAACTATACATTTTCATTTTAAAATAGAAATTTATTAAAAGAAAAGAATAACACAAATTGTAAAATTTAATTGCAATCAGAAATATTATAAAGAAGTTAAGGATAGAGTTCGTGTTCAATGATAAAGTTATGGGTATCAAGATTTGTAGAAAATGTTCGTAGTAGTAATATAGGTATTTAAAATGTCCGCAGAAGTTTAGAATTTCTTGGTTGTGTAGAAGCAGAATCTAAAGTCTTTATTTATTCCTCTTTTTGGTAGGTCGCAACATGTTGAGAGAGAAGGCAAAACAAATAAAGAAGTTGTACTTAACGCGTTCATTTGTTCTCTCTGGCGACGTGGAGTGAAAAAGAAGAAAAGAAAATTGGAAGAAGAGGTCGAATGAAATTGTGACGTGCTTTGCGTCCGTGAAGCTTCTCATGATACCGGCTCCAGCGAGCCTTTTCGCATCTAGGTGTAAAAATACGTCATATATGAATTTGCTGTTTTTAATCCAATCAGGATTTTACTTTTGGCACTGACTTGTAAATAGTCGTTTAAATCCATTTTTGCCGGTGTGCAATTTTACTTAGTCGTGGTCTGAGTTTTTCCAAAATGTTTTTATTTCTTAATTTCTAATCTACTACATTAGCTTTTTAACTTATGCATTCGGTCATGCATTGACCGTTAAGTAGGCAGATCGTATGTGTTTTAGAAGTTACAATTATTTTTACTAGAGTTATTGTTGTTAATAGTAAAATACTGTAAAAATACAGCAATTTTTATTCTAAATATCATTAAAATTTAATCTTATTTATATATATGTGTGCATGTGTGTGTGTGTGTATTTAGGTAGCATATATTTATGTAAGCATGCTTGATTATATAACTTAGACATAGTTTATGTATTTTGTTTTAATCCTCTCATAGTCACGAACAGGGCTGTGGGCACTAAGCAAGTGCCCACGCAGACCACGCAATTCGGGGGGCGCAAGTTCCCTAAAGGCCACAAATCTTCTTGGCTCCACAGATCTATTGTAATGAATAAAAATAACAAAATAATTATTAGGATTAACTGGAAAATAATCATACATGTATGCTGAAATAAACATCTATCAACCCGTCTCGCTCACTCACTCACCCTCTCTCTCTCTCTCTCTCTCTCTCTTTCTCGCTATATATATATATATATATAACTTTCTCCTACATCGTGCCATTTTAAAATGACTTGGTTACTTTTAGCAACACTCCGTTACTACTAATGTTGTTTTAATTTAATTCGTTTTTTTTCTTTCCCTTCACTGTACCAACACTTTCTGACACTCCCTCTCCATTTTTTTAAAATACACCCCTGAAGTCTAATCTTTGACAGTCTATCAAACTTTCTGTAGTAAATTTGGGTTTAAATTTCTGACACTCCCTCTCCATTTTTTAAAATACACCCCTGAAGTCTAATCTTTGACAGTCTATCAAACTTTCTGTAGTAAATTTGGGTTTAAATTTCTGACACTCCCTCTCCATTTTTTAAAATACACCCCTGAAGTCTAATCTTTGACAGTCTATCAAACTTTCTGTAGCAAATTTGGGTTTAAATTTCTGACACTCCCTCTCCATTTTTTAAAATACATCCCTGAAATCTAATCTTTGACAGTCTATCAAACTTTCTGTAGCAAATTTGGGTTTAAAACTTGTAGAAGATTGAGAGCCGAAATGCACTGAAATGGCTATAAAAATAGCTAGGAAATCACCAAAAAGTGGCTAAAAGTTGTGAAAACATTCGTAATGTATAGCTTCAAAACGCCAATTCCGCGATTTCTTTCGTTTTTTCGGGATCTCGGAATATCTGCGTTGGTGGGGTGCACAAGTTGCATTTTGCGGGTAGAGGGACCACAAAGCGCATTCTGCAGGGGCGGGGGCGATGTTGCTAAGTACGGCACCGGTCACGAATAAGTTTCCTGGTATGTTGATTAAAATATGAGTATACTAATAATGTTCTAATCTAAGGAAATTTTTAAAATATCTACTTTGTAATTGTTGGAAGAACAGTTTGAAACATGTAGATTGCACTTTTATAAAAATTACAAGAATATAAAATTAACTTACCTTCCTTGCATTATATAATCGGCTTTTCGTTCTTACATGTATGATGAAAACTCGTAACGGTTGAATCACAAGAAATTCAAAGCGAACGACCTTATTAAATATGCCTTGACAATCAAACCCCTTAAGTTGATCTTGGATATGACTGAAAGTAGTTGAAATTACTGGAAGATAACTGTGCGAACCCAGGACCGTGCTCGTAGCCAAGAAGGTGAAAAGTTCTGCAAAGCGAACTTCGCTTATTTCTAATCAGCCGACGTGTGGATATCCTTTAGTTAAAATCTAGACCCTGTAAATATAGCCGTGTAGAGTTTCTTGGAGCAGATCATTAACAATTCCACCTACCCAAATATCAATATCCACTTGTCAAAGGAGAAAAGGCCCAGTATGTTCAAGCACGTCACTCTTTAGAATGTGCACAACATTAAAGTCGTAACCGAAAATAATGGAACTTGTAATGAATAAATAATGAAGGGTATGCGTTGTGGTGTAGTGAATATCGGCTCGGAATGAGAATCGGGGAGCCGAGTTCGAATTCTAGTTAAATATTTTGCATTCACTTACGCGCAAATACCCTTGGGAAAGGTTTTAACCCCTCTCTTCCATCCAGTTATGGGTTAAATAACAGGATAAATTAGGTTCTATAGCCTTGGCTCGCAACCATTCTACCGCTGAAAGTAATGGCAACCTACTGTGGGATAATCTTCTACCCAGTAAGTCATTTTGAGACATGATCGCCGAAGATTGTATCACGTATGGCACTTAAATGAATAAATTTAATTTTTATATTATCTATTGAGTAACAATCAGTTTATTCTTGCATAATAAGCGAATATTGAAGACTACAGCATGTTTTGCTTCCATATTTTGTAAATAAACAAATAGGAAATAAAAAGTAAAGTAATAATAAAAAAAATCAAATCATAAGAAAAATACAGACAAATGGAGATAATGAAGTAGCAATATTATAAACGGATTTTATTGTTCGAATCTAAGAGCTTAGTTCAGTAAATTACGCATTAAAAATCAAATATTGTCTAATATACATTTATTTTGGACTAGCTGTATAGCCCGGCGTTGCTCAGGTGTAATGAAAGCTTTAAAACTAATCCATGCTCCTGCCTGAAGCTTAGACTCAGCCTAAAGAATATTTGTGTGAAGTTTGGTGAGAATCGGATAAAAATTGTGGATTTTTATAAAGGACATACAGACAGATAAACAGACACATACACAAACATCTTGCCTTATATATATATATATTATCGATTTTCTCCACTATTGTAAGAACTGCAACCTTGAAACCTCTGAATATCGTTTATGCTTTTGTCTATGAGTGTATCAAATTTGATTAAAGTCGGACCACTCCATCTATAACCCAATTTTTCGATTATTGATTTTCGATATTTATCGGGGGTACCTCGACACAAAACCTAACTAAGAACACTCGCAGACGCTTATAGTACAACTTTGTAAATTTTCAAGAAAATCGGTTCAGCCGTTTTGGAGTCTATAGGTAACGGACACACACAGACACAAACACACACGCACACAGACAAAGTTCCATTTATAAATAAGTTTAGATAGATATTTTCAACAGTACTTTTTAACCCATAAAAGTGTTTTTAGTTGCCATTAAAATTTTAAATTTCTGCATGAAACGCCAGGTGGTGGTGACTTGCATTAAAAGCAAAGAAAAACTCATGGTTATTGCCTCGATGGCAACACCATATATAGAAGACAACTCGCGTCCAACGTCACAATAAAAAAAACTACCAAGCACGACTTATCACGTGGTTGGTAGTCAGTGTAAATAGTCAAAAGTCAGTGATAGTGAATATATCGGTTTAGCGTTTTTGTGGGTTTCTTCCTGTGTAGAATAGGTCAGGAGGAACATTTTTTTTTTTTAATCATATCACCCCAAGCAAGGCGACAACGCCACTGATGCGCAGGGGGCTACGTAAAGGTAAAAAGAATGGAAAAGAGAAAGCCGGAAACCACATCCTAAACAAGGAACAAGGGATGGAACTCTTCACCTGTTTAAGAGACGTGGGTGGAGTGTGAACCGGGCGATAGTTTAGTCTATCTACTCCAATTGAAAAAAAATAAAAGAGAGTGAAAAGATTGGAAAAGAGAAAACCGGAAACCG
>JBBBDQ010001351.1:2645000-2750000 GCA_037127315.1 Ascarosepion bandense
TACCAGTCTATCCCAGTTTGTCTATATAAGTCTATTCCAGTCTATCTGTCTATTACAGTCTATTCCAGTCTATCTGCCTATTCCAGTGTATTCCAGTTTATTCCAGTCTATCTTTCTATTCTAGTCTATCTGTCTATTCCAGTCTTTTCCAGTCTATCTGTTTATTCCAGTCTATCTGTCAATTCCAGTCCATTCTAGTCTATTCCAGTCTAACTGTGTAATCCTATCTATTCCAGTCTATCTAGCTATTACAGTCTATCTGTCTATTGCAGTCTATTCCATTTTATCTGCATATTCCAGTTTATCAGTCTATTCCAGTCCATCTGTTTATTACAGTCTATTTCTAGTCTATCTGTCTATTTCAATCAATTCCAGTAAATCTCACTTATTCTAGTCTATTGCAGTCCATTCCCATTTATTTGTCTATTCCAGTCTATATGTTTATACCTGTTTATTCTAGTCTATCTGTCTATTCCTGTCTAACCCAGTCTGTCTGTCCCAGTGTGTTTATTGTAGTGTATCTCAGTCTCTCTATACCAGTCTATCCCAGTCTGTCTATTCAAGTCTATTGCATGCTATCTGTCAATTCCAGTCTATACCAGTCTATCTGTCTATTCCAGACTATTCCAGTCTATCTGTCAATTCCAGTCTATACCAGTCAGTCTGTCTATTCCACTCTATCTGTTAATTCCTGTCTATTCCAGTATGTCTGTCCATTACAGTATATTCCAGTCTGTCTATTCCAGTCTGTCTGTCTATTTCAGTCTATATATCTATTTAATCTATACCAGTTGATCTGTCTTTTCCAGTCTATTCCAGTCTATCTGTCTATTCTAGTCTATCTGACTATTCCTGTCTATTCCAGATTATCTGTCTATTCCAGTCTATTCCAGTCTATCTGTTTATTCCCGTATATTCCAGTCTGTCTATTCCAGTCTATTCAAATCTATCTGTCTATTCCAGTCTATCTGTCTACTCCAGTTTATTCCAGTCTATCTGTCTATTCTAGTCTATCTGTCTATTCCAGTTTATTCCAGTCTATCTGTCTATTCCAGTCTATCTGTCTATTCCAGTTTATTCCAGTCTATCTGTCTATACCAGCCTATCTTTATTTCAATCTATCTGTCTATTCCAGTCTATTTGTCTATTCTAGTTTATTCCAGTCTATCAGTCTATTCCAGTCTGTTCCAGTCTATCTGTTTATTCCAGTTTATTCCTGTGTATCTGTCCATTCCAGTCTATTCCAGTCTATCTGTCTATATATCTATCTATATATGTATCGACAGAAAGGTGATGTCAGTAGGCAGTTTACTATGCAAATTTCTGATGATGTAAAGCTGCTATGTGTTTGCTAGTTCACGGATCTTTTTTTCCTTTTTTTACCAATCTATGTGAAGATTGACCTGAAAAAATATTTTGCCATCTAACCGTAAATGTTCTATAATTTAACATTTAAAATGTTAGTGTGTCGCTAACAGCGTATGTTGAAACGATTAGGATTTGAAATAAACAACTAATCAACACATAACAATCAATATTCGAAGAAGAAATTTAGAAACTGTATATAGTTGCATCAATATATGTAGATTAACACTAGCTGAGCATGTACGTTTTGGTGCAGTGAATATCGTCTTGGAACGAGAAATCAGGGAGACGAGTTCGAATTCCAGTTGAATACCTTGCGTTTACTTCCGTACAAATACCCTTGGGAAAGGTATTAATCTGTCTCTTCTCTCCGGTTATGGATTAAATAACAGGACAGATTGGATTCTATAGCCTTTGTTGGCAACCAATCTACTGCAGAAAATATTGGCAACCTACTGCGGGATAATTAACTGCCCAGTCAGTCATGTCTCCCTTTCGAGACATGATCACCTGAGGCATGTATCACGTATGGCACTTAACTGACTGACTGATTATAATAGTTGAAAACATGATTAAGACTTCTTATGGGCATAAAGTGGGGGATCAGTTTTATATTGTTATGAAGTAATAAACTGAACCCATACTAATTATTACTTAATAATATGATACATCTCTTTTCCCTCTAGCTATGAGTCAAATAATAGGACAGATTGGGTTCTATAGCCTTGGCTTGCAACCAATCTACCGCAGAAAGTAATGGCAACTTACTGCGGGATAATCATTTGCCCAGTCAGTCATGTCACTTTCGGGATGTGATATCCCGAAGCGTTTATCTATTGACACTATCAGCACTCTGCCTTCGGGCGGAGAGCACTCTATGCCTTCTCTAAATACCATTGCAGTTGGCAGTAGAGAGTAATCGTAGAGATCCGTTACAGTTATTGGATAATTCCGAGAGATACCGAAGTTACCCAGAGACCAGACTAGCTCTGAGCTCTACTCAACGAGAATAATATACATGGATATCTATTTCCAACGATTTCATTTCAAGACTTGTATATTTTTTTTTTTACTAATAGTATTCCTGGATTTACTAACCTGCGTTCAAGTTTGTATATTACGTTCAATATAACCTACTTTTTTATCTCACACCTAATTGTGTGTAAGGCAGCGTTTTTGCTGTTTCAGTAACAAACTGTTTTTTGTAGGGGGCAGGATTGTTAGCCCTGTGTTCAACCCCCAAACCTGGAGGAAGGTGATTTTCTAAGCGTAGCTTAGACATAACACATGGTCAAAAGTAGGGGGGTACCCAGTGAGGATCGAACTCACTACTCAGTTATAATGATTCTAGCGAGACGAGCTTGTTAATCATTACACCACGCCGAGGTGCCCACACAACATTTACTGATAATGAAAAGTTACTGGTTTTGCTTTTGCGATATTTAAAGTCCCAACCTAGTTTTTTTTTCATCATTGGGCTATTAAAGCTAGGTTAGCCAAAAGAGATCTGTCAGGTCCTAGCCATCTTTATTTTCAGAGGTGCACCCTTGCACTGGGGTATCATCTTTTTTTTTTTTTAATCATATCACCCCAAGCAAAGCGGTAACGCCACTGATGCGCAGGGGGCTACGTAAGAGTGAAAAGATTGGAAAAGAGAAAGCCGGAAACCACATCCTAAACAGGGAACAAGGGATGAGCCTCTTCACCTGTTCAATAGACGTGGGTGGAGTGTGAACCGGCCGATAGTTTAGTCTCTCTACTCCAATTGAAAAAAAAGTGAAAAGATTTGAAAAGAGAAAGCCGGAAACCACATCCTAAACAAGTAACAAGGGATGAGCCTCTTCATCTGTTCAATCTGAGAATGCTCTCATATAAAGCAGAAAGTACTAGGACCCACTAGTGAAACATAGAACGCCGGTATTGATCAGATAGGCTTCAGAAGCCTGGCCATTGATTGCAACCTTCAAGGACCTAGGAAGTGACGATTACGGGAACTATTCTATAGATTACATATCTACAGAAGTTTGTAGCAATCCCCTATATCACACCTTTACAAAGGAACTTTATGTATATAAATATCAAACACTAAAAAAGTTCAGCAAATCGAAAAACATCTTCCGAAGACTCTGTTGATTACGGAACTCCAATTTTTAAATAAGTTTTTATTCCTCAAATAACTGTTGTCCTTTAAAATCACCTACATGCTAAATTCAGGCGCTATTGCTAAAATATAAATTAAAACCAGTGTTTGTTATACTCTTCGTCTTTTTGAAATAATATCTTGGTCTTTGCCAGATTTACAAAACACTGCATTGTGATCACATTAGCAAAAATATGTTCGAAATATGAATCTTTAATTATAATTATGCTGGATATTTATTTTTAGATTGTTGATAAAATGTTATCGTACAATAATAGAAAATGTCGACAATATTCTAATATTGGCGATATTTGAAAATGCTGAAATATTTATTTGAAGTTTATTTATCTATTCGAAACTTTTTCGAGCAGTATCTTGAAAACAGGAAAGAAACATGTTAAGAAAGCGATGTGTGCTGATTTCGCTGTCATCAATAGTACACATGCTGACTTACTTTTACTTAATGCCTGGGCTTAACAGTAAACATCAAATCAAAATGACTATTATTGATGGAGAGCAGAATATTTTAAAAATGTCATTTAAACAATAACTAGCGTCAACCGGCAATTCTGAATTGTGCTTAATAAATAATTAATATGAAAGCATAAAGACAGTCATTTAAAGAAAACATGTTCTTCTCACTGAAATTTACGAGTCCTGTCCTGATAGAATCTTTTTTTTATAATCATATCGCCCCAATCAAGGCAATCTATTGCCACAGGTGCGCAGGGTGTTACATAGTTATGAGAAAGAGCGACAGGTTACAGGGCGTGTCAGAAAGTGTGTAAGAGAAGGGTTAAAATACTGAGAGTGGAGTGGACAGAGAAAGGAACATGAGAGAGAGGATGCAAGTTAGCAAGATAGCAGATGACTATTGACTTTACACTTAAACTCCTGGAGATTGTAGCTGTCGGGGAAGCAAGTAAACGGAAGGGAATTCCACAGGCTGGAAGTTTAGAATAGGCGGGAGTAGAATTTGTGTTTAAATTTTATTGGTTTCACAGTAAAAGGGTGGGACCTAGTTGCTAATCTGGTGGCTCGAGCAAATTTATGCGTACGGGGAACCAGAAAGACAAGTTCATCGGAGCAAAAGCCGTGAAAGTATTTGTAGAAGAGACTTGTAGAAAAACCCAAGAACAGGCTTATCTACTTAATTTATTTCTTACCTCCTCACCCCGCTCTTGCCGAGCCTTGCAATTCTGCCCTCTTTGTAAATCTGACCACTCTGTGGTATCTATTGATATTTCTACAAATCATCTATTAAACCTCTATCCATAAAATCTCTTTCCGTTACTAGGATACTGATTTGGACTCACTTCGTTATTTTATTATGCCCCATAGACTGACATCTTCAACCCCTAAATGAAAATCGTTCACTGAGGTTTCTTCATCTCTTCTCGTAAATACCAGGTGAAACCTCAATTCCCTCAGGCAAGCAATACGGCTTTCCTTCCTCCAGATCAACTGCTGATGTACTGACACTAATTGCAAAAAAAACTATCACACTCTAGATAAAAACGGCAAGGTTCGGGCTGTAGCATTGAACATCTCAACAGCCTTCAACAGAATCTAGAATACGGGTCTCCTACATAAGCTGAAAAATAACGGTGCCCCTGGGTACATTTTTAACTGATCAAGTCTTTCCTATCAAATTGTGAAATTAAAGTTAGGTTAGATGCTAGGAAAGTCTTTTCACTGTGTCTGCCAAGATCATTTTTTATACTAGAATCTATCTTATATATCTATAAGTATACTATACGCCCATGCTTAGAATATTGCTGCCAAATATAGTCCGGTTACCCCGCTGTTTGCTTTGAGTTTCTTGATAAGATTCAAAGAAGAATCAGCAATATTGTTGGTCCTGGTCTGGTGGCTGGGCTTCAATAACCTACCAGCCGCCGTAAGGTTGCTTTTTTTAAAATAAATACCTTCCTGAACTTGTTCAGATAAGCTCTTCGTTTGGTAACTCGACTTTATGAATTTAAGCACAATACTATACTAGCGTCAAGATAACCATCAATTTACTGTTGATCTGGTTAGATGTAGCCGTAATTTCTATGCTAATAACTTCTTCTATCGCAAGTCTCTCCTCCCTTCCAACTACATGAATTTTAGCCAAATTTATTCTACAAAATATAAATACAGAGTCAATCACTATCTACTGTCCTTCTGATCACTCTTTTTTCTTTCTGCTCACTAATAATATCACTATTTCTAATTCTTTCACACAGTGTAACCTCCTTGCGTCTTAGTGGCTTTACTGCCTTTCTGGGATGATAACGTTTAAAAAAGTTAAAAACACTTATTGTTGTGAGTTCTGTCAGTTAAAGTACTTTTAGCGTACACAGCACATATGTCCTTTGTTTTGCTTATGAGGTATCTTTGCTTTTATGGTAATAAAAAAACATCAAGTGTCTAAAATACACGTTATAATCTTCCATTTTCATTGGGACACAAAATGACACGAATTCAAACTTTCTTTCTTAATAGATAGTCGGAAGTGTGCTCTAAAAGTAAGCATATTATATCTGTCAATAAATTCGACGTGTTCTAACGTATTGGAACATGAATGACTAAAAATTGACAGAAAGTTTCCGAATAAACCAATATATATATATATATCTTGGAGTAGATAGACTAAACTATCGCCCTGTTCACACTCCACACACGTCTATTGAACAGGTGAAGAGGCTCATTCCTTGTTTCCTGCTTAGGATGCGGTTTCCGGTTTTCTCTTTTCCAATCTTTTCACTCTTTTCTTTATTTTTTTTTTTCAATTGGAGTAGATAGCCTAAACTATCGCCCGGTTCACACTCCACCCACGTCTATTGAACAGGTGAAGAGGCTCATCCCTTGTTCCCTGTTTAGAATGTGGTTTCCGGCTTTCTCTTTTCCAATCTGTGAGAGTAATCAAATTGTGAACCACCACTAGTACGGGTGTTGAATCAAAAAAAAAAAAATACATCGAAAAATTTTGTAAGAAAAAAAGAGGTGATATTTTTCCGATGTTCAGAATTAAAGAATCCCTTCTATCGTTCGGTTTAGCACAAAATGAACTAATAATCTCTTATGACGGTGGTAGACTCTTGCTGGTTGACACAGTTTGTTTTCCGAAGCGTTTTATTAACTCGATTCAATAGATACGAGTTTCCTTATCTACTGATAAGAAAGAAGTGTGAAAACCTCAGATGAAATCAATAGATTTCGTTTCTTTTGCGTTTCTAATCATTGGTCATTTTTTTTACATTAAAAAAAAACGATTCATTAGTTTCCGAAATTGAATTTTTGATCAATTTTATTGGTCGCCATGGAGCAATAAAATGACCTTACGTCGATTCATTTATCAGCAAGATGTTCAACAGTTTTTAATTTAATTTCCGTTTAATTTAATGAATAAAAACGAAAAGCCACCGAGGGAATGAATGAAGAACAGAAAGAAAAAAAAGGTAGACATGAATCGAGTCTTCCTTATGAAAGAAGATATTTTCAAACAGTATATATCCAACAATACGAACAAAAAATTTTGAATAACAAAATTGTAAGAAACGTTTCGCTTGATGCACACTAATAAAGTACCTTTGCTTCATATGACTAAAACAAACATCTTTACATGACAGCAAAAGTATACAGATAAAAAGTATCAGCGAAGGGTCATACGTGATACACATTTGGGCGATCATGTCTCGAAAGAGACATGACTGACTGGGCAGAAGATTATCCCGCAGTAGGTTGCCATTGCTTTCTGCGGTAGACTGGTTGCCGACCAAGGCTATAGAACCCAATCTGTCCTGCTATTTAACCCATAACTGGAAGGAAGAGACGGATTAATACCTTTCCCAAGGGTATTTGCGCGTAAGTGAATACAATGGATTCAGCTGGAATTCGAACTCGACTCCCCGGTTTCTCGTTCCGAGCCGATATCCAATGCACCACAACGCAATCAAATGAAAACACGAGCCAATGATCAACTAAGAAAATGGCACATAGCGGAAAGGTATTGTTTTTATAAATTCACTTAGAAATAATTACAGGTATTTATACCTGTCTGAATATTTACGAATATTCTTAGGTGTGCGCACGAGAGTGTATAAGTTGCACACAGAATCTAATATCATCTAAAGAAATATCAAAGTATAAAAAAACCCTACATCATTTACATTGTTTAGAGTATTGTTATCTTTATTGCTTTATGACCATGTTTACGACGTTTTGGCTGTTCCACGCTCCGGCCTTCTTCAAGTGCTAGTAATTTTAAACCTAACCTTTTATTTCCATCAGTGGAGTGTATCATTTTAATTCAATGTGCAATGCTACTTCCGGTAGCCATTTACTTATCTCCCTTTAACTCAACCTTTTAAGTTATTTGTTAATCACTACTGTAGTTTGGTATTGAATTCACAACTCTTTGGGTCAAGTTAATGGAACTAACCAACGCCTATATATACTGGGCCATGTGACCTTGAGGCTCGAATTTTCCAGCACCTGAAGAATGCAGAAACGTACAATAAAGATGAGGACAACAGTCTGAAAAATATAAACAATGTTAATCTTAGTTCATCTCAGAAATGTAGACAAATAAAATAAAGATTTTTTTTATTTTAAATATACTTCTCTTTACTAAATGGCTATGAATGTCACTTTTATTGGCTGTAGAAGATAAACGAATTTATAAATAAGATTTTAAAATAAGTGGACTTAAATAATCAGCCATTATTATTAGTAGTAGTGGTAGTGGTAGTAAGATAAGTTTTAATATAAGATATTCCTTCAAGAATATTTAAAAACCTGGCGAGTCTAAATGTTTGGCTTTAACGAAATAAATGAATAGCAATTTATATTTTCTTTCACTGTCTACTCTTTACGGTCAATTCAACTCTAAAGAAAATTTAAGGTAAAGCAATTACGTTGTTTATATGCCTTTCATTAAATAAGTATAAATGTCACTTTTATTGCTATGGGAAAAGTGGAATTAAATAGTCAAGATCTGTAAATGTATTATTATTTTTATCATTATTCATCATATATTTCGATTTATTATTATTAGTAGTATTATTAAATGATTAGTATTATTAGTAGTAGTAGTAGTGTGGGCATCAGTAAGATTATCTTCAATATCAGTCAGTTAAGTGCCATACGTGATACACGCGTTGGGCGATCATGTCTCGAAAGAGACATGACTGACTGGGCAGAAGATTATCCCGCAGTAGGTTGCCATTGCTTTCTGCGGTAGACTGGTTGCCGACCAAGGCTATAGAACCCAATCTGTCCTATTATTTAACCCATAACTGGAGGGAAGGGACGGATTAATACCTTTCCCAAGGGTATTTGCGCATAAGTGAATGCAAGGAATTCAACTGGAATTCGAACTCGGTTCCCCGATTTCTCGTTTCGAGCCGATATCCACTGCGCCACAACGCACAAGATGCCATAAATAATATTTTTCACTTATTGCGGGCATAAATATTTGCCTATAATGAAAACGGTGATAGAAGTTTATTTTAGGAAGCACTCTTTCACAATCCCCGGCTTGGTGAACTTTTCTTAGAATTAGTCATGTGATCCTTAATGGCCCATCTCTTCTTGTATTGAGAGCTAACAGTTTTGATGTAGACATCATGAAGAAATGCCCCCTGGACATGTCGAGAAAATCTAACTATTGGAACATAATATGTTGGATTTGTGAATAAGGACAGTCTTGTGTAATACTTGCTAGCTTAGCTTTTCATGACCAGAGAGAAGGTACGAAGAACATATCGACACTTTGATAGCATGCTTTTTTATTCTGTATAAAATTAATCTACTTTCTTTCGTCTACTCCTTAAGCGTTTTTATTATTTGAATATTTAGGTAAACATCTGTACCCACGTCAGGTATTGCTAAACCACCCACATACATATGGTAAATCCAACAGCCTCATCAGATAGTGTTGTATATCAATAAACAGACAAACACGCATATATATAAAAATATATCAAGTGATATTTTTATTAATGAACGATGGACCGTGTAGCCTAGTGAACAGAGAGTGAGAGCGCGCTTCTAAGGGTTGACGGGGGGGTCGTCTGTTGCTCCTCTGGTCTGGTCTGGCTCTCTCGTCTGCCTCTGTCTCTCTGCCTGCGTCTGAAATCCGTGCGCCGAGGTCTTTTATAATCTCCAAACCGGTACTTCCGGATTTTGCCTCGCCCACGCACGCCACGTAATTCTCAGAGACACCTGTTCTGTCTGCCTCTTGTAGCCATTTCCGCTACTGCCGGAAATAAGGTCAAACAAACATCCGTTCCTTTCAACGACCGGAAAACACCCCCGCTTGCATCAGCCTTTCCTCGGGTGGGGCGAGATTGTTATATTACAATAAAAGTGCCCGGAAAAAACATCATCATTGCAGAATTTTGAATAAACATAATTGTTTATAAATTGATAGACACTAAAAATGTGGTTGTTATTTATTTCTCTCTTAATTGTTAATTTTTTAAATCAGTTTTTTAGCCCTTAAGACAGATCAAATCTGCCTCAAGAAATAGGAAGATTTCGTTAGAAACAAAATGAATAACGTTGAACTACTATATAATATTGTTGTAAATTATCTGAGTTGGTGAATAATTTTGTGAAGAAGTGTATCTTTATGAAACTGTAAAAAATATGCAAACTGGATAACATAAGAATAATAGACATGTTTTGATAAATATTTGATTGTTGTCAAAGTTAAGAATTCGGGCAAAATTTCCCGTGTCAAGAAAATATTTCTTTGTTTTGAAACCAGCGTAGCCAAGGTCAGATGCTATGGGTTTTGAAATTATGTAAACAAAATCTCAAAATATGATGTAATCACTTATATAAGAGACATAATTAGTAAAAGTAGCAGTTCATGAGCATTTTATATCAGAACTCAGATCGAGAAAGACACGGGAAAAGTGCGGTTGCTAGCCCCTTCGATGCGTGTGTGCTGACACCTTCGACTCCACCTCTTACTCTACGTTACGTCTCATGAATATCGGATATAAGATATGTTGTCTACATTTGTTTATACATACGTGTTGGCTTACGGCCTATCACGTTAAATACATCGGTTCTCGCTCGATCACCGAAGTTAAACAACTTTGAGCCTGGTCAGTACTTAGATGGGTGACCGCTTGGGAATACCAGGTGCTGTAAGCGTATATTGTGGTTCAGTGGATATCGGCTCTGAAAAAGTAATCGGTGAGCCGAGTTCGAATTCCAGTTGAATACCCTGAATTCACGTAAGCACTGGTACCGTTGGGAAAGGTATTAATCCGTCCCTTCCCTCTAGTTATGGCTTAAATAACAGGGTAGGACTTGGGGACCCTACCTTTAAAAACAAATCCCAATGAATCTTCAAAACAAAAACAATGAAACAAATAAACTAATTGAAACAAATCAAAAACGATTTTCAGCATTAAAAATGACCTAATGAAGGTCGATATGCTGGTTAAATAAACTAACCAACATACGTGTTACGGTCGTCATTTTATTCAGTGAGAATATCGTCATTTTATCAGCGTGAAAAAGGCAAGCGATTTGATAAGAGAGAAGATAACAAGTTTTGGGACCCCGTCGTCGAATTAATAATCGTTGTTCCATCGAAGGGTATGCAGCATATATGTCGTTTTGGTTTCCAGGTTATACAGAATACGTCGCTCTGATATCAGTCACCGGTATATGAACTGATTTTATATGACAGTGAATGCTGGGCAGTTTCTTCACAAATGAAATTGCGACCTGGGGAAAAAGCGATATGGTTCTCAATAAAGAAGCTTAAAATAATTGGATAGCGTTTGTGGGCAATGAAGATGTTTTGAAGAAAATAAAAATAAAAAGGTACATTAAGAATTAGAAATTGTTTAAATTTATCGAAAACCTAATGAGGAAAAAGGTCTTGGGAAATTTAACACTCAAAGGACATATTGAAAGCAAAAGAAGCACAGAGAAACAGTGAGTAAACATGCTTTCTCACCGCCGTAAGATTTGCCTGTTTGTCATAAATACTTTCATGGTAAATGTTCGGAAGTGCTCTTCGCTTTGTGTTGTGGGATCTCCTTTTTTCTATGATAATGGACTCGATTTGAGTATACATATACTCCTGCCATAGAACAGTATCAGATCCGTAGAGTTGCAGTGCGAGTACCGTAAGAGGTCCGTAAGTTACCGAACGATACCGAAGTTACACAGAGAGTACCGCATCAGTAGTCATAGTAGCTCTAAGCCCCACTCAGCCAGAATAATATTACACGGATATACTAATTCCAGCAGGGAGTCACTTCAAAGACCTGTATATATATTCCTTACTAATCGTATTCCTGGATTACTAACCTATGTTCCAGTTTGTATCTTTATGTTTAACATAACGTATCTAAAAATACCTGTTTTGTTGATCATTATTTTGTGCGATTCCTCACCCGGAATCCACAGCACAATGGGACCTAGAGTTTTTGATTTTAAGCTCAGTACCTGACTGGCGTCGAGATCTCATCATTTATGGTTGAGCTGGTTAGATGTAGCCGCAAGTTCTATGCTAATACATTCTTTTCTAGCGCTTTTCGCTTGTGGAACACCCTTTCCGGCTCCATGCTTTCCAGTTAACTTTAATCTTTAAAAATTTTAATGAAATGTCTGTCGCTATCTACTGTCCTTATTACTGTTTAACAATTCTTCTGCTTGTAATTCTGTTTTCATTAGTAATAATTCTGTTTTTAAGTCTGTTTTCATAAGTAATTATTCTTTTTCTAATTATGTTTTCATTAGTATTTAATCTGTTTTAATTCTATTTTCATTAGTAATTATTCTGATTTTAATTCTGTTTTCATTAGTAATTATTCTGTTTCTAATTCTGTTTTCTTTAGTAATTTTTCTTTTTCTAATTCTGTTTTCATTAGTAATTTTTCTTTTTCTAATTCTGTTTTCATTAGCAATTATTATTTTTCTAATTCTGTTTTCATTAGTAATTTTTCTTTTTCTAATTCTGTTTTCATTAGCAATTATTATTTTTCTAATTCTGTTTTCATTAGCAATTTTTCTTTTTCTAATTCTGTTTTCATTAGCAATTATTATTTTTCTAATTCTGTTTTCATTAGCAATTTTTCTTTTTCTAATTCTGTTTTCATTAGTAATTTTTCTTTTTCTAATTCTGTTTTCATTAGCAATTATTATTTTTCTAATTCTGTTTTCATTAGTAATTTTTCTTTTTCTAATTCTGTTTTCATTAGTAATTTTTCTTTTTCTAATTCTGTTTTCATTAGTAATTATTCTGTTTCTAATTCCTCCAAACCCAGTCACCCATTGTATACTATTGTCTTTAGTCTGTCGCATGGAGTGAAATCGATTAAAAAGACTAATTAGAAAGCTTGGGTGGCAGAACATGGGAAGAATAATAACGAGCAAAACATTTCTTAGAGATGCAAAAGCTATAATACCTTGGAGAGTTATGGATGCCGGTTTCATGAAGGGACATGACGCATAGAAAGAAGGAAATTGTTGTCGGATCTCGCCCTTTTGTATATGATAATCAACTCGACTGAGTGTACATATAATCCTGCCATAAAGAGAACAGCAATCTGAAATCAGTTGTAGTTGCAGTTTACAGTGGAGAGTAATCGTAGAGATCCGTTACAGTTATCGAAGAATTCCGACAGAAACCAAATTTACCCAGAGATTAGACCAGCTCTGAGCTCCACTCAGTTAAGTTACCCGGACATAGTATTTCACTTCAAAACTTGTATATATTTATTTCTACTAATAGTATTCCTGAACTGACTAACCTGAATTCCAGTTTGTATATTACGTTCAATATAACCTACTTTTCTGTCTCCATATCTGTTTTTGCTGCGGTTCTTCATCCGGAATCCACAACAAAATGGCGAGGAAGATTCATACACAAGTCGTCCACAACATAAATATATAACTCTCACATCGTAAAATAACAACGTTCTCCCTTCCGAATGATATTAACCATTAGTTATTATGTTTTACTTGATTTTTTCAGTTGATCTGTACAGAGCGTTTTTTTTTTTCAGAAGAATTGGTTCCTAAGAACGTTTAGGAATTTAAAGAGAGTTTTTTTTTTCTATAGCAAATTGGAGAATTTTTTTACTTTTTACTAGCAGTGATCTGAGGCCAGAAGTTAATGTGATAAATCAAAATAACTTTTAACTGACAGTCCAGAAAATTTTACAAGAAAAAAATACATCCTGCATATTCTAAATAGTAAATATTTCTCTATTTATATTGGAACCTCAACTAAAAAAATATGTAAAGAAAAAAAGAAAGCGAGAACCACTTTCAGGATCCCAGCAAGCATGGCAAAATTTTAGCGAAGCAAAATACAAATATAAAAAATCTTTTGCTTTTTAAATAAACGTAAGGATAATGGCATCCCACTAGTAAAAAAATGTGTTGGCTAAAAAATGAAAACAGTGAAATATACAAAATCTCCATGGTGAAAACTCAAAGTAATGTGCATTGGAAATAGAAAATGTACAAAAAAAAAAAAAATAAATAAATGGGTTGAAACAGAACCTAATATTTGTGACAAAGCGGTAAGAAAATGATGTGGAACTTAAATACAGAGAAGATTAAGGAAAATCAGTACAAACAGAAAAATATGTTTAAAGTGGACTGTAGAGAAATAATCATGGCGTGTATACGATTAGATGAAAGCGATATTAAGCGATGAATAACTAATCTGCATGGACCTAAACAATAATTCTAGAACTTTTGTTCAAATGAATCAGCTGCATGAAAACAAATTATTCATGATTTATATTTTTTAATAATCTAACCCAGAAGCAAGGCAAAAAGCCACTAAAATGCAAGGGTTTATTAGAAATGAAAAAAAAGGTTTTAAGAGAATGAACTGAAAATCTAATTCTGAAGAGAAAAATAGGGGAAAATTTTAAATGTTGTTAAAAAAACGAGTAAGAATTATGGGATTGCATGCCATTTAAATAAGAGAGGTTAAAGTAATTATTATCGGAATATTCAATACACGTATCGACTTTGAAATTATGAACAGTATCTTTTGACATACATACCTTGTTTACTTAGGTTGGGAGAAATAACAGGGTTGATGTCATATCGACAGTGTAGGGGCCTCGGTGATGCTTGTCAAATTGGCCTTGTCCCAAACGCGACCGAAGTTCGCACAATTTAAATATCAGAAGGCTGAACAGATACTGAGATGGATAAAATATTTCGTCCTTACATCAAAGTAAAATTGTACTTAACGCAGAAGTTGGAGTGTTCTATTGTTGTTGTTGTTTTCTTTGCCGGTGTGGAGTAATAAAAAAGAAGAAAAAAATGGAAGAAGAGGCAAAATAAATATATGTCGACGCGACATGACCTTGGCTTGAAGTTTCTTCCTTACATTGTGACGAGTTGCTATCAAATACCGCTCCCAGTCTGACTGTCGTGACCGGTCACGGAACGTAGTTTAAGTAGTGAAATTTATCATGTGACGGACTCCAGCAGGCATTTTCATTCTGTAGGAGTGAAAAAAAAATTTGACTAGCGTCATGTATGAATTTTCTATTGTCTATCAAATCAGGATCCAGAATTTTACCTTTCACACTGACTTGTGAAATTTGCCTTTGTCTGGGATTTTTCAAAATGCTTTTGTCGTTTGAATCCGATTTTGCGGGTGTGCAATTTTACTTTATGTGTTTTAGTTAACTGTTGGATGATATAGTATTTGTATCCTATAACAGACATTGATATTACTATGAAATCGTTTGTGGTTAATGAACCCGGAATCTGAAAAGTAAACACAGTTATATTCATAACACGAAAGTGATTCGTTGGTTCCCTTATGAGGGAGAAGTCAAATATCTTTCATGAATTTATCATCTTGTTTCAGTTCAACATATACAGGTCATTTTGATCGAATTTTTTAGCACCAGTTGTAGTCAGTTGCCTACATTGTACCCCCCCCGCATCTGATGCAAAATCTTATTACGCTGGGGTCGGCTGCGACAGTTCGCCATGAAGAGTTTATTTTGGCATGAGTGAACCACGTGACTAAGTGGATGCTTCATAATCATATATGATATATATGATGATATACAAATGATTTTTCTAGGAACTAAGCAATTATAGATATATGAGATATAAGAACTACCCAGTCAAAATAAATAAGGAACCTGTCTTAAACTAAGTCACCTCTCCTGACCCATATCTCTAAGGCTACAATACGGCCGACTAAATCAGAATAAGCTCCCATCCCACATTCACTTAAACATCATATCACATAAATAAACCGTTTTCACCATTTAATTTTCATTTCAACTTATCACCCGATGAGAAGCGCACATAGCAGCTTCGAAACGCGAAAATTTTTGTGTAGTGATACTATGAATTTATAAACCATTGTAACAACCATTACAATATATATATATATATATATATATATATATATATATATATATATATACTCTTGTTCAAATTAATTGAAACAACTGCTTTAGTTTCTTTTCTCTCCCCATACGGGCAACTTTTGATCCACTGGAGTTACAGGGTGTAATCAGTTTCTATTTTTTCCTCAGATGAGGTCATTTGCAGTGGTGTGCAGTAATATGAATCTGTTTTCGAAGTCTATGATGAAATTTGTTTGCCCTAAAATAATATTGCGCCATCTGTGATTGCATCAGATTTTTATTCCGCCCAGACACTATTGTCTCGACTGTCGACTAGTTGACTTACGGTCATTGTCTGCGATTGATGTTTCTCCAAGGAAGTGTACGAAAATTGTAACACAGCTCGGTAAGCCTTAAGTAGACCTCGCGGATATTGTTGGTATCAGCCTTTCAACTGTCAGTCGTGTCATCAAGGCAAAAAACCCCCCAAAAAAAACAAGCTAAATCCATCAGTTCAAAACGTAAAGAAAAATGTGTTCAGTAGAGAAAAACAATGCTAATTGACAATGTATACGTGATCAGAGAAAGTGTGAAAGATTCTAGGAATACATTTTTGTTTTGTTTCAATTAATTTGCTCAATGGTATATATATATATATATATATATATATTCATTTAGATAGGTGTGGGCTTGTGACCCTGGGTTTCACGCTCTTGCGATCGTCAGACAAATTGATTCTCTATCACTGATATTGAGCGCTTTCGAATAAGTACCGCGCATATATAATATATAAATAATATAATATATAACAAATTCCATATATATATATATGCAATCAGCTGTCTAACCGTACTGATGACCTGTGATACAGCGAAACATATCTGTCTGCGGATGACTATATATATATATATAAATATAGTTATATATAGAGAGAGGGTACGATAGTAAATTATAGCTTTTTTTTTCATTTCATGCATGCGCCTCGTTTGTTTTTGATATGTCGACTAGAAAGTATAGTTGGGTCAGGTGGGAACAGCTGTTGATATCAAGAACATCGTGACGCAATTGACTCTGCCAGAACTTTGGAAACGGTATGCTGTATTGTTTGGCATTAAGGTTGGAAGCTTTAATACGAACATTTCAGAGTGTTTGAGTGTCAATCTGTGGACAGCGCAGAAGATTCGGAAAAAGTTGGATGAGTCAAACTGGGAATAAGAAAGTACAGCAGCCTAGAAAAAAAGAACTATCGTATTTGCGGTCGAGGCACTCAACACAGAGGCCTACATTTGAAGTACTGCAGGAAGAGAGCCCATTCATGGCTGTCAGTTTCAACGACCACATAAGCCCTTATATCTGTGGCCACCTAACTTCTAAGACTGCAACTGCCTTGATTATTATGTGTGGAGTGTAGTTGAGCAAGAGATCAACAAAACAAAACTCCTTGTAGCACCGAAGATGAACTGAAAGCAATGATTATGGTAGCATTTAACAGCTTACACAAGGAGAGGCAGGAGACTCTGAAGTCGCCTGGAGGCTGTGGTTGAAGCCAATGGCGATTTTATTGAATAAATTTACTCTTTAGTATTTCAAAATAATTTTGATAAATATATACATATTTTAAGATGAGATGTTAGTGCTATTTCCATTTTTGCATTTCTCGGTCTCCCACTCTCTCTCTCTCTCTCCCTCTCTCTCTCTCTCTATATATATATATATATAATTATTTATCTATCTATCTCCCTATCTATCTGTGAGAGAGAGAGAGAGAGAGAGAGAGAGAGAGAGAGAGAGAGTCTAACACACACGCACACGCACACGTTTATTGTTTTGAGTAAATTTGAATAGTGAAATTAAACCAGCGAATTTTATTTAATTATCGAGAGATCTGACCTAGGGCAGAAGTTGCACCCATTGAATCTGGGTCATCAGAAGACAATGGAAATGAACGAAATAATTTTTATCGATTAAAAATTGAAATAGAGCCGAGTAAGCTAGAAGGAACTTTGAAATTCGCATGATTTTGGCTGAAGCAGCCAGAACCCCGTGATAATCGCATGTGAAGTAGTATGGCCAAGGGTCGGTTATAATCAGCCGGTTTTTCTATATAAACGCATAGTTATGCTGAAAAAGAGAGTCAGACCACAACCGTGGAAGCGTACGGTTGAGTAAGATCGGGTCTCTCCGATGGAGTGGTGTTGTTGACAAAACAACCTCCTAACCGAAGATGTCTTTTTATGAAAGAGAAAGTAAAATATATTTTATATTTTACTTACATTTAGGTCTGGTCCTATTGTTTCAGACGGAGGCTTTTGTTGCAGATTATATTTGCTGTTGCTGACGGTGACGATGAAAGAACAAAGAAGATGAAGAAGATGATGAAATGATTATGTGAAACGGATTTTTGTGAAGAAGTCGGATTGAGTGGTTCCCGACAAAGTTATTTATGATTTGTAAAGTTTAATCGTCGCCCAATTTGTTACAGATTTTTGAAATTTAATAGTCGCCCAAGAACTTTGAGAAGTATCGTCGTTGCAGCGGTTGCACGTAAAAACAAAGCCGAGTATATGAAGCTTATTGTTCGTCACCAGCCTAACAACATCGGAATTGCATCATCCAGCACCTTTGATCAGACACCGCGGCCCAGCATTTTATTTGAGAAGAATTGTCTCCGTCAAAAGTCTAGCGAAAATTTTCGAAAAGAGAAGAGTGGCCCGGGCAAGCGTTGGGAGGAGGAATGCCACTATAGTATTAAACCCCGCACAGAAATCTTTATCTCTCCATCGCGAGAGTTATATATCTTTCTGAGACGATTTAACAAGTCACACGCACATTCTCTGTCTGTCTAGAATCCAGTGTATGAGTTTTTATGTTAAATACTTTTCTTCTCTGTAACCCTTTTTCTTTTCTACTATTCTTTTCTTCTATATAAAAGACGTTAACAATGCAACCAGCCATTGAATATTTGTTTGTCCGGATTTCTGCAGATATTATTATTTTTTTTTTGCTGCATTCTAAATTTCTTAACTCAAACTCCCCAGCCATGTCTACATCTTCAGTCGACCTTGAACAGACTAACAACACTTCTGCTTTCTTGATCAATAATCACAACGAGGGCAGGAAGCAGATTTAAACCGGCGGATCGGTCGACTAATGTACGGATGCTCAGGGGATCTACGGCTAATTCCTTAAGCTCGGGTAGGACGGAGTAGACAACTCAACTCAGAGAGGAAGACGCCGGAGGTTGAGAGGCTAGGGAGGAAGGGTTATATATATATATATATATATATATATATATATATATGATTCTATATAATCGGTAAAGATGACAGATACATACGGCTGTAGATAAAAGTCAGTAAAGAACAAGGATATGGTTAACGGATATATGCGGCCGTAGATGATGTCATCAAAGTGCAAAAACAAGCATCCCATAAGAGTTTTAAGTCGATATAAAAGCCTACAATTTTTGACTGTAGATACAGAAGACCCTTGCTGGTTTCCGACTCCCGACGACCCCTTCGTGTGCGTGAACTCTTTCCGACTGCTTTACTGTTTCACACAACATCACTGTCGAAGAATAAAAATATGATATATTTTTATATATACGTATTCTTCATTTTTTTTCCTTTCAGCGTAATGTACTACATATATATACATATATAATTATTTGCTTCTAAGAATGAAAATTTTATAAGTGAGCGGTAACTCGCAATGCTCACTAGAGACAACTTTTGTCTGCAACGGATGCAGAACGAGCGAATGTAAAAAACAAGAAGATTACGGCTCTCCCCATCGTTTTTGTTTTGATTCGACGGTTGGAGGCAAAATGAAAGAGAGATAGAGACAAAACTATAGAAAGACAGAGAAATACAAAGACGGACAGATATAGAGAGATATAGAGAGACAGAGAAATACATAGACGGACATATATAGAGAGAGATAGAGAGACAGAGAAAGACATAGACGGACATATATAGAGAGATATAGAGACACAGAGAAATACATAGACGGACATATATAGAGAGATATAGAGAGACAGAGAAATACATAGACGGACATATATAGAGAGATATAGAGAGACAGAGAAATACATAGACGGACATATATAGAGAGAGATAGAGAGACAGAGAAAGACATAGACGGACATATATAGAGAGATATAGAGAGACAGAGAAATACATAGACGGATATATAGAGAGAGATAGAGAGACAGAGAAAGACATAGACGGACATATATAGAGAGATATAGAGAGACAGAGAAATACATAGACGGACATATATAGAGAGAGATAGAGAAACAGAGAAAGACATAGACGGACATATATAGAGAGATATAGAGAGACAGAGAAATACATAGACGGACATATATAGAGAGATATAGAGAGACAGAGAAATACATAGACGGATATATATAGAGAGATATAGAGAGACAGAGAAATACATAGACGGACATATATAGAGAGAGATAGAGAGACAGAGAAATACATAGACGGACATATATAGAGAGATATAGAGAGACAGAGAAATACATAGACGGACATATATAGAGAGATATAGAGAGACAGAGAAATACATAGACGGACATATATAGAGAGATATAGAGAGACAGAGAAATACATAGACGGACATATATAGAGAGATATAGAGAGACAGAGAAATACAGAGACGGACATATATAGAGAGATATAGAGAGACAGAGAAATACATAGACGGACATATATAGAGAGATATAGAGAGACAGAGAAATACATAGACGGACATATATAGAGAGATATAGAGAGACAGAGAAATACATAGACGGACATATATAGAGAGATATAGAGAGACAGAGAAATACATAGACGGACATATATAGAGAGATATAGAGAGACAGAGAAATACATAGACGGACATATATAGAGAGATATAGAGAGACAGAGAAATACAGAGACGGACATATATAGAGAGATATAGAGAGACAGAGAAATACATAGACGGACATATATAGAGAGAGATAGAGAGACAGAGAAAGACATAGACGGATATATAGAGAGATATAGAGAGACAGAGAAATACATAGACGGACATATATAGAGAGAGATAGAGAGACAGAGAAATACGTAGACGGACATATATAGAGAGATATAGAGAGACAGAGAAATACATAGACGGACATATAGAGAGAGATATAGAGAGACAGAGAAATACATAGACGGACATATATAGAGAGATATAGAGAGACAGAGAAATACATAGACGGACATATAGAGAGAGATATAGAGAGACAGAGAAATACATAGACGGACATATAGAGAGATATGTAGAGAGACAGAAAAATACATAGACGGACATATAGAGAGAGAGATAGAGAGACAGAGAAATACAAAGACGGACATATATAGAGAGAGATAGAGAGACAGAGAAATACATAGACGGACATATATAGAGAGAGATAGAGAGACAGAGAAATACAAAGACGGACATATATAGAGAGAGATAGAGAGACAGAGAAATACATAGACGGACATATAGAGAGAGATATAGAGAGACAGAGAAATACATAGAAGGACATATATAGAGAGAGATAGAGAGACAGAGAAATACATAGACGGACATATATAGAGAGATATAGAGAGACAGAGAAATACAAAGACGGACATATATAGAGAGAGATAGAGAGACAGAGAAAGACATAGACGGACATATATAGAGAGATATAGAGACACAGAGAAATACATAGACGGACATATATAGAGAGATATAGAGAGACAGAGAAATACATAGACGGACATATATAGAGAGATATAGAGAGACAGAGAAATACAAAGACGGACATATATAGAGAGAGATAGAGAGACAGAGAAAGACATAGACGGACATATATAGAGAGATATAGAGACACAGAGAAATACATAGACGGACATATATAGAGAGATATAGAGAGACAGAGAAATACATAGACGGACATATATAGAGAGATATAGAGAGACAGAGAAATACATAGACGGACATATATAGAGAGAGATAGAGAGACAGAGAAAGACATAGACGGACATATATAGAGAGATATAGAGAGACAGAGAAATACATAGACGGATATATATAGAGAGAGATAGAGAGACAGAGAAAGACATAGACGGACATATATAGAGAGATATAGAGAGACAGAGAAATACATAGACGGACATATATAGAGAGAGATAGAGAGACAGAGAAAGACATAGACGGACATATATAGAGAGATATAGAGAGACAGAGAAATACATAGACGGACATATATAGAGAGATATAGAGAGACAGAGAAATACATAGACGGATATATATAGAGAGATATAGAGAGACAGAGAAATACATAGACGGACATATATAGAGAGAGATAGAGAGACAGAGAAATACATAGACGGACATATATAGAGAGATATAGAGAGACAGAGAAATACATAGACGGACATATATAGAAAGATATAGAGAGACAGAGAAATACATAGACGGAAATATAGAGAGAGATATAGAGAGACAGAGAAATACATAGACGGACATATAGAGAGAGATATAGAGAGACAGAGAAATACATAGACGGACATATCGAGAGAGAGATAGAGAGACAAAGAAATACAAAGACGGACATATATAGAGAGATATAGAGAGACAGAGAAATACAAAGACGGACATATATAGAGAGAGATAGAGAGACAGAGAAATACATAGACGGACATATAGAGAGAGATATAGAGAGACAGAGAAATACATAGACGGACATATATAGAGAGAGATAGAGAGACAGAGAAATACATAGACGGACATATATAGAGAGATATAGAGAGACAGAGAAATACATAAACGGACATATATAGAGAGAGATAGAGAGACAGATAAATACATAGACGGACATATATAGAGAGAGATAGAGAGACAGAGAAATACATAGACGGACATATAGAGAGAGAGATAGAGAGACAGAAAAATACATAGACGGACATATAGAGAGAGATATAGAGAGACAGAGAAATACATAGACGGACATATAGAGAGAGATATAGAGAGACAGAGAAATACATAGACGGACATATAGAGATAGATATAGAGAGACAGAGAAATACAAAAACGGACATATATAGAGAGATACAGAGAGACAGAGAAATACATAGACGGACATATAGAGAGAGATATAGAGAGACAGAGAAATACATAGACGGACATATATAGAGAGAGATAGAGAGACAGAGAAATACAAAGACGGACATATATAGAGAGAGATAGAGAGACAGAGAAATACAAAGACGGACATATAGAGAGAGGTATAGAGAGACAGAGAAATACATAGACGGACATATATAGAGAGAGATAGAGAAGCAGAGAAATACAAAGACGGACATATATAGAGAGATATAGAGAGACAGAAAAATACAAAGACGGACATATATAGAGAGATATAGAGAGACAGAGAAATACATAGACGGACATATATAGAGAGATATAGAGAGACAGAGAAATACAAAGACGGACATATATAGAGAGATATACAGAGACAGAGAAATACAAAGACGGACATATATAGAGAGATATAGAGTGGCAGAGAAATACAAAGACGGACATATATAGAGAGATATAGAGAGGCAGAGAAATACAAAGACGGACATATATAGAGAGACAGAGAAATACATAGACGGACATATATAGAGAGATATAGAGAGACAGAGAAATACATAGACGGACATATATAGAGAGAAATAGAGAGACAGAGAAATACATAGACGGACATATATAGAGAGATATAGAGAGACAGAGAAATACATAGACGGACATATATAGAGAGAGATAGAGAGACAGAGAAAGACATAGACGGATATATAGAGAGATATAGAGAGACAGAGAAATACATAGACGGACATATATAGAGAGAGATAGAGAGACAGAGAAATACATAGACGGACATATATAGAGAGATATAGAGAGACAGAGAAATACATAGACGGACATATAGAGAGAGATATAGAGAGACAGAGAAATACATAGACGGACATATATAGAGAGATATAGAGAGACAGAGAAATACATAGACGGACATATAGAGAGAGATATAGAGAGACAGAGAAATACATAGACGGACATATAGAGAGATATGTAGAGAGACAGAGAAATACATAGACGGACATATATAGAGAGAGATAGAGAGACAGAGAAATACAAAGACGGACATATATAGAGAGAGATAGAGAGACAGAGAAATACATAGACGGACATATATAGAGAGAGATAGAGAGACAGAGAAATACAAAGACGGACATATATAGAGAGAGATAGAGAGACAGAGAAATACATAGACGGACATATAGAGAGAGATATAGAGAGACAGAGAAATACATAGAAGGACATATATAGAGAGAGATAGAGAGACAGAGAAATACATAGACGGACATATATAGAGAGATATAGAGAGACAGAGAAATACAAAGACGGACATATATAGAGAGAGATAGAGAGACAGAGAAAGACATAGACGGACATATATAGAGAGATATAGAGACACAGAGAAATACATAGACGGACATATATAGAGAGATATAGAGAGACAGAGAAATACATAGACGGACATATATAGAGAGATATAGAGAGACAGAGAAACACATAGACGGACATATATAGAGAGATATAGAGAGACAGAGAAATACATAGACGGATATATATAGAGTGATATAGAGAGACAGAGAAAGACATAGACGGACATATATAGAGAGATATAGAGAGACAGAGAAATACATAGACGGACATATATAGAGAGAGATAGAGAGACAGAGAAAGACATAGACGGACATATATAGAGAGATATAGAGAGACAGAGAAATACATAGACGGACATATATAGAGAGATATAGAGAGACAGAGAAATACATAGACGGATATATATAGAGAGATATAGTGAGACAGAGAAATACATAGACGGACATATATAGAGAGAGATAGAGAGACAGAGAAATACATAGACGGACATATATAGAGAGATATAGAGAGACAGAGAAATACATAGACGGACATATATAGAGAGAGATCGAGAGACAGAGAAAGACATAGACGGACATACATAGAGAGAGAGAGAGAGACAGAGAAATACATAGACGGACATACATAGAGAGATATAGAGAGACAGAGAAATACATAGAAGGACATATAGAGAGAGATAGAGAGACAGAGAAATACATAGACGGACATATATAGAGAGATATAGAGAGACAGAGAAATACAAAAGACGGACATATATAGAGAGAGATAGAGAGACAGAGAAAGACATAGACGGACATATATAGAGAGATATAGAGACACAGAGAAATACATAGACGGACATATATAGAGAGATATAGAGAGAGACAGAGAAATACATACATAGACGGACATATATAGAGAGATATAGAGAGACAGAGAAATACATAGACGGACAGAGAGAGAGATAGAGAGACAGAGAAAGACATAGACGGACAGAGAGAGAGAGATATAGAGAGACAGAGAAATACATAGACGGATATATATAGAGAGAGATAGAGAGACAGAGAAAGACATAGACGGACATATATAGAGAGATATAGAGAGACAGAGAAAGACATAGACGGACATATAGAGAGAGATAGAGAGACAGAGAAAGACATAGACGGACATATATAGAGAGATATAGAGAGACAGAGAAATACATAGACGGACATATATAGAGAGATATAGAGAGACAGAGAAATACATAGACGGATATATAGAGAGATATAGAGAGACAGAGAAATACATAGACGGACATATATAGAGAGATAGAGAGACAGAGAAATACATAGACGGACATATATAGAGAGATAGAGAGACAGAGAAATACATAGACGGACATAGAGAGATATAGAGAGACAGAGAAATACATAGACGGACATATAGAGAGATATAGAGAGAGAGAGAAATACATAGACGGACATAGAGAGAGATATAGAGAGACAGAGAAATACATAGACGGACAGGCAGAGAGAGAGATAGAGAGACAAAGGAAGACGGACAGAGAGAGAGAGATATAGAGACAGAGAAATACAAACAGACGGGATATATAGAGAGAGAGACAGAGAGACAGAGAAGATAGACGGACATAGAGAGAGATATAGAGAGACAGAGAAATACATAGACGGACATATATAGAGAGAGATAGAGAGACAGAGAAATACATAGACGGACATACATAGAGAGATATAGAGAGAGACAGAGAAATACATAGATGGACAGAGAGAGAGAGAGAGAGACAGAGAAATACATAGACGGACATATATAGAGAGAGATAGAGAGACAGAGTAAATACATAGACGGACATATAGAGAGAGAGATAGAGAGACAGAAAAATACATAGACGGACATATAGAGAGAGATATAGAGAGACAGAGAAATACATAGACGGACATATAGAGAGAGATATAGAGAGACAGAGAAATACATAGACGGACATATAGAGATAGATATAGAGAGACAGAGAAAATACAAACAGACATATAGAGAGATATAGAGAGACAGAGAAATACAGACGGACATATAGAGATATAGAGAGACAGAGAAAGAAATACATAGACGGAATATAGAGAGAGACATAGAGAGACAGAGAAATACATAGACGGACATACATAGAGAGATATAGAGAGACAGAGAAATACATAGACGGACATATAGAGAGAGAGATAGAGAGACAGAGAAACACAGACGGACATATAGAGAGAGATAGAGAGACAGAGAAATACATAGACGGACATATATAGAGAGAGACAGAGAGACAGAGAAATACAAAGACGGACATAGATAGATAGAGATAGAGAGACAGAGAAATACAAAGACGGGCAGAGAGGTATAGAGAGACAGAGAAATACATAGACGGACAGAGAGAGAGAGAGATAGAGAAGCAGAGAAATACAAACAGACAGAGAGAGAGAGATATAGAGAGACAGAAAAATACAAAGACGGACATATATAGAGAGATATAGAGACAGAGAAATACATAGACGGACATATATAGAGAGATAGAGAGACAGAGAAATACAAAGACGGACATATATAGAGAGATATACAGAGACAGAGAAATACAAAGACGGACATACATAGAGAGATATAGAGTGGCAGAGAAATACAAAGACGGACATATATAGAGAGATATAGAGAGGCAGAGAAATACAAAGACGGACATATATAGAGAGATATAGAGAGACAGAGAAAATACATAGACGGACATATATAGAGAGATATAGAGAGACAGAGAAATACATAGACGGACATATATAGAGAGATATAGAGAGACAGAGAAATACATAGACGGACATATATAGAGAGATATAGAGAGACAGAGAAATACATAGACGGACATATATAGAGAGATATAGGGAGAAAGAGAAATACATAGACGGACATATATAGAGAGATATAGAGAGACAGAGAAATACATAGACGGACATATATAGAGAGAGATCGAGAGACAGAGAAATACCTAGACGGACATGTATAGAGAGATATAGAGAGACAGAGAAATACATAGACGGACATATATAGAGAGATATAGAGAGACAGAGAAATACATAGACGGACATATATAGAGAGATATAGAGAGACAGAGAAATACATAGACGGACATATATAGAGAGATATAGAGAGACAGAGAAATACATAGACGGACATGTATAGAGAGATATAGAGAGACACAGAGAAATACATAGACGGACATGTATAGAGAGATATAGAGAGACAGAGAAATACATAGACGGACATGTATAGAGAGATACAGAGAGACAGAGAAATACATAGACGGACATGTATAGAGAGATATAGAGAGACAGAGAAATACATAGACGGACATGTATAGAGAGATATAGAGAGACAGAGAAATACATAGACGGACATGTATAGAGAGATATAGAGAGACAGAGAAATACATAGACGGACATATATAGAGAGATATAGAGAGACAGAGAAATACATAGACGGACATATATAGAGAGATATAGAGAGACAGAGAAATACATAGACGGACATATATAGAGAGATATAGAGAGACAGAGAAATACATAGACGGACATATATAGAGAGATATAGAGAGACAGAGAAATACATAGACGGACATATAGAGAGATATAGAGAGACAGAGAAAGACATAGACGGACATATATAGAGAGATATAGAGAGACAGAGAAATACATAGACGGACATATATAGAGAGATATAGAGAGACAGAGAAATACATAGACGGACATATAGAGAGAGATATAGAGAGACAGAGAAATACATAGACGGACATAGAGAGAGATATAGAGAGACAGAGAAATACATAGACGGACATATAGAGAGAGATATAGAGAGACAGAGAAATACATAGACGGACATATAGAGATAGATATAGAGAGACAGAGAAATACATAGACGGACATATAGCGAGAGAGAGAGACAGAAATACATAGACGGACATAGAGAGAGACAGAGAGAGAGAAAGCAAGGTCAGCGAGAGAGAGAGAGAGAGAGACAGAGAAACAAAAATAGAAGGACGGACAGAGAGAGAAAGAGACAGAGAGACAGAGAAATGCAAAGACGGACAGAGAGAGAGAGAGAGAGACAGAGAAACACACAGACGGACACACAGAGAGAGAGATAGAGAGACAGAGAAAGACAGACGGACATATATAGAGAGAGATAGAGAGACAGAGAAATACAAAGACGGACATATATAGAGAGAGATAGAGAGACAGAGAAATACAAAGACGGACATATAGACAGAGGTATAGAGAGACAGAGAAATACATAGACGGACATATATAGAGAGAGATAGAGAAGCAGAGAAATACAAAGACGGACATATATAGAGAGATATAGAGAGACAGAAAAATACAAAGACGGACATATATAGAGAGATATAGAGAGACAGAGAAATACATAGACGGACATATATAGAGAGATATAGAGAGACAGAGAAATACAAAGACGGACATATATAGAGAGATATACAGAGACAGAGAAATACAAAGACGGACATATATAGAGAGATATAGAGTGGCAGAGAAATACAAAGACGGACAGAGAGAGAGAGAGAGAGAGGCAGAGAAATACAAAGACGGACAGACATAGAGAGATAGAGAGACAGAGAAATACATAGACGGACATATATAGAGAGATATAGAGAGACAGAGAAATACATAGACGGACATATATAGAGAGATATAGAGAGACAGAGAAATACATAGACGGACATATAGAGAGATATAGAGAGAGACAGAGAAATACATAGACGGACATATATAGAGAGATATAGGGAGACAGAGAAATACATAGACGGACATACATAGAGATATAGAGAGACAGAGAAATACATAGACGGACATATATAGAGAGAGATCGAGAGACAGAGAAATACCTAGACGGACATGTATAGAGAGATATAGAGAGACAGAGAAATACATAGACGGACATATATAGAGAGATATAGAGAGACAGAGAAATACATAGACGGACATATATAGAGAGATATAGAGAGACAGAGAAATACATAGACGGACATAGAGAGATATAGAGAGACAGAGAAATACATAGACGGACATGTATAGAGAGAGATATAGAGAGACAGAGAAACACAGACGGACACAGACAGAGAGATATAGAGAGACAGAGAAATACATAGACGGACAGACAGAGAGATACAGAGAGACAGAAATACATACAGACGGACAGAGAGAGAGAGAGAGAGACAGAGAAATACATAGACGGACAGAGAGATATAGAGAGACAGAGAAATACAGAGATGGACATACATAGAGAGATATAGAGAGACAGAGAGAAAAATACACGCAGACGGACATATATAGAGAGATATAGAGAGACAGAGAAATACATAGACGGACAGACAGAGAGATATAGAGAGACAGAGAAACAGACGGACATACATAGAGAGATATAGAGAGACAGAGAAATACATAGACGGACATACATAGAGAGAGATAGAGAGACAGAGAAAGACATAGACGGACAGAGAGAGAAAGATATAGAGAGACAGAGAAATACATAGACGGACATATATAGAGAGAGATAGAGAGACAGAGAAATACATAGACGGACATATATATAGAGAGATATAGAGAGACAGAGAAATACATAGACGGACATATAGAGAGAGATATAGAGAGACAGAGAAATACATAGACGGACATAGAGAGATATATAGAGAGACAGAGAAATACATAGACGGACAGAGAGAGAGAGATAGAGAGACAGAGAAACATAAAGACGGACAGAGAGAGATAGAGAGACAGAGAAATACATAGACGGACAGAGAGAGAGAGAGAGAGAGAGACAGAGAAATACAAAGACGGACATATATAGAGAGAGATAGAGAGAGAGAAATACATAGATTGATACATAGAGAGAGAGAGAGAGAGACAGAGAAACATAGAAGGACATATATAGAGAGAGATAGAGAGACAGAGAAATACATAGACGGACAGAAAGAGAGATATAGAGAGACAGAGAAATACAAAGACGGACAGAGAGAGAGAGAGATAGAGAGACAGAGAAAGACATAGACGGACAGAGAGAGAGAGAGACAGAGAGACACAGAGAAATACATAGACGGACAGAGAGAGAGAGATATAGAGAGACAGAGAAATACATAGACGGACAGAAAGAGAGAGATAGAGAGACAGAGAAAGACATAGACGGACATACATAGAGATAGATATATAGAGAAATACATAGACGGATATATAGAGAGAGATAGAGAGACAGACATAGACGGACAGAGAGAGAGATATAGAGACAGAGAAATACATAGACGGACATATATAGAGAGAGATAGAGAGACAGAGAAAGACATAGACGGACATATATATAGAGAGATAGAGAGACAGAGTAAAATACATAGACGGAGCATATATAGAGAGATATAGAGAGACAGAGAAACATAGATGGATACATAGAGAGATATAGAGAGACAGAGAAATACATAGACGGACAGAGAGAGAGAGATAGAGAGACAGAGAAATACATAGATTGACATATAGAGATATAGAGAGACAGAGAAATACACAGACGGACAGAGAGAGAGAGATCGAGAGACAGAGAAAGACAGACAGACGGACAGAGAGAGAGATATAGAGACAGAGAAACACAGACGGACATACATAGAGATATAGAGAGACAGAGAAACATACATACATACATAGAGAGAGATAGGAGAGACAGAGAAATACATAGACGGACAGAGAGAGAGAGAGATCGAGAGACAGAGAAAGACATAGACGGACAGAGAGAGAGATATAGAGAGACAGAGAAATACATAGACGGACAGAAAGAGAGATATAGAGACAGAGAAATACATAGACGGACAGAGAGAGAGAGATATAGAGAGAGACAGAGAAATACATAGACGGACAGAAAGAGAGAGAGAGAGAGACAGAGAAATACATAGACGGACATATATAGAGAGAGAGAGAGAGACAGAGAAAGACATAGACGGACAGAGAGAGAGATATAGAGAGACAGAGAAATACATAGACGGAGAGAGAGAGAGAGATAGGCAGAGACAGAGAAAGACATAGACGGACAGAAAGAGAGAGATATAGAGAGACAGAGAAATACATAGACGGACAGAGAGAGAGAGAGAGATAGAGAGACAGAGAAAGACATAGATGGACATATATAGAGAGATATAGAGAGACAGAGAAATACATAGACGGACAGAGAGAGAGAGAGAGAGAGACAGAGAAATACATAGACGGAGAGAGAGAGAGAGATAGAGAGACAGAGAAATACATAGACGGACATAGAGAGAGAGAGAGATAGAGACAGAGAACATACATAGACGGACATATATAGAGAGATATAGAGACAGAGAAATACATAGACGGACAGAGAGAGAGATATAGAGAGACAGAGAAATACATAGACGGACATAGAGAGAGATATAGAGAGACAGAGAAATACATAGATACATACATAGAGAGAGAGAGACAGAGAAATACATAGACGGACATAGAGATAGATATAGAGAGACAGAGAAATACAAAAACGGACATACATAGAGAGATATAGAGAGACAGAGAAATACATAGACGGACAGAGAGAGAGATATAGAGAGACAGAGAAATACATAGACGGACAGAGAGAGAGATATAGAGAGACAGAGAAATACATAGACGGACAGAGAGAGAGAGATATAGAGAGACAGAGAAATACATAGACGGACAGAGAGAGAGAGAGACAGAGAGACAGAGAAACACAAAGATACATACATAGAGAGAGAGATAGAGAGACCGAGAAATACATAGACGGACATATATAGAGAGATAGAGAGACAGAGAAATACAGACGGACATATATAGAGAGAGATAGAGAGACAGAGAAATACAAAGACGGACATATAGAGAGAGGTATAGAGAGACAGAGAAATACATAGACGGACATATATAGAGAGAGATAGAGAAGCAGAGAAATACAAAGACGGACATATATAGAGAGATATAGAGAGACAGAAAAATACAAAGACGGACACAGAGAGAGATATAGAGAGACAGAGAAATACATAGACGACATATATAGAGAGAGAGAGAGAGACAGAGAAATACATAGACGGACATATATAGAGAGATAGAGAGACAGAGAAATACATAGACGGGACAGAGAGACAGAGAGATATAGAGAGACAGAGAAATACATAGACGGACATACATAGAGAGATATAGGGAGACAGAGAAATACATAGACAGACATATATAGAGAGATATAGAGAGACAGAGAAATACATAGACGGACATATATAGAGAGAGATCGAGACAGAGAAATACCTAGACGGACATGCATAGAGAGATATAGAGAGACAGAAATACATAGACGGACATATATAGAGAGATATAGAGAGACAGAGAAATACATAGACGGACATATATAGAGAGATATAGAGAGACAGAGAAATACATAGACGGAGCATATAGAGAGATATAGAGACAGAGAAATACATAGACGGACATGTATAGAGAGATGTAGAGAGACAGAGAGAAATACATAGACGGACATACATAGAGAGATATAGAGAGACAGAGAAATACATAGAGACGGAGACATAGAGAGATACAGAGAGACAGAGAAATACATAGACGGACATACATAGAGAGATATAGAGAGACAGAGAAATACATAGACGGACAGACAGAGAGATATAGAGAGACAGAGAAATACATAGACGGACATACATAGAGAGATATAGAGAGACAGAGAAATACACAGACGGACATACATAGAGAGATATAGAGAGACAGAGAAATACATAGACGGACATATATAGAGAGATATAGAGAGACAGAGAAATACATAGACGGACATATATAGAGAGATATAGAGAGACAGAGAAATACATAGACGGACAGAAAAGGGAGAGAGATAGAGAGACAGAGAAAGACATAGACGGATATATAGAGAGATATAGAGAGACAGAGAAATACATAGACGGACATATATAGAGAGATATAGAGAGACAGAGAAATACATAGACGGACATATAGAGAGATATAGAGAGACAGAGAAAATACACAGACGGACATATAGAGAGAGATATAGAGACAGAAATACATAGACGGACATATAGAGAGATATAGAGAGACAGAGAAATACATAGACGGACATAGAGAGATATAGATAGACAGAGAAATACATAGACGGACATATAGAGAGATATATAGAGAGACAGAAATACATAGACGGACATATAGAGAGAGATAGAGAGACAGAGAAATACAAAGACGGACATATATAGAGAGAGATAGAGAGACAGAGAAATACATAGACGGACATATATAGAGATATAGAGAGACAGAGAAATACATAGACGGACATATATAGAGAGATATAGAGAGACAGAGAAATACATAGACGGACATATAGAGAGATATAGCGAGACAGAGAAATACATAGACGGACATGTATAGAGAGATATAGAGAGACAGAGAAATACATAGACGGACATGTATGAGAGATATAGAGAGACAGAGAAATACATAGACGGACATGTATAGAGAGATACAGAGAGACAGAAATACAAAGACGGACATATATATAGAGAGAGATAGAGAGACAGAGAAATACATAGACGGACATATAGAGAGAGATATAGAGAGACAGAGAAATACATAGAAGGACATATATAGAGAGATAGAGAGACAGAGAAATACATAGACGGACATATATAGAGAGATATAGAGAGACAGAGAAATACAAAGACGGACATATATAGAGAGAGATAGAGAGACAGAGAAAGACATAGACGGACATATATAGAGATATAGAGACACAGAGAAATACATAGACGGACATATATAGAGATATAGAGAGACAGAGAAATACATAGACGGACATATATAGAGAGATATAGAGAGACAGAGAAACACATAGACGGACATATATAGAGAGATATAGAGAGACAGAGAAATACATAGACGGATATATATAGAGAGATATAGAGAGACAGAGAAAGACATAGACGGACATATATAGAGAGATATAGAGAGACAGAGAAATACATAGACGGACATATATAGAGAGAGATAGAGAGACAGAGAAAGACATAGACGGACATATATAGGGAGATATAGAGAGACAGAGAAATACATAGACGGACATATATAGAGATATAGAGAGACAGAGAAATACATAGACGGATATATATAGAGAGATATAGAGAGACAGAGAAATACATAGACGGACATATATAGAGAGAGATAGAGAGACAGAGAAATACATAGACGGACATATATAGAGAGATATAGAGAGACAGAGAAATACATAGACGGACATATATAGAGAGAGATCGAGAGACAGAGAAAGACATAGACGGACATATATAGAGAGATATAGAGAGACAGAGAAATACATAGACGGACATATATAGAGAGATATAGAGAGACAGAGAGAAATACATAGAAGGACATATATAGAGAGAGATAGAGAGACAGAGAGAAATACATAGACGGACATATAGAGATATAGAGAGACAGAGAAATACAAAGACGGACATATATAGAGAGAGATAGAGAGACAGAGAAAGACATAGACGGACATATATATAGAGAGATATAGAGACACAGAGAAATACATAGACGGACATATATAGAGAGATATAGAGAGACAGAGAAATACATAGACGGACATATATAGAGAGATATAGAGAGACAGAGAAATACATAGACGGACATATATAGAGAGAGATAGAGAGACAGAGAAAGACATAGACGGACATATATAGAGAGATATAGAGAGACAGAAATACATAGACGGATATATATAGAGAGAGATAGAGAGACAGAGAAAGACATAGACGGACATATATAGAGATATAGAGAGACAGAGAAATACATAGACGGACATATATAGAGAGAGATAGAGAGACAGAGAAAGACATAGACGGACATATATAGAGAGATATATAGAGAGACAGAGAAATACATAGACGGACATATATAGAGAGATATAGAGAGACAGAGAAATACATAGACGGATATATATAGAGAGATATAGAGAGACAGAGAAATACATAGACGGACATATATAGAGAGAGATAGAGAGACAGAGAAATACACAGACGGACATATATAGAGATATAGAGAGAGACAGAAATACATAGACGGACATATAGAGAGAGATATAGAGAGACAGAAATACATAGACGGACATATAGAGAGAGATATAGAGAGAGAGAAATACATAGACGGACATATAGAGAGAGATATAGAGAGACAGAGAAATACATAGACGGACATATGAGAGAGGAGAGATAGAGAGACAAAGAAATACAAAGACGGACATATAGAGAGATATAGAGACAGAGAAATACAAAGACGGACATATATAGAGAGAGATAGAGAGACAGAGAAATACATAGACGGACATATAGAGAGAGATATAGAGAGACAGAGAAATACATAGACGGACATATATAGAGAGATATAGAGAGACAGAGAAATACATAGACGGACATATATAGAGAGAGATAGAGTGACAGAGAAAGACATAGACGGACATATATAGAGAGATATAGAGACAGAGAAATACATAGACGGACGCATATAGAGAGAGATAGAGAGACAGAGAAAGACATAGACGGACATATATAGGGAGATATAGAGAGACAGAGAAATACATAGACGGACATATATAGAGATATAGAGACAGAAATACATAGACGGATATATATAGAGAGATATAGAGAGACAGAGAAATACATAGACGGACATATATAGAGAGAGATAGAGAGACAGAGAAATACATAGACGGACATATATAGAGAGATATAGAGAGACAGAGAAATACATAGACGGACATATATAGAGAGAGATCGAGAGACAGAGAAAGACATAGACGGACATATATAGAGATATAGAGAGACAGAGAAATACATAGACGGACATATATAGAGAGATATAGAGAGACAGAGAAATACATAGAGAAGGACATATATAGAGAGAGATAGAGAGACAGAGAAATACATAGACGGACATATATAGAGAGATATAGAGAGACAGAGAAATACAAAAGACGGACATATATAGAGAGATATAGAGACAGAGAAAGACATAGACGGACATATAGAGAGATATAGAGACACAGAGAAATACATAGACGGACATATATAGAGAGATATAGAGAGACAGAGAAATACATAGACGGACATATATAGAGAGATATAGAGAGACAGAGAAATACATAGACGGACATATATAGAGAGAGATAGAGAGACAGAGAAAGACATAGACGGACATATATAGAGAGATATAGAGAGACAGAGAAATACATAGACGGATATATATAGAGAGAGATAGAGAGACAGAGAAAGACATAGACGGACATATATAGAGAGATGTAGAGAGACAGAGAAATACATAGACGGACATATATAGAGAGAGATAGAGAGACAGAGAAAGACATAGACGGACATATATAGAGAGATATAGAGAGACAGAAATACATAGACGGACATATATAGAGAGATATAGAGAGACAGAGAAATACATGAACGGATATATATAGAGAGATATAGAGAGACAGAGAAATACATAGACGGACATATATAGAGAGAGATAGAGAGACAGAGAAATACATAGACGGACATATATAGAGAGATATAGAGAGACAGAGAAATACATAGACGGACATATAGAGAGAGATATAGAGAGACAGAGAAATACATAGACGGACATATGAAGATATAGAGAGAGAGAGAAATACATAGACGGACATATAGAGAGAGATATAGAGAGACAGAGAGAAATACATAGACGGACATATAGAGAGAGAGATAGAGAGACAAAGAAATACAAAGACGGACATATATAGAGAGATATAGAGAGACAGAGAAATACAAAGACGGACATATATAGAGAGAGATAGAGAGACAGAGAAATACATAGACGGACAGCAGGAAGATATAGAGAGACAGAGAAATACATAGACGGACATATATAGAGAGAGATAGAGAGACAGAGAAATACATAGACGGACATATATAGAGAGATATAGAGAGACAGAGAAATACATAGACGGACATATATAGAGAGAGATAGAGAGACAGAGAAATACATAGACGGACATATATATAGAGAGAGATAGAGACAGAGAAATACATAGACGGACATATAGAGAGAGATAGAGAGACAGAAAAATACATAGACGGACATATAGAGAGAGATATAGAGAGACAGAGAAATACATAGACGGACATATAGAGAGATATAGAGAGACAGAGAAATACATAGACGGACATATAGAGATAGATATAGAGAGACGAAATACAAGAAACGGACATATATAGAGAGAGATATAGAGAGACAGAGAAATACATAGACGGACATATAGAGAGAGATATAGAGAGACAGAAATACATAGACGGACATATAGAGAGAGATATAGAGAGACAGAGAAATACATAGACGGACATATATAGAGAGATATAGAGAGACAGAGAAATACATAGACGGACATATAGAGAGAGAGATAGAGAGACAGAAATACAAAGACGGACATATACAGAGAGATAGAGAGACAGAGAGAAATACATAGACGGACATATATAGAGAGAGAGATAGAGAGACAGAGAAATACAAAGACGGACATATATAGAGAGAGACAGAGAGACAGAGAAATACAAAGACGGACATATAGAGAGAGAGTATAGAGAGACAGAGAAATACATAGACGGACATATATAGAGTGAGATAGAGAAGCAGAGAGAAATACAAGACGGACATATATAGAGAGATATAGAGAGACAGAAAAATACAAAGACGGACATATATAGAGAGATATAGAGAGACAGAGAAATACATAGACGGACATATATAGAGAGATATAGAGAGACAGAGAAATACAAAGACGGACATATATAGAGATATACAGAGACAGAGAAATACAAAGACGGACATATATAGAGAGATATAGAGTGGCAGAGAAATACAAAGACGGACATATATAGAGAGATATAGAGAGGCAGAGAAATACAAAGACGGACATATATAGAGAGATATAGAGAGACAGAGAAATACATAGACGGACATATATAGAGAGATATAGAGAGACAGAGAAATACATAGACGGACATATATAGAGAGATATAGAGAGACAGAGAAATACATAGACGGACATATATAGAGAGATATAGAGAGACAGAGAAATACATAGACGGACATATATAGAGAGATATAGGGAGACAGAGAAATACATAGACGGACATATATAGAGAGATATAGAGAGACAGAGAAATACATAGACGGACATATATAGAGAGAGATCGAGAGACAGAGAAATACCTAGACGGACATGTATAGAGAGATATAGAGAGACAGAGAAATACATAGACGGACATATATAGAGAGATATAGAGAGACAGAGAAATACATAGACGGACATATATAGAGAGATATAGAGAGACAGAGAAATACATAGACGGACATATATAGAGAGATATAGAGAGACAGAGAAATACATAGACGGACATGTATAGAGAGATATAGAGAGACAGAGAAATACATAGACGGACATGTATAGAGAGATATAGAGAGACAGAGAAATACATAGACGGACATGTATAGAGAGATACAGAGAGACAGAGAAATACATAGACGGACATGTATAGAGAGATATAGAGAGACAGAGAAATACATAGACGGACATGTATAGAGAGATATAGAGAGACAGAGAAATACATAGACGGACATATATAGAGAGATATAGAGAGACAGAGAAATACATAGACGGACATATATAGAGATATAGAGAGACAGAGAAATACATAGACGGACATATATAGAGAGATATAGAGAGACAGAGAAATACATAGACGGACATATATAGAGAGATATAGAGAGACAGAGAAATACATAGACGGACATATATAGAGAGAGATAGAGAGACAGAGAAAGACATAGACGGATATATAGAGAGATATAGAGAGACAGAGAAATACATAGACGGACATATATAGAGAGAGATAGAGAGACAGAGAAATACATAGACGGACATATATAGAGAGATATAGAGAGACAGAGAAATACATAGACGGACATATAGAGAGAGATATAGAGAGACAGAGAAATACATAGACGGACATATATAGAGAGATATAGAGAGACAGAGAAATACATAGACGGACATATAGAGAGAGATATAGAGAGACAGAGAAATACAGACGGACATATAGAGAGATATATAGAGAGACAGAGAAATACATAGACGGACATATAGAGAGATATATAGAGAGACAGAGAAATACAAAGACGGACATATATAGAGAGAGATAGAGAGACAGAGAAATACATAGACGGACATATATAGAGAGAGATAGAGAGACAGAGAAATACAAAGACGGACATATATAGAGAGAGATAGAGAGACAGAGAAATACATAGACGGACATATAGAGAGAGATATAGAGAGACAGAGAAATACATAGAAGGACATATATAGAGAGAGATAGAGAGACAGAGAAATACATAGACGGACATATATAGAGAGATATAGAGAGACAGAGAAATACAAAGACGGACATATATAGAGAGAGATAGAGAGACAGAGAAAGACATAGACGGACATATATAGAGAGATATAGAGACACAGAGAAATACATAGACGGACATATATAGAGAGATATAGAGAGACAGAGAAATACATAGACGGACATATATAGAGAGAGATAGAGAGACAGAGAAAGACATAGACGGACATATATAGAGATATAGAGAGACAGAGAAATACATAGACGGATATATAGAGAGAGATAGAGAGACAGAGAAAGACATAGACGGACATATATAGAGAGATATAGAGAGACAGAGAAATACATAGACGGACATATATAGAGAGAGATAGAGAGACAGAGAAAGACATAGACGGACATATATAGAGAGATATAGAGAGACAGAGAAATACATAGACGGACATATATAGAGAGATATAGAGAGACAGAGAAATACATAGACGGATATATATAGAGAGACATAGAGAGACAGAGAAATACATAGACGGACATAGAGAGAGATAGAGAGACAGAGAAATACATAGACGGACATATATAGAGAGATATAGAGAGACAGAGAAATACATAGACGGACATACATAGAGAGATCGAGAGACAGAGAAAGACATAGACGGACATATATAGAGAGATATAGAGAGACAGAGAAATACATAGACGGACATATATAGAGAGATATAGAGAGACAGAGAAATACATAGAAGGACATATATAGAGAGAGATAGAGAGAGACAGAGAAATACATAGACGGACATATATAGAGAGAGATCGAGAGACAGAGAAAGACATAGACGGACATATATAGAGAGATATAGAGAGACAGAGAAATACATAGACGGACATATATAGAGAGATATATAGAGACACAGAGAAATACATAGACGGACATATATAGAGAGATATAGAGAGACAGAGAAATACATAGACGGACATATATAGAGAGATATAGAGACAGAGAAATACATAGACGGACATATATAGAGAGAGATAGAGAGACAGAGAAAGACATAGACGGACATATATAGAGAGATATAGAGAGACAGAGAAATACATAGACGGATATATATAGAGAGAGATAGAGAGACAGAGAAAGACATAGACGGACATATATAGAGAGAGATAGAGAGACAGAGAAAGACATAGACGGACATATATAGAGAGATATAGAGAGACAGAGAAATACATAGACGGACATATAGAGAGATATAGAGACACAGAGAAATACATAGACGGACATATATAGAGAGATATAGAGAGACAGAGAAATACATAGACGGACATATATAGAGAGATATAGAGAGACAGAGAAATACATAGACGGACATATATAGAGAGAGATAGAGAGACAGAGAAAGACATAGACGGACATATATAGAGAGATATAGAGAGACAGAGAAATACATAGACGGATATATATAGAGAGAGATAGAGAGACAGAGAAAGACATAGACGGACATATATAGAGAGATATAGAGAGACAGAGAAATACATAGACGGACATATATATAGAGAGAGATAGAGAGACAGAGAAAGACATAGACGGACATATATAGAGAGAGATATAGAGAGACAGAGAAATACATAGACGGACATATATAGAGAGATATAGAGAGACAGAGAAATACATAGACGGATATATATAGAGAGATATAGAGAGACAGAGAAATACATAGACGGACATATATAGAGAGAGATAGAGAGACAGAGAAATACATAGACGGACATATATAGAGAGATATAGAGAGACAGAGAAATACATAGACGGACATATATAGAGAGAGATATAGAGAGACAGAGAAATACATAGACGGACATATAGAGAGAGATATAGAGAGACAGAGAAATACATAGACGGACATATAGAGAGACATATAGAGAGACAGAGAAATACATAGACGGACATATAGAGATAGATATAGAGAGACAGAGAAATACAAAAACGGACAGATATATATAGAGAGATATAGAGAGACAGAGAAATACATAGACGGACATATAGAGAGAGATAGAGAGACAGAGAAATACACAGACGGACATACATAGAGAGAGATATAGAGACAGAGAAACAAGGATAGACAGACACATAGAGAGAGATATAGAGAGACAGAGAAATACATAGACGGACATATAGAGAGAGAGATAGAGAGACAGAGAAATACAAAGACGGACATATAGAGAGAGAGATAGAGAGACCGAGAAATACATAGACGGACATATATAGAGAGAGATAGAGAGACAGAGAAATACAAAGACGGACATATATAGAGAGAGATAGAGAGACAGAGAAATACAAAGACGGACATATAGAGAGAGGTATAGAGAGACAGAGAAATACATAGACGGACATATATAGAGAGAGATAGAGAAGCAGAGAAATACAAAGACGGACATATATAGAGAGATATAGAGAGACAGAAAAATACAAAGACGGACATATATAGAGAGATATAGAGAGACAGAGAAATACATAGACGGACATGTATAGAGAGATACAGAGAGACAGAGAAATACATAGACGGACATGTATAGAGAGATACAGAGAGACAGAGAAATACATAGACGGACATGTATAGAGAGATATAGAGAGACAGAGAAATACATAGACGGACATGTATAGAGAGATATAGAGAGACAGAGAAATACATAGACGGACATATAGAGAGATATAGAGAGACAGAGAAATACATAGACGGACATGTATAGAGAGATATAGAGAGACAGAGAAATACATAGACGGACATGTATAGAGAGATATAGAGAGACAGAGAAATACATAGACGGACATGTATAGAGAGATATAGAGAGACAGAGAAATACATAGACGGACATGTATAGAGAGATATAGAGAGACAGAGAAATACATAGACGGACATGTATAGAGAGATATAGAGAGACAGAGAAATACATAGACGGACATGTATAGAGAGATATAGAGAGACAGAGAAATACATAGACGGACATGTATAGAGAGATATAGAGAGACAGAGAAATACATAGACGGACATGTATAGAGAGATATAGAGAGACAGAGAAATACATAGACGGACATATATAGAGAGAGATCGAGAGACAGAGAAATACCTAGACGGACATGTATAGAGAGATATAGAGAGACAGAGAAATACATAGACGGACATACATAGAGAGATATAGAGAGACAGAGAAATACATAGACGGACATATATAGAGAGATATAGAGAGACAGAGAAATACATAGAAGGACATATATAGAGAGAGATAGAGAGACAGAGAAATACATAGACGGACATATATAGAGAGAGATCGAGAGACAGAGAAAGACATAGACGGACATATAGAGAGATATAGAGAGACAGAGAAATACATAGACGGACATATATAGAGAGATATAGAGACACAGAGAAATACATAGACGGACATATATAGAGAGATATAGAGAGACAGAGAAATACATAGACGGACATATATAGAGAGATATAGAGAGACAGAGAAATACATAGACGGACATATATAGAGAGAGATAGAGAGACAGAGAAAGACATAGATGGACAGAGAGAGAGAGAGAGAGAGACAGAGAAATACATAGACGGATATATATAGAGAGATATAGAGAGAGACAGAGAAAAAGACATAGACGGACATATATAGAGAGATATAGAGAGACAGAGAAATACATAGACGGACATATATAGAGAGAGATAGAGTGACAGAGAAAGACATAGACGGACATATATAGAGAGATATAGAGAGACAGAGAAATACATAGACGGACATATATAGAGAGATATAGAGAGACAGAGAAATACATAGACGGATATATATAGAGATATAGAGAGACAGAGAAATACATAGACGGACATATATAGAGAGAGACAGAGAGACAGAGAAATACATAGACGGACATATATAGAGAGATATAGAGAGACAGAGAAATACATAGACGGACATATAGAGAGAGATATAGAGAGACAGAGAAATACATAGACGGACATATAGAGAGAGATATAGAGAGACAGAGAAATACATAGATTGACATATAGAGAGAGATATAGAGAGACAGAGAAATACATAGACGGACATATAGAGATAGATATAGAGAGACAGAGAAATACAAAAACGGACATATATAGAGAGATATAGAGAGACAGAGAAATACATAGACGGACATATAGAGAGAGATATAGAGAGACAGAGAAATACATAGATGGACATATAGAGAGAGATATAGAGAGACAGAGAAATACATAGACGGACATATAGAGAGATATAGAGAGACAGAGAAATACATAGACGGACATATAGAGAGAGAGAGATAGAGAGACAGAGAAATACAAAGACGGACATATAGAGAGAGAGATAGAGAGAGACCGAGAAATACATAGACGGACATATATAGAGAGAGATAGAGAGACAGAGAAATACAAAGACGGACATATAGAGAGAGGTATAGAGAGACAGAGAAATACATAGACGGACATATATAGAGAGAGATAGAGAAGCAGAGAAATACAAAGACGGACATATATAGAGAGATATAGAGAGACAGAAAAATACAAAGACGGACATATATAGAGAGATATAGAGAGACAGAGAAATACATAGACGGACATATATAGAGAGATATAGAGAGACAGAGAAATACATAGACGGACATATATAGAGAGATATAGAGAGACAGAGAAATACATAGACGGACATATATAGAGAGATATAGAGAGACAGAGAGAAATACATAGACGGACATATATAGAGAGATATAGGGAGACAGAGAAATACATAGACGGACATATATAGAGAGATATAGAGAGACAGAGAAATACATAGACGGACATATATAGAGAGAGATCGAGAGACAGAGAAATACCTAGACGGACAGCGAGAGAGAGATATAGAGAGACAGAGAAATACATAGACGGACATATATAGAGAGATATAGAGAGACAGAGAAATACATAGACGGACATATATAGAGAGATATAGAGAGACAGAGAAATACATAGACGGACATATATAGAGAGATATAGAGAGACAGAGAAATACATAGACGGACATGTATAGAGAGATATAGAGAGACAGAGAAATACATAGACGGACATGTATAGAGAGATATAGAGAGACAGAGAAATACATAGACGGACATGTATAGAGAGATACAGAGAGACAGAGAAATACATAGACGGACATGTATAGAGAGATATAGAGAGACAGAGAAATACATAGACGGACATGTATAGAGAGATATAGAGAGACAGAGAAATACATAGACGGACATATATAGAGAGATATAGAGAGACAGAGAAATACATAGACGGACATATATAGAGAGATATAGAGAGACAGAGAAATACATAGACGGACATATATAGAGAGATATAGAGAGACAGAGAAATACATAGACGGACATATATAGAGAGATATAGAGAGACAGAGAAATACATAGACGGACATATATAGAGAGAGATAGAAACAGAGAAAGACATAGACGGATATATAGAGAGATATAGAGAGACAGAGAAATACATAGACGGACATATATAGAGAGATATAGAGAGACAGAGAAATACATAGACGGACATATATAGAGAGATATAAATAGACAGAGAAATACATAGACGGACATATAGAGAGAGATATAGAGAGACAGAGAAATACATAGACGGACATATATAGAGAGATATAGAGAGACAGAGAAATACATAGACGGACATATAGAGAGAGATATAGAGAGACAGAGAAATACATAGACGGACATATAGAGAGATATATAGAGAGACAGAGAAATACATAGACGGATATATAGAGAGAGAGATAGAGAGACAGAGAAATACAAAGACGGACATATATAGAGAGAGATAGAGAGACAGAGAAATACATAGACGGACATATATAGAGAGAGATAGAGAGACAGAGAAATACAAAGACGGACATATATAGAGAGAGATAGAGAGACAGAGAAATACATAGACGGACATATAGAGAGAGATATAGAGAGACAGAGAAATACATAGAAGGACATATATAGAGAGAGATAGAGAGACAGAGAAATACATAGACGGACATATATAGAGAGATATAGAGAGACAGAGAAATACAAAGACGGACATATATAGAGAGAGATAGAGAGACAGAGAAAGACATAGACGGACATATATAGAGAGATATAGAGACACAGAGAAATACATAGACGGACATATAGAGAGATATAGAGAGACAGAGAAATACATAGACGGACATATATAGAGAGAGATAGAGAGACAGAGAAAGACATAGACGGACATATATAGAGAGATATAGAGAGACAGAGAAATACATAGACGGATATATATAGAGAGAGATAGAGAGACAGAGAAAGACATAGACGGACATATATAGAGAGATATAGAGAGACAGAGAAATACATAGACGGACATATATAGAGAGAGATAGAGAGACAGAGAAAGACATAGACGGACATATATAGAGAGATATAGAGAGACAGAGAAATACATAGACGGACATATATAGAGAGATATAGAGAGACAGAGAAATACATAGACGGATATATATAGAGAGATATAGAGAGACAGAGAAATACATAGACGGACATATATAGAGAGAGATAGAGAGACAGAGAAATACATAGACGGACATATATATAGAGAGATATAGAGAGACAGAGAAATACATAGACGGACATATATAGAGAGAGATCGAGAGACAGAGAAAGACATAGACGGACATATATAGAGAGATATAGAGAGACAGAGAAATACATAGACGGACATATATAGAGAGATATAGAGAGACAGAGAAATACATAGAAGGACATATATAGAGAGAGATAGAGAGACAGAGAAATACATAGACGGACATATATAGAGAGAGAGCTCGAGAGACAGAGAAAGACATAGACGGACATATATAGAGAGATATAGAGAGACAGAGAAATACATAGACGGACATATATAGAGAGATATAGAGACACAGAGAAATACATATAGACGGACATATATAGAGAGATATAGAGAGACAGAGAAATACATAGACGGACATATATAGAGAGAGATAGAGAGACAGAGAAATACATAGACGGACATATATAGAGAGAGATAGAGAGACAGAGAAAGACATAGACGGACATATATAGAGAGATATAGAGAGACAGAGAGAAATACATAGACGGATATATATAGAGAGAGATAGAGAGACAGAGAAAGACATAGACGGACATATATAGAGAGATATAGAGAGACAGAGAAATACATAGACGGACATATATAGAGAGAGATAGAGAGACAGAGAAAGACATAGACGGACATATATAGAGAGATATATAGAGAGAGAAATACATAGACGGACATATATAGAGAGATATAGAGAGACAGAGAAATACATAGACGGATATATATAGAGAGATATAGAGAGACAGAGAAATACATAGACGGACATATATAGAGAGAGATAGAGAGTCAGAGAAATACATAGACGGACATATATAGAGAGATATAGAGAGACAGAGAAATACATAGACGGACATATAGAGAGAGATATAGAGAGACAGAGAAATACATAGACGGACATATAGAGAGAGATATAGAGAGACAGAGAAATACATAGACGGACATATAGAGAGAGATATAGAGAGACAGAGAAATACATAGACGGACATATAGAGATAGATATAGAGAGACAGAGAAATACAAAAACGGACATAAATATAGGAGAGAGATAGAGAGACAGAGAAATACATAGACGGACATATAGAGAGAGATATAGAGAGACAGAGAAATACATAGACGGACATATAGAGAGAGATATAGAGAGACAGAGAAATACATAGACGGACATATAGAGAGAGAGATAGAGAGACAGAGAAATACAAAGACGGACATATAGAGAGAGAGATAGAGAGACCGAGAAATACATAGACGGACATATATAGAGAGAGATAGAGAGACAGAGAAATACAAAGACGGACATATATAGAGAGAGATAGAGAGACAGAGAAATACAAAGACGGACATATAGAGAGAGGTATAGAGAGACAGAGAAATACATAGACGGACATATATAGAGAGAGATAGAGAAGCAGAGAAATACAAAGACGGACATATATAGAGAGATATAGAGAGACAGAAAAATACAAAGACGGACATATATAGAGAGATATAGAGAGACAGAGAAATACATAGACGGACATATATAGAGAGATATAGAGAGACAGAGAAATACAAAGACGGACATATATAGAGAGATATACAGCGACAGAGAAATACAAAGACGGACATATATAGAGAGATATAGAGTGGCAGAGAAATACAAAGACGGACATATATAGAGAGATATAGAGAGGCAGAGAAATACAAAGACGGACATATATAGAGAGATATAGAGAGACAGAGAAATACATAGACGGACATATATAGAGAGATATAGATAGACAGAGAAATACATAGACGGACATATATAGAGAGATATAGAGAGACAGAGAAATACATAGACGGACATATATAGAGAGATATAGGGAGACAGAGAAATACATAGACGGACATATATAGAGAGATATAGAGAGACAGAGAAATACATAGACGGACATATATAGAGAGAGATCGAGAGACAGAGAAATACATAGACGGACATGTATAGAGAGATATAGAGAGACAAGAGAAATACATAGACGGACATATATAGAGAGATATAGAGAGACAGAGAAATACATAGACGGACATATATAGAGAGATATAGAGAGACAGAGAAATACATAGACGGACATATATAGAGAGATATAGAGAGACAGAGAAATACATAGACGGACATGTATAGAGAGATATAGAGAGACAGAGAAATACATAGACGGACATGTATAGAGAGATATAGAGAGACAGAGAAATACATAGACGGACATGTATAGAGAGATACAGAGAGACAGAGAAATACATAGACGGACATGTATAGAGAGATACAGAGAGACAGAGAAATACATAGACGGACATGTATAGAGAGATATAGAGAGACAGAGAAATACATAGACGGACATGTATAGAGAGATATAGAGAGACAGAGAAATACATAGACGGACATATATAGAGAGATATAGAGAGACAGAGAAATACATAGACGGACATGTATAGAGAGATATAGAGAGACAGAGAAATACATAGACGGACATGTATAGAGAGATATAGAGAGACAGAGAAATACATAGACGGACATGTATAGAGAGATATAGAGAGACAGAGAAATACATAGACGGACATGTATAGAGAGATATAGAGAGACAGAGAAATACATAGACGGACATGTATAGAGAGATATAGAGAGACAGAGAAATACATAGACGGACATGTATAGAGAGATATAGAGAGACAGAGAAATACATAGACGGACATGTATAGAGAGATATAGAGAGACCGAGAAATACATAGACGGACATGTATAGAGAGATATAGAGAGACAGAGAAATACATAGACGGACATATATAGAGAGATATAGAGAGACAGAGAAATACATAGATGGACATATATAGAGAGATATAGAGAGACAGAGAAATACATAGACGGACATATATAGACAGATATAGAGAGACAGAGAAATACATAGACGGACATATATAGAGAGATATAGAGAAACAGAGAAATACATAGATGGACATATATAGAGAGATATAGAGAGACAGAGAAATACATAGACGGACATATATAGAGAGATATAAATAGACAGAGAAATACATAGACGGACATATATAGAGAGATATAGAGAGACAGAGAAATACATAGATGGACATATATAGAGAGATATAGAGTGACAGAGAAATACATAGACGGACATATATAGGGAGATATGGAGAGGGATATTGAGAAATAGTGAGGGCTAGAGAAAGACAGATAGATCGAGAGACAAACAGTGAAAGTGAGGAAGATAACATATATATATATATATATATATATATATATATATATATATAGCTAGCTAGATAGATAGATAGATAGATAGATAGATAGATAGATAGATAGGGACATTCAGACAGATAGTGAGACAGACAGGCAGACAGATAGTGAGAGAGATAGAGACAGACAGATAGAGAAAAAGAGAGACACAGATAGATAGATAGATAGATAAGGAGAGAGAGAGAGAGAGAGAGAGAGAGAGAAAGAGAAGGAGAGAGATCAATTTGGTTGTTTTTGCGGAAAGTAGGACTAGCAAAAATAGAAAAAACAGCGGAAAGAAAATTTTCTTAACTCATAATGAAATGCCTTTCAAAACTTAATGAATCTGCCAATTGTTAAAAATTGCCTGAAGAAAGTCAATTACTTTTTATATAATTACTAACTTAATTAATTCTATGATTGCGTGCGGAATGATTTCAGACACATGAAGTGACTTAATTCATTCGATGTAAAATTCTATTGAGATATTTTGAGGTTTATATTGAGGTCTTATTAATTTCTTTCTCACATGTGCATTTTGTTTGTCTTATTTTAAACGAAAATGCAACAATCAGCCTAAAGAAAAAAAGAATTCATCAATAAGAGACAAGACCTATCATAGCCGAGAATGTGAAAATACTTGGCTTCCTTTTTATCGTCTACCTAGCGTCTACTTTCCGTTGCAAACATTTTGATTCTTTTGTTGTGCATTGGCTTTTCATACAAATCCTGTTGTTTTTAACGTCTTCTATTACATGGCTAGGAAATAAAAAAAAATATGCGGCCCCTAACCAACAAGAATTGAAATTGCACATAGTATCTTTAGTAATCAACCTAACAGTGACAGCTTCTTACCGATTAGCCTCCAGTGATCATGCTTTCATCAGTAATTGACAACCGATAATACCTTATTCTAAAATTTTTATGCTCGAAATAAAAACTTCTGGAATTCTATATCACTAATTCTAGAAAAAACATTTGATGGCTAATGTCATTGAAAACTATAACCAAGCATGAGAACAATCACAAAACTTTCGAGAGGTTACGAGAGCGTATTCCAATAGTTATACAGCACATAACAAAGAATAGAGATTCCAATAGTTATACAACGTATAACAAAGAATACAGATTCTATTCATTATACAGCATATAATAAAGAATATAGATTCCAAAAGTTATACAGCACATCACAAAAGAAACAGATCCTAATGATTTTACAGCACATAACAAAGAATACAGATTCCAATAGTTATGCCGCACATAAAAAAGAATAGATTCCAATAGTTATACACAACATAAGAATACATATTCTAATAGTTATACAGCACATAAGAATACACATTGAAATATAGTTATACAGCACATAACAAAGAATACAGATTCCAATAGTTATACAGCATTTAATAAAGAATAGAGATTCAAATACTTATACAGCACGTAATAAAGAAGACAGATTCCAATAGTTATACAGCACAGAATAAAAAATACTGATTCCAATAGTTATACATCACATAACAAAGAATAAAGATTCAAAAAGTTATACAGCACATCAGAAAGAATACAGATTCCAAACGTTATACAGCACATAATAAATACAGATTCCAATAGTTATACAGCACATAAGAATACATATTCTAATAGTTATACAGCACATAAGAATACACATTGAAATATAGTTATACAGCACATAACAAAGAATACAGATTCCAATAGTTATACAGCATTTAATAAAGAATAGAGATTCAAATACTTATACAGCACGTAATAAAGAAGACAGATTCCAATAGTTATACAGCACAGAATAAAAAATACTGATTCCAATAGTTATAAAGCACATAACAAAGAATAGAGATTCCAAAAGTTATACAGCACATGACAAAGAATACAGATTCCAAAAGTTATACAGCACATAATAAATACAGATTTCAATAGTTATAGAGCACATAACAAAAAATATAAATTCTATTCATTATACAGCATATTATAAAGAATAGAGATTCCAATAGTTGTACAACACTTAATAAAGAATACGGATTACAATAATTATACAGCACGTAATAAAGAATATATTTTCAAAAGTTATACAGTACATAACAAAGATTACAGATTCTAATAGTTATACAGCACATAACAAATAACAGAGTCTAGATTTCCAGAAAGTCGCATATCCTTTATATTTGAATTATATATATTCAATGAGTGCTTTTGTGATTTGGTTGAAAGAAAAGATGACTCTGATTTTAAATTCAATTTCTGTTTGTTAATAAGACATTGTCCAATCGTACAGTGACAAGAAAGACAGAGATAAAAGTTAAATCTTGCGTGCATATCTTTCGTAAAACCTTTTTCAAAAACGTGGTTGATCATGAGTATCCGCAGTTTAATATTCTTTATTATCTGTAAATTTTCATGCATATTTGTAAATCTACTACTGTGATTTCCAGTTTTTTCCTTTTCTTAGACTAGTTGCCCCTCAAGGTTATACAGACCAGTCTATTCTTCTAATTAACTCATAGCTAATAAGGAGAACAGGGTGATTATGTCTTTCACAAGAGCATTTGTTTGAAGGTGAATGCAATAGATTCGACCGGTATATGAAACTGTTGGGACGCCCGCGCCTATTCGGCTATAATAGACTATTCCATTACTATGTAAAGTAATGGTGGCATCTACGTAGGGGAGTGTGCCGAGCAGCCGATCGACAAGTCAGTCGTAGACTTCCGGTGACGACCCGGAAGTACCCATTGCTCATACTACGTCTTACGACGGTTGAGACGATTAACCTTTATTCTTGTATTGGATACTAATAACCTTTGTAAATACTATTTTCACGGAATGCAACAATTAACCTATTCCTGTTGTTGAGTTATTTATTCTTACTCACGACATAACAGAAACTTTCGTGATTACACTTTCGGTACTGATATACCGGTCTCAAATTCAGATCATAGGGCTTTCCATGCTGTGTTCTATTAGCCGCTAGAGGAACCGAAAGAGAAACACAATTACGTCCTAATTTTTCCTTAGTGAAGACAAGTTATGATATTAATATATAATGATTACTTGGGAATATTTGTTAGTAAATCTTCTATGCCATTCATTTGTTTGCTGCTCATACGACAAACATTTAGAAATCTAAACGTGTTCCTTTTAAATGTCATTCAGTCAGTGAAGTGTCATACGTGATACACGCTTATGCGATGTCGAAAGAGACATGACTGACCGGGCAGAAAATTCTCCCGTAGTTAGTTGCCGTTGCTTCCTGCAGTAGACTGGTCCCTAGTCAAGACTATAGAACCTAATCTGTCCCGCTATTTAACACATAGCTGGAGAGAGAAGAGACGAATTAGTACATTTTCCAAGTGTATTTAAGCGTTCAACTGGAATTAGAACACGTCTCTACGATTTATTCGTTCCGAGCCAATATTCATTACACCACAAAGCACTAAAGGCTGCACTATAAACCAAAACTTCTTTTATACTTATTCTTTTCGTTTGCCGTTCTTTTGGTCTGGTTTCTCAGATTTTGCTTTTGTCAAAGGGATTTCCAACTTCAATGGCTTGGTATCATATTTATCTAAAACAAGCGAATCAATGACGAGTTTGGGCAGGAAATGTTTTCAGTCTCTGAAGACAAAGATCAGAATGTAAAGAATTTGAATTCTTCTTCTACCAAAAAGAATTATGCATTTTCAGAGAAAATTTTCATTGAATACAGGAGATCTGTTTGAAGTTCATTGTTCAATCATCTAAAAGTTTTAAAGCATGATTCACAACAAATCTGATTGCTTACGTCATCGTATTTATTTGTCCAGTAAGTCGTGGCGAAAAGACATTGTTTGTATTGTGGTGATACCGAGCAAAAGCGATGGACCGGATGTTTGCGCTTTCACGACCAAAAAACAAATGAACAAAAGTCCGCGCAGATGTTCCGGTTGAAAACTAAAAATTAATTAAATATTAAATTTCCAGTTCGTGAGCCTACGTGAATTTTATTTATTAACTTCCTAAACATATCGTACGTAGATGGAGGGTTTTGTAGTGATGTTAAATATATTATTTTAAAAATATGCAGACATAATGTTTTCAATTTATAATATATATATATATATATATATATATATATATATATATGCGCGTGCGTGCGTGCGTGCGTGCGTGTTCATCGATTTTTTAAAAGACACTAGAGTTATGCGTATTAGATTTTAAGGTTTTCTATGGGCGGGTATGCTTTCATATTTTTTCGATAAAAAACAGAGAAAATGTCCACAATTTGTATTTATTTATTGATATTATTTAAGTTACGAACTGCTTTCAACTTGTACAAGCTTTATCTGAACATAGCAATTTAGAAATAGCACGACCCTTCGTCTACACAGTTCATGGGGAGTTAGAGGCCAAAGTTTCCCAGTATCAAAGCGTAAGAAACATTACAGACTCATTAATACGATTAGAACGCCTGAATTTATTCAGCAAATACAGCAGATCCCAGAAGGTCCATGAGGTCGATTGCAAAAGAACACCATGTGTCAGAATGAACAATCCGAAATGTTGTCCACGAAGACATCAGATACAAGTCTTATGTGATGGGTAAAAGTCATTTTAAGTCAGCAAAGGTAAAGGAAAATCAGACCTAAGAAGCTTCGAAACAAACTTAAAAATCCAGCAGAAAACTTTTTCATTTGGTTCTTCTGAGGCAAGAAAAAATTTGACCAGGATCCGAAAGTAAACAGAAGAAAAGCAAATGGTTATGTGCATTTAGAAGTTTCAAGAATAATGCATACACAATTTCCTACAACTTTTATGGTTTTGGTGGGGATGTCAGCAACGGAGGACATGCGATTCTGTTTTATTTTTTTTCACGAGGTCTTAAAGTAAACTCGGTTGCCTACACAAATGTTCTGGAAACAGTAGTTAAGGCATGAACCGACTATGTAAGCAGTGGAAGACCTTATGCATTTCAACAAGACTCGGCACCAGGAAAAGTTTTATGATTGCATAACCCCTAACATTTTTTAATAATAACAATATTATTATTAATATTAGTGTTAAAAAATTTTATATACATATTTATTATTATTATTATTATGTCATTTTTCATCATATTTCGATTTCTGCTTTGGTCTCACTACCAACCAAGTCTGCGGGGAGACCTAAGGCAGGTAGTGGCGTGTTGTTATGGCTCCATTTCATGTTTTTCTATCTTCCCTATCATCCCAAGCATTACATAGATAAAGTTTTCCTTAGTGTGTGGGCTGTACTTAATAAGACAATTTTTTGTATATCTCTTAAGCTGGGGTTTCCAGGGATTCTTTCAATGTGTTGTTTTGTTCCATTTTTTATCATTCCAAGTGCACCTACTATCACTGGCACAACTCTTGTTTTCAATTTCCACATTTTTTCTATTTCAATTTCCAGGTCTTTATATTTTGACAGTTTTTCAAATTCCTTGATTGCTATGTTACAATCCGCTGGACAAGCCATATCAATTAATAGACAAGTTTTCTCCTTCTGGTTTTTAACAATAATGTCTGGCCTGTTTGCTTCAATTTTTCTGTCTGTGTAGATGGTGTAATCCCATATAATGGTTACATCTTCTATTTCTGTAACCGGTGCTGGGTGATGTTCATACCAGTGTTTGTTTACAGCTTTTCCATAATGTTTGCACATTGCCCAATGTAAATATTGCCCAACTCTATCGTGGCGATTTTTATATTCATTTGGGGCAAGCACAGAACAGCCTGAGATTAGGTGGTCTATTGTTTATTGGTGTTTATCACAAAACCTGCATTTTGGATCCATATTATTATGCATAATATTTGCCTGGAAGTTTCTAGTGAAAAGACTTTGGTCTTGTGCTGCAAGAATAAAGCCTTCAGTTTCGGACTTTAATCCAGATGCACGTAACCATCGATGAGTATTAACTTTGTCAACATTGGATTTATTGGCACGTTCTGGATATTGGCCATGCAGAGGTTTGTCTTGCCAGCGCTGTTTCATCTGTTCAAGAGCTTTATCTTTGGCTTTCATTTTCATATTTTTTGCCGCAATAGTTGGTTCTTGGCTTCTGTTTTGCTTTTCTACAGAATCTACTAACTGTATATCTTGTTTGTATTTACTGCCTTCTTTTATTATTGAATATTTTTTTCTTTCTTTCTTCATGTTGCCTTACTAATTGTAACATTCAATCCTTTGTTGTTTCTATGTATGTTAGTAAGCCAATAGTTGTTGTCTTGTATGACAATTCCAGCTGAATAAGACCTCTTCCACCTTCTTTACGGGGTATGTATAGACGATCTACATCAGCCTTTGGATGATGCATCTTATGCTTAGAAAGAAGCTTTCTTGTTTTAGCATCCATTCGCCTGATGTCGTTTAGAGTCCAGTTTAAGATGTTAAAGCTATATTGGACAACTGGGATTGCAAGGCTATTAATGGCCATAACTCTGTTCTGTGAATTTAATTCAGTTTTTAATATCATTCGTAGCCTTCTATAGTATTCTTTACGCACTATTTCCTTCATTTTTTTATGGTGAATGTTTTCGCTCTCATTTACACCTAGGTATTTATAAGCTTCTTCTGGTTTCAATTCTTTTATTGTTACAGCAGGGTCTAAGCTAATTGAGGATGTTTCTTGTATTGATCCACGTAAAACTGTAGCTTTAGCACATTTATTCAAATTAAATTTCATTCCAATGTCTTCGCTGAAGCATTTTACAGTTTGCAGAAGACCTTCCAGTTCATTATCATTCTTAGCATATAACTTCAAGTCATCCATGTAAAATAGATGGCTTATTTTCTTTTGTCCTATTTTATAACCACATTCTGTCTTGTTAAGTTGACTGGTTAGTGCTATTAATGATATGCAGAATAGTAAGGGAGATAAAGAATCACCTTGAAATATACCTCTTTTGATGTTTATTTCATCAGACTTATAGGTTCCATTTATATGATTGAGGTAAAGGGTTGTTTTCCATATAGACATGCACTGTTTGATGAAATTGATGATGACGGGCGATATCTTGTATATATTTAAAGTCTTTAAAATCCAGGAATGTGGCACAATATCGAATGCCTTTCGATAATCTATCCAGGCAGTACTAAGATTTTTCTTTGTACTGTAGCAGTTTTCCAGGTTCATTTTGTTAATCAGCAATTGGTCTTTACAACCATAACAGCCACGTTTGCACCCTTTTTGTTCAAGCGGTATCATGTCATTTCTTTCTAAGAATAAATATGTATGCTTTGTTAAAATAGATGTTAATAGTTTATATGTTGTCGGAAGACATGTAATTGGTCTGTAGTTTTTCGGATTTTTTGTGTCACCATTCTTGGGTAGAAGAAATGTAATTCCCTTTTGTCAACCATGCAGGAATTTTAGTGGGGTCGTCAACCATTTCTTGAAGTTCTTTGGCTAGTTTTTTATGTGATGCGCTTAAATAATATAGCCCTAAGTTTGGAATTTTATCTATGCCTGGGAATTTCCAATTGTGTGTTTTTTTTAGTGCATATTTAACATCATCTTCTGTAATTCCAGACCATGTCTGTTCGGGTTTATTTTTCATTCGTTCTGTCTCTTGCGTAATCCAATGTACTTCCTTATTATTATTATTATTATTATTATTATTATTATTATTAATATTATTATTATTACTATTATTTAAGATCATTTTTAAGTTTTTTTTGAAGATTGTCTTTTAATAATTTTAATAATTTATTTATCTTTTTGTAATTTATTTTTTTATTATAACTATATTTATAATATAATACTACTACTTATTATATTTTAATTTGTATTAAAATATGATTTACAATTAATTTTTATACCGTAGATACATCCCATTATCTTTAAAACTAAATTTAATGTTAAATTTCCATGTCATGTTTTTCTAAGTATTAAAATAATAATAATAATAATAATAATAACAATGCAGCACTGAAATCAATACTGGATGAAGACCCGAATACAAATCTTAACGAAGTAATATATGCATCAGCAACAGCAGCAACAAAAAAATTAAACATCAAAATAAAAACAAGGCAGTCACGCAGACGTGAAGATCCACATTGGAAAAGAAAAATCGAAAAAGAAATCGAACAACTAAGAGGTGAGCTGTCAGTACTGGATGAACTGAGTAGAGGAATAAATGTAAGAACTAGGAAAAGAAGAAGAGCCGAAAAAAAATATAACATCAGGAATGAAAATGACGTCTTATCAAATAAAGAAAAAATAAAGCAAAAAATCCAACTGAAGGCTCAAAGAATAAGACGCTATGAAAAAAGAGCAAAATTTTACAGACAAAACAAGATCTTTCAGACTGATACAAAGAGATTTTACAGGGAGATAGGTAAAAGGGGAGTTGAGGTGACGGTGCCCCCCAGAATGGAAGAAGTCGCACAGTTCTGGGAGAAGGTGTGGGCTTGCCCTGGGGAACCTGGCAAGGAAGTGCATTGGATTGCGCGGGGGATGGGGCGAATGGAGAATAGGCCCGAACGGACATGGCCTGGAATTACAGAAGATGATGTTGGATTTGCACTGAAGGAGGCACGCAGTTGGAGAGCTCCAGGTATGGATAGAATTCCTAACTTTTGGCTGTATTGTTTGAATGCGGCGCATGAAAAAATAGCCAGGGAGCTCCAAGAAATGGTTGACGATCCCACTGGAGTTCCTGCATGGATGACAAAAGGAATTACATTTCTTCTACCCAGGAATGGTGACACAAACAACCCGAAAAACTACAGACCAATTGCATGTCTTCCGACGGCATATAAACTACTAACATCTATTTTAACAAAACAAACATATTTATTCTTGGAGGGAAATGACATGATACCGCTTGAACAAAAAGGGTGCAAGCGTGGCTGTTATGGCTGTAAAGACCAATTGCTAATTAACAAAATGATCCTGGAAAACTGCTACAAGACAAAGAAAAATCTTAGTACTGCCTGGATAGACTACCGAAAGGCATTCGATGGTGTGCCACATGAATGGATTTTAAAGACTTTAAATATATACAAGATATCGCCCGTCATCATCAATTTCATCAGGCGGTGCATGTCTATATGGAAAACAACCCTTTACCTCAATCATATAAATGGAACCTATAAGTCTGATGAAATAAACATCAAAAGAGGTATATTTCAAGGTGATTCTTTGTCTCCCTTGCTGTTCTGCATATCATTAATAGCACTAACCAGTCAACTTAATAAGACAGAATGTGGTTATAGGGTAGGCCAAAAGAAAATAAGCCATCTATTTTACATGGATGACTTAAGGTTGTATGCTGGGAATGATGGTGGGCTGGAGGGTCTTCTTCAAACTGTAAAATGCTTCAGCGAAGACATTGGAGTGAAATTTAATTTGAATGAGTGTGCTAGGGCTACAGTTTTACGTGGATCAATACAAGAAACATCCTCAATTAGCCTAGACCCTGCTGTAACAATAAAAGAATTGAAACCAGAAGAAGCTTATAAATACCTAGGTGTAAATGAGAGCGAAAACATTCACCATAAAAAAATGAAAGAAGTGGTGCGTAAAGAGTACTATAGAGGGCTACGAATGATATTAAAAACTGAATTAAATTCACAGAATAGAGTTATGGCCATTAGTGGCCTTGCGGTCCCAGTTGTCTAATATAGCTTCAACATCTTAAACTGGACTCTAAACGACATCAGGCGAATGGATGCTAAAACAAGAAAGCTTCTTTCTAAGCATAGGATGCATCACCCAAAGGCTGATGTAGACCGTCTATACATACCCCGTAAAGAAGGTGGAAGGGGTCTTGTTCAGCTGGAGTTGTCATACAAGACAACAACTATTGGCTTACTAACATACATAGAAACAACAAAGGATTGGATGATACAATTAGTAAGGCAACATGAAGAAAGAAAGAAAAAATATTCAATAATAAAAGAAGGCAGTAAATACAAACAAGAATTACAGTTGGTGGATTCTGTAGAGGAGCAAAACAGTAGCCAAGAACCAACTATTGCGGCAAAAAATATGAAAATGAAAGCCAAAGATAGAGCTCTTGAAAAGATGAAACAGCGCTGGCAAGACAAACTTCTGCATGGCCAATATCCAGTACGTGCCAATAAATCCAATGTTGACAAAGTTAATACTCATCGATGGTTACGTGCATCTGGATTAAAGTCTGAAACTGAAGGATTTATACTTGCAGCACAAGACCAAAGTCTTTTCACGAGAAACTTTCAGGCAAATATTGTGCATAATAGTATGGATCCGGGGTGCGGGTTTTGTGATAGACGCCAGGAAACAATAGACCACCTAATCTCAGGCTGTTCTGTGCTTGCCCCAAACGAGTATAAAAGTCGCCACGATGGAGTTGGGCAGTGTTTACATTGGGCAGTGTGCAAACATTGTGGAAGGGCTGTAAACAAACACTGGTATGAGCATCATCCAGCACCGGTTACAGAAATAGAAGATGTAGCCATTCTATGGGATTGCACCATCTACGCAGACAGAAGGGTTGAAGCAAACGGACCGGACATTATTGTTAAAAACCGGAAGGAGAGGACTTGTCTATTGGTTGATATGGCTTGTCCAGCGGATTGTAACATAGCAGCCAGGGAATTTGAGGAACTGTCAAAATATAAAGACCTGGAAATTGAAATAGAAAAAATGTGGAAATTGAAAACAAGAGTTGTACCAGTGATGGTGGGTGCACTTGCAGTGATAAAAGATGGAGCGGAGCGACACATTGGGGGAGTCCCTGGAGGCCCCAGCTTGAGAGATATACAAAAAATTGTCTTATTAAGTACAGCCCACACGCTGAGGAAAACGTTGTCTATGTAATGCTGGGGATGATAGGGAAGACAGAAAAACATGAAATGGAGTCATAACAACACGCCACTACCTGCCTTAGGTCTCCCCGCAGACTTGGTTGGTAGTGAGACCAATGCAGAAATCGAAATATGATGAAAAATGACATAATAATTATATATATATATATATATATATATATATATATATATATAATTTTAGCACTAATAATAATAATAATATAGATAAAAACTGAATTTAAACAATAGTAATAAATAATATTAATAATAATAATAATAATAATAAAATTTATACATATAAATTTTAACAAACATAATAATAATAATATTTACAAAAACCTAGTAAAAAAGCTAACATACACCAAAAGTAAATATATCATATATTACTAAAAATGAAGAGACAACAAAATTTAAATATATACATACATACACATACAAATGCTCATACCCACATACAAATGCACATACCCACATGTACATGTATATATATATATATATATATAGAAAGAGAGAGAGAGTTCTTGTACATCTTTTGGTTTATTGTACAGTGGTATAATAAATCTCTTCTAATCTATCTTCAGTGTTAAGTATTATTCTTACACTATTCTTTTCCCTGTTATTTCTTCCCGGGGTATAACAATATATATATACATATATTCATATACACACATACATCATCATACATCAAAAACAAATATATACATATCCCATATATATTTTTCCATTAATATAAACATATACATATATGAACACATATAAATACAGACATGCACATATATATATATATATATATATATATATATATATATATATATATCTGCATATTCATACACACATATACATACAATATTACAATCTAAAATATTATAAAAACATTACAATAATATAATATAACTATAAACATAATAACTATGAAAATATATTTGTGGGTAAAACATTTACAATGGTAAATTCCAGATCTTTCTTCAAAAGAAACCAACTTTTTAAGTTAAATTAATTTAAATTATAATTTTGATCTAGCTAAATTATTTTATATTTTATATTTATTTTTATGCCTGCATTTAAATATAAATTCGTTTCATTGGTTAAGTAGTTCCTTTGAATTATTGTATTTGATAATAATCGATTTCTCCTCCAGGCATAAATTACACCTGTCCCTGAAGTTGTTGGAAGTGTTAACATATTTTATAATCCCCCATATGACTAGTCAGGTCAATTCTCCATCCTTAATATCCCAGTAGTATTTAGACACGGCTGTTTGATGTTTCAATGAGGCGTTAAAACGAGTGTCTGTGATTGTAAAGTCTCTGTTTCCAACTACCTGCAGATATCCCTATATAAACTCTTCTTTTGCTAGGGTCCTTTACTGGAAAAATAGTGGCTTCATAGACATCTTTTTTAGAATTACACCTGCCATCAATAGGGCAGTTGATTTTATTGATGCAATTGCAGGAAAGTTTATTTTCCAGAGATTTCTTATGGACGTTTTTGAGTAATTTATTTTTATGAGAATTATTTATGTTTTGTATGTTATTGGTAGTGGAATAATTAATTTTTCTGTTGAATAATTTACTTTGGGGGTTATTTTGGTGGAAGTGTTTGCTAACTAAATTTAAAAAAATATTTACCTATGTTTACATTGGACAACTTGCAGAAAGGAGGGTTGAACCATATCATTTTACTTTTCTACTTTTGCCTTTGTTTCCATTTTTAGTTTTATCTTTCAATTTTTCTTGGTATAATATTTCATCTTTAAAATTACTCTTCTTAAGGGTTTCATTGTATATTGTTTTATTCTTATCGATTATTTCCTTATTAGATGATAATTTATTAATTCTAATATTACCTATTTTAGGTATTTATTTAATGATAGATTTAGGATGATTTGAATTAACATTAATATAGATTGAGGATTAATTACTTTTATGTTATGGTTTAAAGGTATTATTGGAAAGGTTAAAGCTAATGTCTAAAAAATTAACAATTTTGAGATTGTATGAAATTTCGATTTTAAAGCCTAAAATTTTAAAAGCTTTAATAATATTTTTGAAATTCTTGATGTAAGACGGCCATTACTGTTAGGGATATACATAAGGCCATCATCCCGGTAAATACCTACTTGATTAGGATCAACAATTCTACCGAGAGTATATAATATATATATCCCTGTGAGATCCGCGATTTGTGCTGAATCATAAGCTCCCATTAGGACATCAAAATTATTGTTAATAATAATTAATATAATCATTGGATACTAGTAAAGAATCTCTAGAGGTTAAAATTATATCCATTTCATTATTGGAAATATTAGTAAAGTTTTTAGCATAGTTTAAACTATTAACTAATAAATCATATGAAATAGAGGGATAAAAATTTAGTATATCAAATTGTAAAAAAGAAGGTTTATTCTTATCTGGAATATTTTGAAACCATGTAATGGTATCAGACGAGTCTTTCTATAAATTTGTATGGAGACTCTCCTGTATGGATAAGATTATCTTCTTAAGTATAATACTAGAAATTAAACTTAACTTAATTAAACTTAATTAAACTTAACTTAATTCAGTTTTGGAGGGATTGATTAATCTAGATTGAAGGTTATTTTCAAAGTTAGGTTTATGGTCTTTAAAAAGAAAATACGCGTTTTTAGTTTGGGTCTTTCCCACTGTATCTGCAAATATCAAGTTTATTGACCAGTGCAACAGTTTTTTTTATTAATTGTGGACATCATGTTATTATTATAATCTTTTTTATATGTACTGGAGATTTTTTAGGGTAATTTTGTTATACTCCGAGGGTTCGATTTTATATATATTTTAGACTTAAATACATTACTCCACATCTTATTGGAGTTTCTGTTCATTATAATATCTTTTCTGAGAACAAGCTGGAACCGTTTTGATTGCTTCTTAAATTTGATTGTTTGTATTAAATTAAACATGTCAGTTTCAAAAGGTTTAAGAAGTTTATTGCCTGATGGGGTTATTTGAGATTTCATATTATATTTCTCCTTGTTTTCATTCAAAGTGTTCCATGAATTAAGGTGAAAATAAGTTTTCCATCGTAGTCTTTTAATGAATTAAATTATTTTTTCAGAGAAATTCAGAGTGAAGGAAAGTAATGAGGGATAGGGAATATTCTTCAGTCAATATTTTGGATTAAATTTATTCATACTGCTGTACACAATATTAGAATTGTAATAATATCCGAGAAAGGAATTTTCCAAATAGAGCTCGACTTATTGTAAATAAGGAGTAAATTATTACGTAGAATATTTGGCATTTAAGTCAGGTAAATTCCGATAGAAACAAACTCTGAAAAACTCAACGTTAAATTTATTTATTTAATTCAACAGAGTAATATAATCTAGAAAATGTTTTTTAGATATTCTACAATTTCATGGGTAATACGTATTTTGCTCTTCAGACCCAAATGATACAACAGTTAATATTCAAAATCATCCAGAAAAGAATCACATACAGATACTCACGTGCACATATCGAGTTTAGACATTTGTAACGGTAATCTACAAAAATATCTTCTCTATAATTAAAAAAGACCAAAGAAAGAAACAAAAATAAAAATATAGAAAAACAATGAATGGAAAAAAGAGAAAGAAAGAGAAAAGAAAAGGAATGGAGAACGAACAGTATAAGAAGAAAGGATGTTAAAGTTAACGTCTTAGATCGAAACCAGCATTTATTGCAATTCATTTGCTTTCTTAGAAAAAATATGACATGGCAATTTAACATTAAATTTAATTTTAAAGATAATGGGATGTATCTGCGGTATAAAAATAAATTGTAAATCATAATTTTTAATACAAATAAAAATATAACCACTACTAGTATTATATTATAAATATAGTTATAATAATTAAAAAATAAATTTAAAAAAGTATGAATAAAATATTAAAAGACCTTAAAAAACCTTAAAAAAATTATTTTTCTATATTTTTCTTTTTTTTCTTTCTTTTATATATTTAGTGTATTGAGGAAGCAGATAATTATCTAAATTATATATAAAAGACAATGAATGTCTTTTATATATAATAATGAATTGTTCTAAACATAGTATTTGGGCTTTAATTTGTGGTGAAAATAAAAACAAAAATTGTCCATTTGATTATTGTTTGATTACGCCAGTTCTAAGCTTTCAACTCACACGAGCCATCTCCAGACTGGTTAAAGGGACGTTAACATAAAGACATCCACCATCAAAAATGTTATTCTTTTGATATAGAACATTGCTATGCGACGACAACCGTCACCGAATAGCAGATGCAGATCGTTAATTAGTTATGCGGTTCTATGACGTCACACGACGTAAGAGACCAAAATGTTAACAACAGAACCATATGTTTAAATGCAATGTAATGTGTTGTGACTAGATTGAAATGTGATTTTATTGAGTGTGTGTTGCTTTCATTTAATCTAGATGGCCTCCAATATGTGAAGTTTTTTTTTTACTCTGTGTATGTGTGAGTATTATTGTGTTGTTGACTAAAATCAGATATACTTCATGAAATACATTGATTGAAAATAGATTTCCTAATACATTCAAATATTCAAAGACTTCATGAAATCCGAAAAGAAAAGAATGAAATGTGTGTGTATTTGTGTGTCTGCTTAAATAGTGAATCTTAGTACTTTTCGTAAGATGGCGTTTCTCGCCCATAAAGAAGGCGAAAATGAGTAACTTTTGAAAAATTGTTAAAATTTATTCTGGTATCTTTTTTTTTTAACAATTCTTGGTCCGAGTCGAAAGTTGTTTATGTATTTCCAAACATTTTTTGTATTTATTTAGTCTTTCTGAAATTAATTCAAGGCAAATCCACATATTATTCTTCAGAATGGGTTGATTTGGTTGGTTGTTTTGTTTTTATGGCATATCAACACCTCGGCGGGTCATTTATTGCCAACTACATTTTATTTATTTATTGCTGGTAATACCTTTTTCTTTCAACAATTTATTGTTGTTTTTATATAAGTTTTGTGTCTAGTAATACTTTTTGTTTTCGAGTATCAAGATTCATTGGGATATGTTTTTAAGGGCAGGGTCCCCAATTCCTACCCTGTTATTTAACCCATAAGTGGAGGGAAGGGACGGATTAATACCTTTCCCAAAGGTACCAGTGCTTAAGTAAATGCAGGGTATTCAACTGGAATTCGAACTCGGCTCACCGATTTCTCTTTCCGAGCCGATATCCACTGCACCACAACGCACATCCGTCACTAAACGCTTACAGCACCTGGTATTCCCAAGCGGTCGCCCATCTAAGTACTGACCAGGCTCAACGTTGCTTAACTTTGGTGATCGAGCGAGAACCGGTGTATTCATCGTGATATGGCCGTAAGCACGCACAACCGTCACTAAACGCTTACAGCACCTGGTATTCACAAGCGGTCAACCATCTAAGTACTGACCAGGCTCAACGTTGCTTAACCTCTGCGATCGAGTGAGAAACAGTGTATATGGCCGTAATATACGTGATATGGCCGTAAACCTAGAATGGGTTGAAATAAAAGTTTTCTTTTTGTTCCATCTATGCGTTTTCCATGCAGACAATATATATTTTCAAATTAGTATATAGATATCCCAACGGCGTTTTTAAACTTTGACAAATAATTGTGTCTCATGATATTACTTTTTTTTTATTGTCAATCATTTTCTTTCTGTTATACTTTAAGATAATTTCACCATACAATTCTGACAGTCAGTCCTGATATTTGAGATCAGTGATCCTAGGTCCAAATCACGTTAAAAACCTGTTTCCGTTCGATGACTGATGCAGCAACCTCCTGCGATCGGAAATATGTTTCGGTTTTAAATAACCCAAAAGTCGTTAATAAAATCATTGTTAGTTTCTCCAGCATCAAACTCAAACATCAATACAATGACTTCTGCTATTGATGATGAAGAACGTTATTAAAACTCCTCCGCTGATAACATTTTTTCTTTCAAATTTTACGGTTGTCAGCGTTTAATGAAATGTTCGTATTTCTGTAAATAGCTTAGATTTCGAGAACTCTCTTGACAATGAAAATTAGATTTAATGTAGTCCGCACTGTTGAAGTGAGATTAACAGTTTATTTCTTTCAGACCTGAATTGCAATCAGATGGATTAGCTCGTTGTATTAACGTTTCTAATATAGACTATTTTAATCCTTTGAGCATTATGGAAAAGAAAAAGCGAGAGAACCATGTTAAAATTAAGACTTTTAAATATTTGACACCAAAGCTGGGGTGATATACTAAGATCGAGGGTACGTTTCGAATGTCAAGCCCTATTGTTATTCGTTATAGCAAAGAAAGTATAACCCTGTTAATTGTAGACTTTCGGTTGTGGTAATTACCGTCTAGCTTGTATCTGTACAATGTCCTGATATTGTCGTCTAGCAAACTTAACAGTCACGATTATATTGATCTGCTTAGTAATCATTCGAGACTTAATTGCTGAGAGAATAAATGCGGCCATTTATGTTGCAAGGTAAAAGGCTTATCGTGTTATTTCACTATCGGATGAGCCATCTCCTTATCGGCTTCAAGGAAAGAAACTAACATAGATTAGGCTGATGTAACATATAAAAAAACTAAGATAAATGCTAAGTTGCTTTGAAAAGAATGGTTCCTGATATTCAATAATATTCATAAACAAAGATGAAATAAATTGGAAGGACTGAATTAATGTTATTCTGGTGTGAAATGACAATTTGGAAAACAGTGAGAGCACAGACACGCACACATTATATATATATATACATAGAAGAAAAAAGTGCGAGAAGCCGTAAACGTTTTGTTTAATGTGCAGGTTATTGTTATTATTATAAATAATATTACTTGCTTTTTGTATGATATATTAAGTGTCCTTTAAGTGTCATGACGACAAAATTTTCCTCCGACTTCCACAAAAATACACCAATATACGCAGCCCTACATATAGCCAATTTAAAAAAAAATTATCAGTTTGTCTGACGATCGTAAGAGCCTGAAACCCAGGATTACAAACTGACATCTATCTATATGAATATGTCAGCTCTATCACTGATATTGAGCCCTTTCAAATAAGTACCACGCGTATATAATATATAAATAATATAATATATAACAAATTGCATATATATATATATATATATATATATATTGATAATTATATACATACACTTTTCACACACACACACACACACGTAGACACACACATATATATATTATATATATATGTATATATATATATATATATATATATATATATATATATATATATAATAAACCCATACAATACGAAAAGTCACTCTATTTCATCCACTCATAGATAGTTGTCAAATAAAAAGTGTTTACCCATTTAAAAAAAATCTAAGGTCCCATTATGCGATTTACCCAGACAAAACTAAAAAGTAACCTGTCCAGAACTAAGCTACCCCGCCCCCTCTCCTAACTCAAATTTGTATCTCTATGGTTACAAACTGCCGACGGACCAATTTAGACATACTAAATTCCCATCCTCCACATCACCCACATATCACATTCCCAAAAATAAATCGTTTCCACCATTTATTTTCAGTTCCACAAATCACCCACGGAGGAGCGGATATGCTCCGAAACATGAGAATTTTTGTGTACTGATACTTTGCTTTTATAAATCATTGTAACAACTATTACAATATATATATATATATATATATATATATATATATATACATATTGTATTTTTATTTTACCATAAGCAAGGTAGGACCGCTACAAGTGTGCAGGAGTTTACAGGGAGAGAAAAGAAGAGGTACAGTGGGTATTGAAGAAAAAATAAAATATGAATGTGATTCAAGAAGATAGAAGATGGCAATCGACGTTGTATTTAATTTGTATCAGGGAAACAAGTAAACGGAAGGGAATTCGCCATTATTATCATGAGCCTGGTTTACATATTCAGTGATGGCCGTTAGCTCAACTTCGGTTGTCCTGCAAAGTGGAAGCCATATTGATGCACAAAAACACAAAAAGGAAAGTCAATAATAAATCTCTTGAAGATATGAAACAAGGTTAGCAAAACAAAGCTCTGTATAGCTAATATCCAGAACATTCAAATAAACCCGATGATGACGTTAACACTCATCAATGGATGCAAACGTCTAGATGAAAGACATGGAAGGCTTTATTCTAGCAGTAAAAGAGCAGGGTATTTCTACGAGGAATTTTCTGGCAAATATCATACATAGTATTGTGGATCCAAAATGCAGATTCTGTGACAAATATAAAGAAACCAGAGATCATTTAATCGCAAGATGTTCTGTAATTGCGCCAAATGAATATAAAATAGTCACGATGGAGTCGGGTAATATTTACACTAGACAACATGCAAACACTTTGGAAAAGATGTTAACAAATACTGGTATGAAAAACATCCAGTGCCTGTTGCAGAAATAGACGACATAATTGTCAAAAACAGAAAACAAAAGAAAATTGCCTACTAATTGACATGGCTTGCACAGAGGCATGTTACATAGCAAATAAGGAATTTGTAAAATCTATATAAAGACATGGAAATCGAAATAGAAAAAGTGTGGAAATTGAAAACAAGAATATTATTAGTGATAGTAGATTCGACTTGGAATGATAAAAAATGGAACAAAACAACACATTGAAATAATCTCAAGAAACCCCAGTTAAAGAGATATACAAAAAATACAGCCCACACACTAAGGATAACTTTGTCTGTATAACGCTAGTGATGTTATGGGAAATATGAAAAAACATTAAAATGGAGCCATGACAACACACCACGACCTGCCTCAGGTCTTCCTGCAGACTTGGTAGGTAGTGCGACCATAGCAGAAATGAACAATGACATAATAATAATAAAGCAATGCAAGGATTTACTTGATAAGTACAGCCCACACATTAAAAAGAACTTTGTTTATTTAACGTTAGTTATATTATGGGAGTTAGAAAACAAATCATGAAATGTAGTCATAACACACCACTAAATGCCTTAGATCTTCCCGCAATTTTGGTAGGCAGTGTAAACATATCAGAAATAGAAATATTTAATCGCAGGGTGTTCTGACTTGCGCCAAATGAATATAAAATAGTCACGATAGAGTGTGGTAATATTCATTTACACCAGACAATGTGCAAACACTTTGGAAAAGATGTTAACAAATACTGGTATGAACATCACCCAGTGCCTGTTACAGAAATAGAAGACATCACAATTCTATGGGATTACACCATCTTTACAGGCAGGAAGATTGGAGCAAATAGGCCGGACATAATTGTCAAAAACCGAAAAGAAAATAATTCTTGCCTACTAATTGACATGGCTTGCCTAGAGGCATGTAACATAGCAAACAAGGAATTTGAAAAACTATATAAAGACATGAAAATCAAAATAGAAAAAGTGTGGAAATTGAAAACAACAATCGTACTAGTCATAGTAGGTGCGTTTGGGATGATAAACAGCGGAACATAAAACATATTGAAAAATCCTTGGAAATCACAACTAAAGAGAAATACAAGATATTGTCTTGACAGCGCACATACTAAGAACTTTTTCTATGTAACGCTACTGATGGTATGGGGGTAAATATAGCCATAACAACGTTTCACTATCTGCTTTAGGTCTTTCTTCAGATTTGGTAGGCAGTGTGGCCATATAAGAAATTGAAATAATAATAATAATAATAATAATAATAATAATAATAATAATAATAATAATGACTAGAATGGTTACCTTTTGCGTATTTGCAATGCAGCATTTGAGAAAAATAAGAAGATTTCATAAATCTAAATCGATTTGTCTCCAGAAATGTCCCGTCTATTTTCGTCTTCCGCCAGGTGTCATATTTGCTAAGGAGATTTTTGTTTGATAAAACTGTTACTTTTCCACAAACCATATATTGTTTTTGGTGCCTGACCTATACTGAGATTAACCCAGAAAGATATTCTGCCTAACAATCATCTTAGTTCGGCAATTTACCAGTTTAGATGTCAGCCCGATGCTGACTATTTAGGCCGAATGAATCATAGTTTGGAAGCACAGACCAACCAACACATACCAACTAATATTCACAAGGAAAAGGTGGATAATTTATATAGGGACGTACATGCAACAGGTTCAAGCATAACTGGACACCTGTTAAAAAGTCAGCAGTGTGCTCAGTGTCATAGGCTAAGCATGATATGAGTTCTGAACAGGACTAATCCTAGTTCTCACTTGAGAGCATTTCAATCAATGTCCATTAACCCATTTTAACCCAGTGTCCTCATTTGAGGATAGCATAAAAAACTGTAAAAAGTCATGGGTATAAATCATTATATAAAACCATTATTTTATATAGGTAGTGAGAACGTATTGATTCATCTATAAAATTACCTTCCAAATATTGCCCGGTTGGAAGAAAAAGCTCTGGCTTTCTGTTAATAAAAACATTTAAACTACTCCCATGTCTATCTCCTTTTTATACCACTTCCTAAGGACATCATAACCTCTTCTCTACCATGTCAACAAGGATTAATTCCCTACACGGTAACACCATATTATTTCATAAATATAACACTCCCAACTAGATAAATAAGTTATATCTCAACTTTGTCATAACAACGTGTGAACGAATATGGAACATACTCAAATTAAAAATAAAATAATAAATTTCTAGTTTTTTCACAGTCAATATAAAGGTTTTCTGATACCTCTCCTTAGAAATTGAATGGAAAGATAAAAAAAGAGAATAAAGAAAAAATTAGCTTTTGCTACTGGAATGACTAAAATGAGCTTAACTGGCAAAAAAAAAAGGCAAACAAATTTTTAAAATTTAATTTAATAAGAAGAAAAAAATACATTTTCCAAATTTAACTATCAGAAAAAAATCAAACAATTTCACCAGCGACCCAAATCTGGTGCCGTCAGGACTTTAAACCGAGTTGAATGAAAATTTAAATCCATGGTGAATTCCATTTCACTTTTATTCAGTTACTACTAATTCAGTTGACGACTGACAGGTGAGCGTAATGCAAGACCCTTGACAAAACTGTCTTCTTATTAAACATCTCAGATCTATTTTTGCCTCTATATATTCGTGTAGGGGTGTGAGCCATGCCTGGTGTCCACTTCCAAACATACCCGACAATCCCCATAGTTTAAAATATCAGAAGCTTGAATGAATGGTTGGTAAAATGAAAGTATTTTGTTTGTGTAATTTGTGTAATTTGTGAAATTTGTGTAATTTTATTAATAGAATTAAAATAAAAAATTTGTAAGAAGTAAAAAACTCGAATAGAAAATGCGTGTAGTTAATTATTTTGTATGAGTGAAATGTTCAAATAGAAAAAAATGCACTTTAGTCTTAATGGTCTTTAGTTTTATGGGTCAGTTAAAGATGTCCTGTTGTTGCTGTTGTTGTTTTTCTTTGGTGGCATAGAGTGAAAATGAAGAAAGGAAAATTTGAAGAAGAGGTAGAATGGATATATGTCGGCGTGACCATGACCTCGGCTTGAAGTTTCTTCCTTACATTGTGACGAGATACTATCAGATACCGCTCCCATTCTGACTGATTTTGACAGGTCAGGAGATGTAGTTGCAGGAGAAGTAGTGGATTTTAGTCATGTGACCGGCTCCAAACGGCATTTTCATTTCTAGGCGTAAAAAAAAATTGACTGGCTCCATAGATTAATTTGATATTTTCTATTCAATCAGCATCCAGAATTTTACTTTTCGCACTGACTTATGAAATTTGACTTGTCTAGGTTTTTCAAAAATGTTTTTAGTCGTTTTGATGCCTTTTTGTAGGTCTGCGACTTTACTTTGTGTGTTTAATTAACTGTCAGATGATATTGGATTTGTATCCTATATTCGTACTGTAGTATGTGTCAAACTTTATGTGTATGGTTGGCATCATGCTTAAAAAGAAGAAATATTAAATAAAATTGAGCAAATAAAAAATATTTCGAAGTCTTATTGTAACTAAAAACATCAATCGATGCCACGAAATTAGACATTAAACAAGGTAAGGGATAAGAAAATAAAATCCATGATTCAATAAAGTAAAACAGGCGGGTGATTTCAAAAAAGACCTCCAATCAGGGGCAAAACATATGGCTTGTAAATTGGAATCTCTCTACAGTGAATGTTAATTATCATAGGAACCACTTTTGCATTCCATTACTATGGCTGAGGGTAATTCTTAGGAGAACACCTCTTTGTCTAACGTTTTCGACTGACATAACCCGAAAAGGATTATACAGAATCAATTGCTTAGTCTTCTGCTAGAAAAGATAATTTCCTTTGTCGTGTCAGACAATTATTCTCACCAGAATCCACCTTGAACATCTAAAAATCTACCATTCGTCCGCGCCATCGAAAAAATGCGAAGAAGGTTCTGTAATATTATTGGTCAGATTCTGGCATCTCGACATCAGTTACTTCCCAGCCATAATCTGACTTCTCTTTTTATTTTATATAAATATATTCAGAAACTGTTCTAATTACCTTATCTCATTGGTAACCTGACTGCATAAATTTCTTTGTAGTTATCGGCTCGGAATGAGAAACCGGGGAGCCGAGTTCGAATTCCATTTGAATTCTTTGCATTCACTTACGCACAAATACTCTTGGTAAAGGTATTACTCTTCCTCTTCCCTCCAGTTATGGGTTAAATAATAGGACAGATTGGAATCTATAACCTGCTCTTGCAAACAGTCTAGTGCAGAAAGCACTGACAACCTACTGTAGGATAATCTTCTGCCCAGTCACTCATGTCTCTTTCAAGACATGATCGCCCAAGCGTGTATTACGTATGGCACTCAACTGACTGACTGACTTGTGGTGTAATGGATATCGGAATGAGAAGTCGGAGAGTAGAGTTCGAATTCCAGTTGAATTCGTCATATTCACTTATGTACAAATGCCCTTGGGATAGATATTAATCCGTGTGTACTCTCCAGCTATGGGTTAAATAGAAAAACAGATTGTGTTCTACAGGCTTGGATGATAATCAGTCTAACGCAGAAAGAAATGGCAATCTACTGCGAGAAAATTTTCTGCCTAGTCAATCATGGATCGAAAAATGGCACGATCATTCATTCGTGTATCACGTATGGCACTTAACTGACTGAATAGTTGGCAACTAGGTCACACTGTTTTACTGTTGAAATAGCTAACTGTAACCGTAAGTTCTATTCCAATACTTTTTTCCTTCATAATTCTCGCTTGTAGAACTCTCTCTCAGTTTCTTGCTGCTCCGTAAGTTAAGATTTTCAAAAATTAAAATACAGTCTCAATATCCTTCTTCTGTCTTACTGAAGTCTGTTCTTTCCTTGTTCTTTTATCTTATTAGTGTGTTTTCATTTTGTTTTAATCGCGGTATTTCCCTATACGCCTTAGTGGCAATACAGGCTTGCTTGGTTGGGGAGAATATTCCCAATAAATGGCAATATGAAAAACAAGAAGAAATCTTTCGAAAGAGCTGACTGGTTTTTCTTCCTTTCTCATCAGAAGAAATGCAAGACTGTGCACAACGGTTAAGAAAAACAGGAGAGTAGGAAACAGACATAAGAAATATACATATATCTAAACTCATTTATAAATGGAACTTTGCCTGTGTGTGTGTGTGTGTGTGTGCATGTCTGTGTGTGTGTCCGTTACCTATAGACTCCGAAACGGCACAACCGATTTTCTTGAAAATTTACACAGTTGTACTATAAGCGTCTGCGAATGTTCTTAGCTAGGTTTTGTGTCGAGGTACTCCCGATAAATATCGAAAATCGATAATCGAAAAAATCGGGTTATATAGAAGGAGTGGTCCGATTTTAATCAAATTTGATGCAATCATAGACAAAGACATAAGAAACGATATTCAGAAGTTTCAAGGTTGCAGTTCTTACAATAGTGCAGAAAATGGATAATATATATATATAAATATATATATATATATAAAACAAGATGTTTGTGTGTGTGTATCTGTTTATCTACCTGTATCTCTGTATTTTTTCAGCCCTTTTATTTTAGTTTTTGCTTCGGGTTTGGCTCTAAGTAGGTATAATTGTAGTTCTTAGTCTCAGCCATGATACCATTGACTCAGAGGACTTATTTAGCCTTCAAAATTCAGTTTAAGATGAAAAGAACTAATTTGATATCGATACCAGGAAATCAAATTTTGACTTACATCCATTCATTTTTCTTTCAGTTTATGGTTTCGCTTTAACCGAAAGCAACTATTGCTTTTTAGTCTTTCGTGCCAACGTCCAAAGAGTCTGAGCTCCCGGACCATGGATTAGTTTTAAAGCTTTCATTACACCCGAACAACGCCAGGCTATACTGCTAGTCAATAATATGTTGACGCGCGTATATTCAATAGCTATTCCTTTTGTTTACACAAAGACGACCGTTTCGATTTAATATAAATTTTCTCAAGATTTGTCAGATGAAAGTCGGGATATGATCGACTAAACAGTGGAAACATCCTTATGGTTGGTCGATGCACATTGGCGATTATTAACGAGATTCACAGAGATTGCAGATCCGGATATCACGGAAGACTTACTCAAATTTTTCAGTCGACCATTCCTAATGCATGGAACATGTTGGGAAATTCTCTTTTCTCTTTGTCTGTCTTTTTTTTTTTTTTTTTAGCCTTGATTAGATAAAAGATGATAGAAGAAGAAACAGATGAATAAAACTCCGAAGAACAATCTTGTGCCTTTTCTTCGTTTTCATTTTTCATTCTTCTTTCGCTTGTTTTCCTTACTGGTTTCTTTCTTTCTTTCTTTTTTCTTTCTTTCATTTCTTTCTTTCTTTCTTTCTTTCTTTCATTTCTTTTTTCTTTCATTCTTTCATTTCTTTTTTTTCTTTCATCACACTTTCTTATCCGATTCTTTCTTTCTTTCTTTCTTTCTTTCATTCTTTCTTTCTTTCTTTCATTTCTTTTTCTTTCATTCTTTCATTTCTTTTTTTTCTTTCATCACACTTTCTTATCCGATTCTTTCTTTCTTCTTTCTTTCTTTCTTTCATTTCTTTCTTTCTTTCTTTCTTTCTTTCATTTCTTTCTTTCTTTCATTTCTTTTTTTTCTTTCATCACACTTTCTTATCCGATTCTTTCTTTCTTCTTTCTTTCTTTCTTTCATTCTTTCTTTCTTTCTTTCATTTCTTTTTCTTTCATTCTTTCATTTCTTTTTTTCTTTCATCACACTTTCTTATCCGATTCTTTCTTTCTTTCTTTCTTTCTTTCTTTCTTTCTTTCATTTCTTTCTTTCTTTCTTTCTTTCATTTCTTTCTTTCTTTCATTTCTTTTTTTCTTTCATCACACTTTCTTATCCGATTCTTTCTTTCTTCTTTCTTTCTTTCTTTCATTCATTTCTTTCTTTCTTTCTTTCATTTCTTTCTTTCTTTCATTTCTTTTTTTCTTTCATCACACTTTCTTATTCGATTCTTTCTTTCTTCTTTCTTTCTTTCTTTCTTTCTTTCATTCATTTCTTTCTTTCATTTCTTTCTTTTTTTCATTTCTTTTTTTCTTTCATCACACTTTCTTATCCGATTCTTTAAAAATGTTTTCTTTTGAAAACGTTAGATGACTTCTTTTATAAGCTGTGTTCCTTTAGGACGTAAACAAACCACAAAAATCTCTTAGAAAATATTTGTCTTTTTATTATCCTTCCTAGGTCATGTTCTGCCGTCTATTTACCCTAACTCTTTAGGTAATTGCGTGGGTCCTGTGAGTGTCAAATTCTCCAACACTCTTTTCCTTACTATGTACTTCCGAAATTGCAATTCTTTCTTTCGAATCCTAAAAAAAAGTGACCTTTTCATTCCTAATTTCATTAAAACTTTCTCGTTATTCACATTTTACATTGTATTTGCAACATTCTTATTGTGAAAGACTTCTCACAGAGCCCGCATATATGGCACTGATTATAGGTAAACGTAACCACAATCATTATCATTATTCACGAAAACTGGATAGGTATTCATTCATATATAGCTGATTCCCTTCAAAATTAAACCATAGCCGATATCCTGGAACTTGAAGGCTCGTCTTGGTCACAGACACACGTGGCTATTAATTATATTGGACAATTTTATTTTTACTCTGACTTTCTTGTCTAAGAAGCTCTTCGTTCAGCAATACCAAGTCATCACTATACTTACTGCATATATATGGATATGTTACCCAGTCTATTCTAATGTTGTAGATGTCCATTGACCATACAAGAACGTCCCCTGCTCTTTGCCAGGTCTTGATTTTAATCCAACTGGATATACAGCCACCTTTCTTACCAGAAATGCTTTGTAAGGAAAACAGGATAGACGCCGATTACCTGGCCATTCCACAGAACACATCTCGGCAGAATTGCCGATTCATGCGTAAACAGTCCTGCCTTGCCATGACGGTTATTATGCAAGTCAAATGAAATTAAACGTATAAAGAAACAATTTGTTATATTGGAATAAATTCAACAGGAAAATTGCCAAACCTTTGACTCATTTTAAACTTAGCTTCGGTCAGAATAGAAAAAAAAATGATGATGTTGCGTCAACCTTTCAAGCATTCTTATCAGAAAAATTCATTTCATGTTATGAATTAATTGATTTTCATGAGAAATTTTCTCGTCGCAATATCGTTGATGAATGAAAATATCAACGGGTCAGCAATAAAACATAAATATTAATATTAATATTAATATTAATAATAAAACATAAATATTAATATTCCCCCAATTATTCATGCCACTCAACTGCTAATTTTATTATTATTTTTTTTTTCTTTCTTGGTGCCGTGGAAGAATTACAAAAACTCCTCAGAATTTTAGTACAAAATAAGACAAAACGATAATAATACTATCACTGTTACCCGTAAAAATTAACAAGAACAACACTCAGATCGATCTTTCTACCGGCGATACTCTCCTCGCGATTAAAATATAGGATCTGTTCCACTTCAACTGCCGTAGTCTCTCATAAAAATTGCTGTGGTGTGTTCATGTCTTCTGGAAGTTTATGGTTTAGGGGAGCTTTACACTGGGAATTTCAAACTTACTATAGCATCTTCCCATTACACGAAATGATAAGAGTTGGATTACTCTGACTGCTGTGTGGTAGTTGTACCCCGAGTCTGTGTAGTTGTTGTCTTTATATACAACATCTTACATTAATCTAGTATCATGGGAATGTTAGCAAATAGTGGATCTGGTCTTCGAGCTACGTTTGCTGCTATGAAAAATGCGTATCAATTTCAGCCCTAAAGAAGCGCCCTTCCAAAGGACTAGTTACAGAATACCGACGCCAGCATAACAGTAGTCGAAGGAAGTCGGTAATTTGGCTCATTACATTTAGGTACAACACGCTACATTAAAGAGACCTAATGTCACATTCTGCTATCGTGGGGAGGTAGATAAATAGCAGACAAGGATGTAGTATCTGTTTCTCTTCTTAACCGTATTTTTGTTTTCAAGTGTTATGCGTCACCATGTTCTTGACTTCAGGATGAACAAGAGTCGTGCTTGGTACCTGGGATCTCTACTTGTGTGGCACTAGCTTCCCATTTTAATAAATGAGCAGATCTCAATGTATCTTTTATATCAGAATGCTACAGCAGTAGTTAACCTAGTTCGTACTAGAATCAGAAGTTGATATTCGAAAACCAGGATTTTCGAAAACCAGGATTTTCGAAAACCAGGATTTTTGAATGCCAATTTTCAAGGCTTCTCGACATCGACACAAAGCGAAACTTCTCATCCTGTACCGAACTAAACGAAGAGCAAATAAAGGTATCAATGCAGGTTCTTGTTTTAGAAAAAAGCTTCTAATGCAGCTCGACACGGCAATTTACTTCATGTGCGTCATCACAACAAAACATTCAAGTGTCTGCCTGAGCTGCTGGCTTGGCGGTGTTAGCCTAAAAATAAAACTTCCCAGGAACATAGAAGTTTAAGACCGAATAATCGATTTTCTGTCACCGACTGCGATCAGATTCGATATGGTGCCATAAGGGAACGGGGGTCTTATTAACTGATTCTAACTGCATATATTGCGTCCAAAGAATGGCGCATCAAAGCGAGTGTGATCAGCGCATTTCTTTAATGCACACATACACGAAACAAAATACTTATTTAGCATAAAAGACGTCCTATTCTCCTCAGTATATATATATATATATATATATATATATATATATATATATATATATATATATATATAAATTATATATGTGTGGATTTAAGTAATATATATATATATATATATAAATTATGTATGTGCATATTTACGTAATATATATATAAATTATGTATGTATTTATGTAATATATATATATATATATATATAGGGTGCGATAGATAAATTGTCGTATAAACGACGCAAAAATGAAAATAACACTGACATCTAATTTCAACAGATATATTTATATACTAGCAGTATAGCCCAGCGTTGCTCGGGTGTAATGAAAGCTTTAAAACTAATCCATGGTCCTGGAGCTCAGACTCTTTGGACGTTGGCACGAAAGTCTAAAAAGCAATAGTTGTTTCCAGTTAAATCGAAACCGTAGACTGAAAGAAAAATGAATGGATGATAGTTAAATTTTGATTTCCTGGTATCGATATCAAATTTTCTGCACTATTGTAAGAACAGCAACATTGAAACCTCTGAATATCGTTTCTTATGTCTTTGTCTATGAGTGTATCAAATTTGATTAAAATCAGACCACTCCTTCTATAACCCGATTTTTTCGATTATCAATTTTCGATATTTATCGGAGGTACCTCGACACAAAACCTAGCTAAGAACACCCGCCGACGCTTATAGTGCGACTGTGTAAATTTTCAAGAAAATCGGTTTAGCCGTTTCGGAGTCTATAGGTAACGGACACACACACACACAGAGACACACACACACACACACAGGCAAATTTCCGTTTATATATAAGTTTAGATTTAGATTAGATTTACCAACATTGCACAATAAAATATTTAAATACTAAAGAGTAAATTTATTCAATAAAATCGCCATTCCAGACGATTTCAGAATCCCCTGCAGTTCTTCTGGACGGTTTGTTTAAGCTTGTGAATTGTGACATAATTCGTGCTTTCAGTTCATCTTAGGTGTTACAAAGAGTTTTGTTGGTCTCTCACCCAACTGCGCCCCACATACAATAATAAAGGAGGTTGCAGTCTGGAATGTTACGTGGCCATATGTAATGTGACGTAAGGTGATGTGGTCACAGAAATTATCTGACAGCCATAACTGTGTTCTCCTGCTTAAGTGGCGTGAAGCAGTGACCTGTTGTCAGACATAGTGTCTTCCAACAGCCACTCTCTTAGGTCAGGGCAGAACTATCTCCTAAGGTCACTTGATTTAGGCTCTCACCAACAAATTTGGAAGTTCTTTTCTTGTCAGAAGGATGAGAGTGAGATATCCGAGCTGCCGTTCCTTCGTAATCACCATCAGATTTGTCCAACTCTTTCCGAATATTCTGAACTGTCCTTGCATTGACACCCAAACACTGTTATATGTTTGTATGGGAGCTGATGAAAAGGATGCCAAATGATGAGACCTAATTGCTAAATGATGATGCCTAGTTGCTAAATGTTGAGATCTAGTTGACAAATTGTGAGACCTAGTTGCTAAATGATGATACCTAGTTGCCAAATGGTGAGACCTAGTTGCCAAATGGTGCTGCCTACTTGCCAAGTGATGAGACCTAGTTGCCAAATGGTGGACTTAGTTGTCAAATGGTGAGACCGAGTTGCCAGGTGTTAGACCTAGTTCCGAAATGATGAGACGTAGTTGTCAAATATTGAGACCGTGTTGCGATGTGGTGAGACGTAGTTGCCAAATAGTAAGACTTAGTTGTGAAATGGAGAGACCTAGTGGCTAAATGATGATACCTATTTGCCAAATGGTGAAACCTAGTTGCCAAATGGGGAGACTTAGTTGCCAAATAGTGAGACATAGTTGCAAGATGGTGTGACCGAGTTGCCAAGTGGTGCGACCTAGTTGTCAAATGGGGAGACCTAGTCACTAAGTAGTGAAACCTAGTTGCCAAATATGAAACCTAGTTGTCAAATGGGAAGACCGAGTAACCAAATGGTGAGACCTAGTTGCCAAATGGTGAGACCTAGTTGCCAAATGGGGAGACCTAGTTGCCAAATGGTGAGACCTAGTTGCTAAATGGTGAGACCTACTTGCCAAATGGTGAGACCTACTTGCCAAATGGTGAGATCTACTTGCCAAATGGTGAGACCTAGTTGCCTAATGGCGAGACCTAGTTGCCAAATGGGGAGACCTAGTTGCCAAATCGTGACACGTAGTTGCCAAGGCACTAAGGACAACAGTTTAGTAGAACAATTGCCATGAAAATACTGTTAGAAAAAAGAAACGAGAGGCACCTCACGTCGATGAGAAATTTGTTAAAGTCGAGATGCCAGGTCAGGATTGATTATATTACTGACCGTTATTTTAATTTTGTCAAGAATCTGGAGAAACATAGTTTAAGCACAAGACTAGATATGGCAGCAGGAAACAATGATGGGACGAATTGTACTTTTATAAATACGGAATAGAAAAACTATCAGACACGACACATTGAGACAACTTACAAAGCAGCTGACATAACAGTTTGTTCAATATAATCAATCCAATTAATGTTAGTGGAAAAGGTGAGTCGAAGAAAATGCAAATTGCTGCTCTCTTAGTTCCGCATTAGACTTGCTGATGACAGGTAAAAATGTTTCTCTTTCCTCATTAAGTAGATGCAATTATAAATATTAATTTAATTTTAAACTTAGTTGTTGATTATTGTCAACTGTTGATACTAAAAATCCCTGTGACGTCATCTGAGTGTTTGGCATCAAAAAGAACGTATTTTATCCAGTCAAACTCGGATTCTTTGCCGGTCATAATCTTATATTTTTTTATTTTTGCATTGCTCTTAGACTTCTACAAGTTACGTCAGCATTGCAAGTGTCCATCCTTAAATTCCATTATTTCCTTGACCATTCAGCTTGGAACCTGATCAAGTTCCAATCTCCAAAAGAATTATTGACTAGATTCTGGCGATGCAGCCATTCCTCCAGGCAAATGTCTCCGTAACACTCAGCTCCTCCACATCCTTTTACCGTCTGCACATCCTACTTCGGTTTCGCTGTCAATTCGATGGCCGACAATTTGGCAGCCAATTTCCCAATAACTGACAAGACAAAAACATAATTTAGGTTTTTGTCGAGCACAATACTAGAAAAAAACGCCAGTGCTAAGTTAATTTTTTTCTCCAGAAGCCAAATTTCTTATCTTCCTTGTGAAGGTTTTAAAATGCAATAAAAATCCATGTTAGCTATATATATATATATATATATATATACTAGCAGTATAGCCCGGCGTTGCTCGGGTGTAATGAAAGCTTTAAAACTAATTCATGGTCATGGAGCTCAGACTCTTTGGACGTTGGCACGAAAGACTAAAAAGCAATAGTTGTTTCCAGTTAAATCGAAACCGTAGACTGAAAGAAAAATGAATGGATGATAGTCAAATTTTGATTTCCTGGTATCGATATCAAATAAGTTTTTTTCGTCGTAAACTGAATTTTTAAGACTAATTAAGTTCTCTGAGTAAATGGTATCATGGCTGAGACTAAGAACTACAATTATACCTATTTAGAGCAAAACCCGAAGTAAAAACTAAAAAAAAAAAAAAATACAAACACTCGCACAAGCTTCTTGCCTTTTATACATATATATTGTCATCAGATCTGTTCCGCCGTATCATCAGTACGGTTAGACACCGATTGCATTTTAACCAGGACTGAAACTCGACCGAAATGGCGTAAGTCGGCGACTCTACCCCTGGGCTGAATATCGTTTCTTATATCTTTGTCTATGAGTGTATCAAATTTGATTAAAATCGGACCACTCCTTCTATAACCCGATTTTTTCGATTATCGATTTCCGATATTTATCGGAGGTACCTCGACACAAAACCTAGCTAAGAACACTCACAGACGCTTATAGCACAACTGTGTAAATTTTTTAAAAAATTGGTTCAGCCGTTCCGGAGTCTTCAGGTAACGGACACACACACACACAGACACACACACAGACGAAGTTCCATTTATAAATAAGTTTAAATAAGTTTCTTATTATAAATAAGTTAAATAAGTTTCTTAGGTGCTAGATTTCTTCTAAAAAATGAAATCTGTTTAATGATTTATACTGATATTTATATCAAAAGAAGGATATTAAAAAAAGATGAAATAATACGCAGTCAACTGTTGAAATATAAAAGCAAGATTTTTTTATCGCTGATATTAAAATCCGATTGACAATGAAAGAGTGTAAAGTTTAATTTTCGCTGCTTTATATCAAAGATCCATTAAAATGCATCAACAGAAGAAAAGAAAAACCTCCCCACTAGAAACTATGAGAAACTAGATATGGTCCATGCTTTTGGTTTAATTAAATTTCCTACTCAACAGTACGCAGGGTTATAAAATTTTGAAAGATCTGAAATTTTGATTTGTTGAATTCTAATCAATGGTCGATCCTCAATATTTTTTTTAATCATATCACCACGAGCAAGGCGGTAACGCCACTGATGTGCAGGGGGCTACGTAAGAGTGAAATGATAGGAAAAGAGAAAACCGGAAACCAAATCCTTCTTCCAAAACGAAGCTGCTCTCAATTAACCACCACAGATGACCGCACCTCCCTCCCATTAGCATGGAACAGGCATGCCTCCCAGAGAGTAAAACACTACGCCTGTTTGGTCTCATACTTTTAGCGGACCTCAAGTGGAATGACGACGTCGTTGAAAGTTGGCTCTCTGTGCAGGGCCCCGAAATTCTTTCCGCCTGAATCTATCCTGCACAAATCTACCATCCGCCCGTGTTTTGAATACTGTTGCCACATCTGGTCGGGTGCCCCTACTATTCTCCTCGGGCTTCTTGACAAAATACAGCAAAGAATCTGTAACGTGATTGATACCGACTTAGCTGACCGCCTGCAGTCACTCTCCCACCGGCTTGAGGTGCCTTCGCTGTGCCTCTTCTATAAATACTTTCATGGCTTCTGCTCGAATGAACTTAAATCACTGGTGCCCTCTAGGAGTGAGTTTGCACGAGATACTAGATTGGCAACTAGGCCCCACCCTTTTACAGCAAAACCGATGAAATGTAACCGCAATTTCTACTCCAACAGCTTCTTTTCTCGCACTTCCCGCCTGCGGAATTCCCTTCCGCATGCTTGCTTCCCCAACGGCTATAACCTCCAGGAGTTTAAATGTAAGGTCAATAGACACCTCCTAACACACTAACCCTCCCATTCTCTCCAACTCTCCCCCTATGTACATCCTAACTCGTCTATCGCCCTGTGTAATCCCCTGCGCTATAGTGGCAGTGGAATGCCTTGCTTGGGGTGACATGATTAAAAAAAAAAACAGGGAACAAGGAATGAGCCTCTTCACCTGTTCAATAGACGTGGGTGGAGTGTGAACCGGGCGATAGTTTAGTCTATCTACTCCAACTTGTGAACTTGTGTAGTAAATTTCATTATTTAGAAAATTCTATAAATAAAAAAAATAGTGATGAGAAGCAAATGGCTAGTATGAAGTTGTTCATATGTGGTTTTACTCTGCTTAAATCTTTCCATTCATCAGAGGCGGGAACGTTTTACCCGTAAATAAGTTCAAAAAGTTAAAACGATAGCAGATATCTTAGCTGAAAAATATTCCCATTATAACTTTTTGAATAGTTCTTTTTCAATCTTACTGAGTTATCGACCCAGCTTTATAAAATCAGACCAAATATCAAAAATAATTTGAAGGAGTTCCTTGGTCAGGATGAGAACTTTTCAGCATAACATTCGTATTTCTCTTCCTTTTGTCCTTAGGGATGCGTGTTTAAATCTCGCCGAAAGCTAAATTTTATTTTTCCTATTCTTGGTGTTTATTTACCAGACGGAGAATGTAAAAATGACCTGTACTTTGCCATAAAAAGCTACGAAAATAAGATGAAAGAAAATCTGCTAAGTTAATAAGATTATTTTTGTTGCATGCAGGAATTGCAAAATCTATTCTATCCATTTATTTTTAATATTTCTCAGTCGTTTTGACGTTCAGGTAGCCTAATGGTTATCGCCACAGAAAGTGGTACGGGCAAGCCGGGTTTAATGTTCTAAACAAGTATTGGGAGTACTAATTTCTAGGGAATCAATGTATTTTTTTTTAAATCATTTCACCCCGAGCAAGGCGAAAACGCCACTGATGTGCAGGGGGTTACATAAATGAAAAAAAGATTAATTAGAAAAGAGTGAGGAGTACAAACTAGTTAGAAAGGAACAATAGAAAACTGAGAAAGCAGGTGCGATGACAGATACATAGGTGGAGAGAAAGGGAAGGTTATACAGGGGTGGGGAGAGAGCTAGAGGCCAGTGGTTAGTAGATGAGTATTGACTTTGCATTTAAATTTCTGGAGGTTGTAGCCGTCAGGAAAGCAAGAATACGGGAACGAGTTCCACAGGGGGAAGTGCGAGAGAGGAAGCTGCAGGAGTAGAATTGTCGTCTGCATTTGGCTAACCTGAATGTGAATGGGTGGGACCCAGTTGCCAGTCTGGTTGCACGAGTAAACACCTGTTGAGGAGGCATCAGTGACTTAAGTTCGTCCGAGCAGAAGCCATGAAAGTATTTATAGAACAGACAAAGGGAGGCCACATTTCGACGATGGGGAAGTGGCTGCAGTTGAGTCGCCAGATTATCACATTACAGACTCTCCTTTGAAGCTTGTCAAGAACACTGAGGAGAACGGCAGGGGCACCTGACCATAAATGGCAGCAGTACTCCATGCAGAGACGGATGGTTGACTTGTATATATGCAGGATTGATTCAGGTGGAAAAAACATCCTGGATCGACATAGTGACCCAATCTTCTTAGCAGTAGATTTTGCTATGGATTCAATATAGTGGTTCCATTTGAGGTCTGAGGACAGAGTAAGTCCGAGGAGGCGTAGTGTATTACTCTCCGGGAGAATCGTTTAAACTTACATTATCTCACGAATTTATTCCCCACGTTTTGGCCGTTGTTTTTCCGGCCTTCTACGTGTATCTATCGATCAAAGTAACCTTAAGAGAATTTCGATTTGAATCCTATATTTAGTATATATGTTACATACCGTTGGGAAAGCTCAGTTTTCAGCAGCTATAAATCAAGAAGCAGGGCTCGCTAACTTAAAGTGAAAGATAGACGAAAACGAAAGATTCAATAAAAGTTTGGACAAAGCAAGAAGAAACCAATCGAATATATTTTCTAAGAAATCATGGCACTTATGAATTAAAGGGAAGTTCTAGATTGTAATGGCAACCGACTGCAGGAAAATCTTCAGCCCAGTCAGTCATGTCTCTTTCAAAACATGACGGCTCAAGCATGTACCACATATAGCACTAAACTAACTGACTAGATTGGTGGCAATGTCTCATCATTTCAAAACTGAACCGTAAGTTCTACGTTAGCAGATTCTTATGTTCCATTTCTCACTTGTGGAAAGCTCTTTCAGCGTCTTTCCTTCCAATCAACTTTGATATTCAAAAATTGAAATGCAATGTCAATCGTTATCTTCTGTCTTTTTATACCCTTTTCTGTTATTGTTATACCCTTTATATACCCTTTTCTTTTATGTTATACCCTTTATATACCCTTTTCTGTTATTGTTATACCCTTTATATACCCTTTTCTTTTATCGTTATACCCTTTATATACCCTTTTCTTTTATCGTTCTCTCTCCGCTTTTTTTTTTCTTTTTTTAAGTCGAAAATATTTTCAATAATATTTCATCTGAGTTTTCTAATCAGGTTGGCGTTGAAACTCAAATATTACAAACGCTGATTTTCAAAGTCATCAAATTTTCCCAATTTGCAAGATTCGTGAAACACAGTTTTCTTTCTTCCATATTCTCTTCTTTGATCGTTTCTATCCGAATTTTCATGATGACGAGTATCATTATTTACTCGAAAACTAGAGTCCTCATCTATCTTGTTACGGACACAGCGTTTCAGCCGTTGTAACTTCCGCCTTCATCAGGTGCTTATCTATACGGTTCACTTTCAGGGAATTTAGAACTAAACCTTTAATTTTATCTAAGAGCAAATTGTAATCGACTTCGATGGCTATCACTTTGGATCTCTCGTTCAATTATTCTTTAGTGATTGCCTTGTTTCCATTGAGCCCAAGTACATCTTCTCCGGCTCAGGAAATAACTCTCGATTACAATGTCACCAAATCCCCAAACCATCTTTTTAATTCACTAGACTGTTGACACGGGGTGTTGTATTATACTACAGGGTGCGATGTGTAAATTATCGACATTTTATATTTTTCATTTCGCGTATTTCTGATTTTTCGATTACATAATATAGTGGGATCAGTTGGGCACCGTCTAAAAATAAGTGCACCATGATTCAATTCACCAGCCAGAAATTTGGAAATGGCATGTTGTACTGCTTGGCATTTGCGCCGGAAGTTCCATTTTAGAGTATTTTTGTATCGAAATGAGGACAGTGCAGAGGGTATGAAAATGATTGGATGAGTCTAATAGTGATGACAAAGCTACGGAAGCTCGGGCAACACACTTGATTGTTCTAGTTAGAAAAGACTTTTCGACTTATTTGGTGAGGGCCTCCGACTCAACAGGGAGGCCTACATTAAATGCTTCGAGAAGGTAGTGCAGTCGTGAGTCAAAAGTGTGGCTGCTGGAAGACCCTATGTCTGGCAACATGTCTCTGATTCATGTCACATAATCAGGAAAAACAAGTCATGTCTGTCATACAATTTCTGCGACCTTTCTTCTTCATGAGCTGTGTCTCTTCAGGACGTAGGTGATCTTGGACTTCCACTTGGTTCTGTTTCTTGTCGCTCACTAAATTATTCCTCTTGGTATCTCTACCATACCCTGCTCTGCAACCCATTTGCTCAGACCTATCAAGTCGGTCTCATGTGACTTTCTCATATCTCTCCTTCCCTCTATCAGTCTTGTGAGTATTAAACTCTCCAGGTACTCCTTCCTCATTACATGCCCCAGATACCTCATCTGTCTCTTCCTTATGTTAAGTGTGAGTTTTCTCTTCGTTTCCATTCTCTCCAACACCTCGTCGTTAGTCACGTGCTCAGCCGATGTTATCCGCGGCATCCTTCTGTAAAAACCATATTTCTGCTGCATATTCGTCTCTTCTTCAGGTTTTAAGCAACCTGAGCTTCTTTAAGAGTTAGCAAGTTTGTCCTATATTTCATATTGCAAAATAGATCAAGCTTGTTGTTGTATCCCTTCAGGACGTAGGCGATCATGGACTTCCACTTGGCTCTGTCTCTTGTCCCTCTCAAAATTATTTCTTTTGATATCTCTCCCAAACCTCTATCTCTAACTCTGTCCATCCTATGAATACTGAATTCTCCAGGCCCTCCTTCCTCATTACATGTCCCAGAAACCTCATCTGTCTCTTTCTTATGTTAAGTATGAGTTTTCGCGTCGTTTCCATACTCTCCAACACCTCGTCTTTAGTCACGTGCTCAGTCCATGGTATCCTCAGCAATTTTAGTATTTTCAATGTATTCTTGTTTTATTTTGGTAAATATATTTTGATTGTTGCGACCACATTAGCTATATGGACACCTAGCTCCCCAGACTGCAACTCCCTTGACTATTACGTGTGTGACGAAGTTAAGCGAGAGACCAAAAATTATCATTATGTGTGGGGTGCAGACCAACAAAGATGAACTGAAGGCAAGGGTTATGGCAGCATTCACCAACTTAAACAAGGAGACAGTCTAAAAGAAATGCAGAAGATTTTGATATCGTCTGGAGTCCTTAGTTAAAGCCAATGGTGATTATATTAAGTAAATTTCATTTTTAGTATTTTCAAGATATTTTTTGTGTAAATGTATTTGTTAAAATCAGATGTCAGTGTTATTTCCATTTTTTGTGTTATTTAAACAACAATGTGTCCATCACACCCTGTTAACTAAGCTTCCTAAAAATCAAGTGCATTTGTCAATATAAAAGCTGATAATTTGAATGCTAGCTTCAACGTAGACAGATGCTCTAAGGTTGCTGCTACATAATCTTTATACCTCTGTTTAGCAATGTTATAAGCTCATTGTCTTCTTCATTCTACACTCAGTCAGTTGTCATCCGTGATACATCCTTGGGCGATCATGTCTCGAAAGAAACAGGACAGAGTGGGCAGAAGGTTTTCCTGCAGTAGGTTGCAATTAGATTCTGCGATATACTGGTTTCCAACCAATCTGTCTTGTTATTTTGAGATATAACTGGAGGAAGAGGAGACGGCTTAATATATTTCCCAATAGTATTTTCGCGTCAGTGATGGACGCAAAGTTTTTGAATCAATTTACAGGGTACCGCAGAAATAACCAAAACGCTTAGAATTTACGAACTTTTCTCCTCCAAGACGCATTTTGAGAATTCAACTAAAATCCAGCAACTTGTAAATCAAGGTCCGAACATTTCATGTACACATTCAAATCAATGTACAAAGTTTGTCAAAAATCAACAGGTGGTCTTTTGCGCACATTTGTGCATATCTCCGAAACGCTTTATTCAAACTCAACTAAAATCGAGTCACTGGTTGATCAAGGTCAGATGCATTCATTTACGAACAAAAATTTTAATTGACAAACAGGATACGGCAGTAATTAATAGAAAATATTGCTTTTTGCGACCGCTTATTTCTCCGAAACGCTTAGTTGTAGTCCTACAAATATTGGGTCTTTTTGTGACTTCTTCCTTGTCATATGCCATACCAATTTTAAGTTTTCTACAAGGTGTCAACCCCTCCGTCGTTGCAGGGACAATGCATCCACTCTTCAGTGTCACAACGTCCTTGCATCACATTACAGGCTCCCATAACGACTGCCCGCGTTCTCCTAATTGTACATACATCATTCCGGTTTATTGGCAAAATTGACCAAGCATAAACGCCGTTTTACAAATAAAACAAAAGCCAATACGTACATCGCAATTTTTAACTTACGCGTCACGCCAACCACATACTGGAGCCTTTTGAATAAGCTCTTGACCTTATAATTTCAACATAATCAAAAAATAAAAATAAAAAAAAATAAAAATAAAATAAACCGCGTAACGCCGGGCAATACAGATAGTATATATATATATATATATATATATATATATATATATATATTGTTTTTCTTTAATCTGAAGTGAAAGAGTAGGAAGGTAAATTCCAAGAACCTGATCCTAATCAATATTTAAAATTTTAACATGAAAAAGTGATGCAGGCAGAGAGCTCAATGTATTAAGAATACAGAGCCAATATAAATTAGAGAAAATTTTCAAAATTCAAAGGTGTCGGATGTACATTTCGACATAGGATCTCTAATAGAGACTCTACATCACGTCAGCGACATTATTTTTCAAAATGGCGAAGGCCCTGAGTTAGAGTGTAGAGGGGTTTTTGGTTAACAACGGTCACAAAGTGGAAAAGGACAGAGCTGGTAGTCGCGGAGTTACAAGGTGTTGAAATGGTATATTTAGGAAGGGGAGGAATAGGAGTTCATTTTTTATAAAGATAGACAACTAAATGAGTTAAATTACTTTTTAAAGTTAAGATTTTAGGCTGTTTGAAGAGGTGTATTTAGGTGAGAAGGAATGGTTTTCAATATAAGATTAAAAATTTTTTTTTTAGTTTATTTGATTAAACCTTTTAGGTAGAAGCGAGTTAAATGCCAATAACAGGAAGTTATCAGTTTAAAAATTATTAGAGAAAAATATTAGAGAAAAAATTATTAGAGAAAAAAAAAATATGTATACATATATGTGTTAACCAAGGAAAAAGGGGTTTATTAAAAGGATCCATATTTTCTAAAGATATGCAATTAAAGCATCTTGGGATAGGAAGGTAGGGGGATTTATATTCTAACATCTAGTTAACGGGGATTTAAATTCTAAATTTAAGTATTCGAATAATTTGCCTTGTGGCGGCACTTACTGATGAATTCCCTCCTAAGATTCAGTAGCCGGTGTTGGTGAGGGTATTTTAAATACATTTAAATAAAGGGCTGTCTGGTACCTCTGACCTGGGTTCGAGAAGGAGTACCTGTGGTTATACAGTCTTGGTTTGAAAGGACCGGCGGACATACCGATATAGGTCCGGAAGTCGTCTTTTTTGTTATATGGAGAAATGCGGGTTTCATAAACCACCTGGGTGGATTTGCATTTTCCCTTCACCGGGCAGGCGTCCACAGAATTACAGTTGCATTCGTTTAGAATTCCGGACTTAGATTCAGCATTGCGCAAGTTTACCAGAATACTCCTATTATGGGAACTAATAAGGCTGTCCATATTCGGGGTGCAAGAATAACTAATTTTAAGGGTGTACCTATTAAAAATCTTCCGTAGAGGGTTATATATATATATATTGTAAGAAAGTGACAGAACACGTATATTTTAAACTAACTGTTCAAGTTTTTACTTTTATAAAGAGTGCTCGATATATTGTAGAGTTTTATATTTCAATAGTTGTTACAATGGTTTATAAAAGCATAGTATCACAACGCCAAAAATGTTTATGTTTTGAAGTACAACCGCTCCTCTTCAGGTGATATATGGAACTGAAAATAAATGGTGGAAACGATTTATTTTTGGGAATGTGGTATGTAGGTGATGTGAGGGTTGGGAATTTAGTATGTCTAAGCAGTTTGTAACAGTAGAGATACAGATTTCGGTTAGGAGAGTGGTGTGAGGTTGTTTAGTTCTGGGCAGGTCATTTTTTAGTTTTGTCTGGGTAAATTGCATAGTGGGACCTTAGATTTTTAAATTGGTAGACAATTTTTATTTGACTACTATCTATGAGTGGATGAAAGAGAATGACCTTTTAGTATTGTATGGGTTTATTTTATTTTATTAATATAATATTTATTTTTTATTTTGTGAATGAAACATGGATATCAATTAACTTTTGGAGAGGATTATTTTATCTGAGTAAGGTATCTAATGGGGCAACATAATACTTCAAATATTAAGAGCATGAGTTATAACTGACACTTTTTGATTTATTTAATTTTTAACGAAAAATATTTTCGATGTTTACATAACACTGTTAATTCATCCCTACCGTTCAATAGTTCACCATTGTTAGGGTACCTTAGAATGTGTAGCTTTTCACTCAGGCATATTGAGCAGATGTCGTTAAACGAGTTATATATATATATATATATATATATATATTTCTATCCCGTCACGCTCATAGAGAGAGTGACAATAGCGAGACAGTGTTGGCTCAATTCATTCTCTTTTTTAACAGTGTCTTATTTTTATATTTTTTGCGATAATTATGCAATCGAGTCGTGAATATATATATATATATATATATATATATATATAGTGGTTGATGACTCACAAAGTGAGTATGACCATTACTGTCATGTCCAACCTTTCAGTTAACCCCCCTCCCAACACTGCATTCATCGGTTGTGTGAACAACAGTGGCTCTTAAAGCCCCGCCATCGATCTGCATTTCTTTTCACATATAAGGCATATCAAATCAACCCAGTGTGGTAGAAGTTGACTTTTTTCACTATCATTTCCAGTGTGCCTTTTTATATGCTTTGACAGGCCTGACCTGGACTTACACATCCTAATGCAAGTCGGGCATTCAAAGCGTGCCCTTATGAAATCATCGTATACAATAGATTGCTGCTGTATGTTCGATCGCTGGTGACTGAGCAGACCTGCCCTGGACAGACATATCCGATTGCATTAGGCATTCAGCCAAATTGGCACCTTATGACAATTAAGAGATCCCTTCGGAACCTCTCTCTTCAGTTCTACAGATTTTTGTCATGTCTTATGGAAGGTCTTGATTCCATCAGCAATACTAACTCTCCAAGAAATCCGGTCTTCAGCTAGAGTTTCCCATCTATCCAGACTAACATTGCATTTGCATAGTGACTCTTTAAAACAAACTTTATAACAAATTTTGGGCTGTCTTTTCTTTTTTCAATTTTCCATACATTATTTGTTTTGGAATTCTGTCATTCGCCATACGGACAACCTGGCCCGTCCCTCGCAATGTGGACTTGTCTATAAGTGCTTCTACTGAGAGTGAATTGGCCCTTTGTTGAACAGCAGTATCAAGCGTGTGAGACATCCAGTGGATTTCAAGCACAGACCGAAGGCAAAGTTCCAGTATCTTCAGATGTCTGCGATAGGCCATCCATGTCTCACATGAATATAGCAGCGACGATAAAACTCAGACATTATGTATTTTAATTTTTGTCTACTTTTTATGCCCTTCTGATTCTAAACATGGCCCTTGAATGCTGCTAATGCATCAGAGGCCTTTTTAATTCGAAACGCTATGTCATCGTCAAGAGAGCAGTGGTGGTTGACGGTGCTACCAAGGTGTACGAACTTGTCTTACCACCCCAAGTCGACTACCATCAACATAAATTGATGGATCTACACAGAGTTCCTCGGGCAGGCTGATACATCACCACTGTCTTCTCAAGGCTGATGGCCAGTCCAAAAGCCTTGCATAATCTCGATAGTCGATTCATGAACGTGCATGCAATGCTGAATTACGTGACTAGTTCACAATCATCGGCACACAGAGAGGTCGTGCACTAAACTAAAAGAAAATTGTCTTTGCTGCAAACCTACGTATGTTGAAAAGCCAGTCGACCTGTACCCTATCATGATACCGTATCATGGCAGTCACCGAACGCATCAAACAATTACAAAAGTCGTTAGAAAACCATGTAGGAGCCAGATCTCACTGCTTGGCTTCATTTTCCACCCTGATGGGCCCCGTAAGCACACCACCAAAACTGACACAGGCTTCTCTACCGTCATGAAAGAACCCCCCCCTGTCCCACCACTTTCTCAAGAATATTGAGAAAGTGTGGGGGGGACAGCCAAGTTTCGTGAGGATCCTAACTCGATAAACAGTATTAAAAGCCTTCCTCAAATCTACAAATATTTGAGTCCAGTTGTTGTTCATAGCTCTTTTCTTGGATTCATCTTGTGAAAATCATATCTGCGGCCCCTCTGTATTGACAGAAACCACACTGTGACTCAGGCAGTATATTGAAAACTATGCTCTGATTTAATCTTAAACGAACAGAGGCTAAGATCTTACCTGTCGAAGAAAGGAGAGCAATCCCTCTGTAATTACCACATAATTCTCAGGAACCTTTACTCTTATATATATAGGAGCTATCAAGTCGTCGGTAATGCCCAAGCGACATTTTGAGGTCAGATGCACAGCACTGCATCGACCCTCACTACAAACCCACATTATCCAGATACAAGCAAATGCAAGATATCTAGAGGGGCCATGAGGCAGGATTTCTATAAGAATTTCTTTCTAGGTTTTTGGAGGTCCCAAACCCAGTGGGCCAACCGCGCGTCTGGATACCAGCCAGAATACTTCTATTGACTCTAATAGAGATTGCTATATCTAAACTTATTTATAAATGGAATTTGTCAGTGTGTGTATGTGTGTGTGTGTGTGTCTGTGAGTGTGTGACCGTTATATATAGACTCCGAAACGGCTGAACCGATTTTCTTGAAAATGTACACAGTTGTACTATAAGCGTCTGCGAGTGTTCTTAGCTAGGTTTTGTGTCGAGGTACCCTCGATAAATATCGAAAATCGATAAGCGAAAAATCGGGTTATAGAAGGTGTGGTCCGATTTTAATCAAAATTGATACACTCATACACAAAGACATAAGAAACGATATTCAGAAGTTTCAAGGTTGCAGTTCTTACAATAGTGCAGAAAATCGATAATATATATATATATAAAATGCAAGATGTTTGTGTGTGTCTGTTTATCTGCTTGTATCTGTACTTTTTCTCGCCCTTTTATTTTAGAGTTTGCTTCGGGTTTGGCTCTAAGTAAATATAATGGTAGTTCTTAGTCTCAGCCATGATACCATTTACTCAGAGGACTTATTTAACCTTCAAAATTCAGTTTACGACGAAAAAAAAAACTTATTTGATATCGATACCAGGAAATCAAAATTTGACTTACATCCATTCATTTTTCTTTCAGTCTACGGTTTCACTTTAACTGGATACAACTATTGCTTTTTAGTCTTTCGTGCCAACGTCCAAAGAGTCTGAGCTCCAGAACCATGGATTAGTTTTAAAACTTTCATTACACCCGAGCAACGCTATACTGCTAGTATATATATATATATATATATATATATATATATATATATATATATATATATATATACTTCCTTTTACGCTTCGGGGTTTGTTTTTTTTTTCTTTTTTTTCTTCTGTGTTAATGTGAGATAATCAGTAGTAGCTACATTAATATATATGATGCCGTCATTTTAGACAGCATATCGATATAAGTATTTTGCTGTCATATTTGATGGCACCTGCCTACTTCTTTAGTTTCATTAAGCTTTATATGTCTAAAATATATTCATCTTAGTCGAAAAACTGTAATTTGAATGCTAATTTTTAAACGTTCTCTACTTGGAAAACAGACACTTCGCAGTCTTCCTATAGTTATTTTATCTGGAACATTTTACTCCAATTCCTATTCTTATTTCCGGGTTATCTGAACCAATCAAATCTTTGTATATATAAAATTAGGTGACGCTACTCGTAATCTAGTTTCGTAAATCGTATTGCTGTTCTGATCTTACGATACTTCTTAAAGTACTAATCCAAAGTGAACCTTCCTAATGGATGATCTAGATATGTACGTGACATTAGTACCATAAGGCTGCTATACGAGCCGAGGTAAAAAAAAATATTTCGAATGCTGAGTATCTACGAAGGCATAATTCATTATCATAAACCAATCTTTCAGTCTTAAATTCTTTTTATTTAGCCCTCGTCTTAGATAAACTTTGTAAAAATCATATCTATATTTACTGGTGGTGTATTTAGCGAAAAGATGCTTTGGTATCGAATAATATTGCGTCATTGAAATGCAAAAATGAACAAAATGATCAACAAGACCATTTTAATGGAGACATGGCAGCGTTCTTTGGTGATAACCGTTTTTGTAGAAGACTCTAAAGACAACATTAATTTTAGTACAATTAAGAAACAAGTTTTCCTACAAACAAGTCTTATTGAAAAGAATCGACATTCTATGTCTGTTAAATCTTTGAACGCTTTTTCTATTTTTTTTATCATATCACTCAAGCAAGGCACTGAAGCCACTAAGACAAGAGTGGAAAATAATAAAAAAGAGTTGAGACATTACTAAGGATTGAGAACAATAGAAAAGTAATCAAGAATAAAGTAGATAACGATTTATATCACATTTAAAATTTCCTGCAGTAGGTTGCCATTACTTTCTGCGGTAGACTGGTTGCCAATCAAGGCTCTAAAACCCAATCTGTCCTGCTATTTAACTCATGGCTGGAGGGAAAAGAGAGATTATTTTTATATTATTATGTTAATAATTAGTAATTAATGGGGAATAAGTTTATTTCTTCATAACAATAGAAAACACATCCCCCACTTTATGCCCAGTGGAGGCTTTACTTATATTTTCAACTATTGTATTCAGTCAGTTAAGGGATACACGATTGGGCCATCATGTCTCGAAAGAGATATGACTGACTAGGCAGATAATTTTCCCGCAGTAGGTTGCCATTTCTTTCTGGGGTAGAATAGTTGCTAAACAAGTCTTTAGAACCCAATCTATCCTGTTATTTAACCCATAGCTGGAAGGAAGAGACGGATCAATATCTTTTCCAAGGGTATTTCTGCGTAAGTGAATGCAACGAATTCAACTGGAATTCGAAGTCGGCTCCCCAATTTCTCATTCCAAGTCGATATCCACTGCACAACAACAAACAGTCAGCCTATCTAGCACTGGGCTTAAATTCATAAAGTATGGGTTGAATAGCGAAGAGATAATCCGTAAAATTACCATAACAGTATTTATAGAAAAGACACAGGGGAGCCATATTATGACATTGGGAACATGTTTCTCAAATTAATTGCTGCAGATCTAAAAAAAATATCCCAAATTAATGTTATACTCAAGCTTTCGACTCAAATGAATCATGTTCAGGGTTGTAAAAAATAAAAAGATATGTTAAGGAGAATCATAATAGAGAAACTGAACTTGATGAAAGCCATAGTTGCATGTGTTCAACACAAATGAAACATAATTGTCATTCAAAATATGTATTTAAATAAATTGTAAAACGTGTTTTTTTAATATTAAATATTTTCGACAATATTTCACGGAATGGTATGTCTCACCTGAGCTGAATATTTCTGAGTAACGGTTTTCAAATCAGTTTGGAGTTCGTAGTCAAATATTACAAACGCTAATTTTCAAAATTAGCAGATTCTTCCAATTTGGAAGATTCGTGAAACACAGTTTTCATTCTTTGATCATTTCTGTCCGAATTTCTGTTATGAAGAGTAATGATTATTTACTCGAGAACTATAGTCCTCATCTATCTTGTTACGGACACAGCATTTCAGCCGCGTTCATCCAGTGTTTGTCTATCTGTTTCACCTTCAGGATAGACAAGCACTTGATGAAGGCTGGAGATCGCAACTTTGTTTCAAATGTTATATTTTTGTCTAAAATCGAACTCGAAAGATCAGATAGCAGATTCGTCACCAAATTTGTTCCCGTGTATCAGGAAAATGTATCAGATGTCATTTTTTACACGTATCCAAACTGCCTGCATACGGACAGATAACGAATTCAGCAATTATACTTAGATGGAAAGGGGCGTAAGACAAGGATGCGTCGTTTTACCGGATCTATTCAACTTATTCAGCGAGACTATTTTGAGAACCCTAGATGTTATGTCTGGATTCGTCATCGGAGGCCATAATTTAAACAACATAAGGTACGCAGATGATACAGTACTGATAGCAGACACAGAAAGAAAACTACCAGACCCCCTACAGAAGGTAGCTGAAGAGAGTTACAAAAAAGGACTACAAATAAACTGCAAGAAAACCGAATGCATGGTCATCAATTACAGGTGAGGAACTCTAAAATCAAGCAGGTACAGAAATTTAAATACCTAGGAAATTTTCTAACAGAAGACGGAAAGTGCGAATGAGTAAAGGACAATTTCACTAGAAACAAAAAAAAAGTACTGGATTGCTATGTGATGTCGGTTCTTCAATATGGTAGTGAATGCTGGACAATATCAACAAAGATGAAGGAAAAACTTGAAGCAACTGAATTGTGGTTTTACAGAAGTGTACTAGATATAAAGTTGGGGATCAGTTCCATATTACAATCAATATATAAACTGACCCGTCACTTTATGGTCACAGCAGTTTCTATACATTTATATTCCTGAGATCCAAAAGCACAAGGATGCATTCCAGGAGCTGAGAAGTGTACTAAGAAACAGGGCAATTTCGCTAGAAACAACGAATAGAGTACTGGATTGTTATGTGATGTCGGTTCTTCAATATGGCAGTGAATGCTGGACAATATCAACAAAGATGAAGGAAAAACTTGAAGCAGTTGAAATGTGGTTCTACAGAAGGATGCTGCGTTTATCATGAACCAAGCATGTGAGCAATGACGAGGTTTTGGCAAAGAAGAAACGATTAAAGTTCCTGGGACATGCAATGAGGAAGGAGGGCTTGGAGAACCTGTTACTAACAGGCCAGATAGAGAAAAAAAGAGACAGGGAAATGCAGCGGATAACATATTTGAAGGACCTGATCAGGTGGATGGCGGAACGAGAGTTACATGGTGCAACAGGAAAAGGCGTGCTAAGAGCCACCAGGGACATGGAGATGCGGAAAGCCATGATCGCCTACGTCCTGAAAGTATATAAAAGAAGAAGATATGGGGCTTGAAACTATGGTCATTTTCATTAATGAATGGTTGATTAAAATAATATTCATTGTTTTGTGGATTCCTGGTGAGGAACCGCACAAAATAATGAACAACAAAACAGATATTTGATATAGAAAAATAGGTTATATTAAATGTAAAAAATAGGTTATATCAAACGTAACTGGAACGCAGGTTAGTAATCCAGGAATACTATTAGTAAAGAATATATATATATATATATATATATATATATATATATATATATATATATATATACAAGTCTTTGAAGTGAAGTCGTGCTGAAATGAATATGTCCGTGTAATACTAATCTGGCTGAGTGGAGCTCAGAACTACTATGACTACTGACGAGGTATTCTCTGTGTAACTTCAGTATCTCTCGGTAACTTACGGATCAAACACTGTTCTCTAATGTTATGACGTATCTTATTATGGCAGGAGTATATGTATACTCAAGTCGAGTCCATTATCATAGAAAAAGGGGAGATCCTACAACAGTTGTATATATTTTTCTTCCATTAGAAATCAATTCAGTTAATATTTATCGGGATTATGTAGTATAAGCTATGATTATGACTGACATAAAGCGTCGGCATTTAAAAAGAATTCAGCCTAAATAAATCCCTCTTTGTTTTTTGCATTTTCATCATAAAAGGGAACCCACAAAGGAATAGAGAATTGTGTTTATTTGTTGCCTTAATATGGGCCCCTGGCAAAAACTGATGTTTAGTAAACACGGCTCGAGGAACAATTCACAAGTCTAGATGGACTGATCCTCACTCAGCGATTGTGTAATGTAGAGAGGTGCCAAACAAAGTCATGGTTAATAGATAATCGGTCTATAGTGGGTTAGCCATTCTTTTCCAGTTTATAGTGGGAGTCTGTTCTAGTGAAGGGTAGTTGTATATTGTTGCAGATTAACGGAATTTGGCCTTGCTGTACATAGCCCACTATAAGTCATAAAATGATTATAAATAAAGAAAAGCAAATTGAGTTGAAAAATAACATTTTATATATACACATATCAATTAAGGTTTTTACAATTAAAGTAATGAAGTATAGGTCCAACAGACGTTAAAATGTTCATGGCAATAAAATGCTGAAAAGAGAATTAATACTTAGGAATGTGGGAGCGTTGTAAGTAAGGAATGTCTTTGATGTATTCGCTCCTTAGTTCAGTAAATAAATCAATCAGATCAAGTGCTATACGTGATATACGCTTTTGAAGATCAGCTCTCGAAAGAGACATGACTGACTGGGCAGAAGATTATCCCGCAGTAGGTTGCCAGCCAAGGCTATAAAACCCAATCTGTCCTGCTATTTAACCCATAACTGGAGGGAAGAGACGGATTAATACCTTTCTCAAGAGTATTTGCGTGTAAGTGAATGCAAGGAATTCAGCTGGAATTCGAACTCGGTAGTAATTTGTAGGGGATCAGTTTATTACTTCATAACAATAGAAAATCGATCCCCCACTTTATGACCAGTATAAACCTTAAACATGATTCCAACTATTATATTCAGCCAGTTAGATAAGTGCCATACGTGATACATGTTTTGAGTGATCAGCTCTCGAAAGAGACCTGACTGACTGGGCAGAAGATTTTCTCGTAGTAGGTTGCCATTGCTTTCTGCGGTAGACTTGTTGTCAACCAAGGCCTTAGAACCCAATCTGTCCTGTTATTTGATTCATAGCTAGATGGAATAAAAAGAGTTTTAATTATGTTTCCAACTATAACATTCAATCAGTTAGTTAAGTGTCATACGTGAAACACGCTTTGACTGACTGGGCAGAAGATTATCCCGCAGTAAGTTGCCATTGCTTTCTGAGTAGACTGGTTGCCAGGCAAGGCTATAGAACCTAATCTGCCCTATTAAATAATAACTGGAGAAATAAGACGGATTAATACCAAGGAATTCAACTTGAATTCGAACTCGGTACCTTGATTTTTCGTTCCGGGTCGATATCTACTGCACCACAACGCACATCTTGGCACAAATCAATTTGTGTAAATAAATATATTGTTAAAAAGCTCTTTCCTAGCAATCACATCACATCAAAACACCAGTTCTCGTCTAATCACTGAAGTTAAACAACGTTGAGCCTTGTCAGTACTCAGATGGGTGACTGCTAACCAGCCGCTGTGAGATACGCGACAGGCCAACAAGCCAACATGGATAAATTGCCGTACTTATAAAACACCAGACCTCAATATGTGGATATGTTTCTTGGCTGACAGGTAGCAAAACCTAATTGGATGTTTTGGTGTATATTACAGTAATAAGCACACACACACACACACACACACACACACACACACACACACACACACACACACACACACACACAGACAGAAATTGAATCATTATAATGTATATGGAACATTATCATTATCGTGTTAGAAAGATTTACCAACTTGGAAGACACCGCGTCGAGGTGTTCAAGTTGTCTGTGACGATAAAGAGAAATCAAAACCCAAATTCCTTCTTTTAGAATAAGTAATACCGAAAAGGATGTGCGCTGTGGTGCAGTGAATATCGGCTCAGAACGAGAAATCGGGGAGTCAAGTTCGAATTCCATTTGAATTCATTGCAATCACTTACGCGCAAATACCCTTGGGAAAGTATTAATCCGTTTCTTCCTTCCAGCTATGGGTTAAATAACAGGACAGATTGGGTTCTATAGTCTTGGTCGGCAACCAGTCTACCGCAGAAAGCAATGGCAACCTACTGCGGGATAATCTTCTGCCCAGTCAGTCATGTCTCTTTCGAGACATGATGGCTCAAAGCGTGTATTACGTATGGCACTTAACTGACTGAATACCGAAAAAATATGTCGATATGCAATTTGGATTAAATTATACTGAATGTCATACAGCCTAATAAACCTATTAACTGCGTCGCTTCAAAATAAAATTATTTTTTAATTGCCTGCAGGAAACGTGATTGATTTATTCCGCTTTCACTTGAAATGGTCGTTCTTATTTTGTGTCTTGTTAACCATTGGAATTATTCACCATTCCTCTTTCACAATAGTATGACTAGCGGCAAGATTTCCTCGTCAGTCGCATCGATAGTTTTGCCGTATGTTAAATGTCAATAGGTTTGTGGCTCCCTTATTTTTCTTCAAGACTGAAATTAAAAAAAAAGTTCGTATTTGAAACTCAACGTTCTGATTTTTTGAGATTTGTAGATATGCAGACACAACACCAATTTTCCGGTTTCTTATTTTGACTTATCGGATTAACGGTTTTCATGAATCAAGTTAGGTAAAATAAATTTGAATTCAAATTATCAATTTCAAAAACTGTTGAACATTAGGTGGCATTAGGAGCGTATAGGTTTTTCAAATTGTGAAATTTGGCATATTTTTGCTTGTTGACGATAACAATAAAAAGGGATTATATTTTTATATTAAGCTTTTTCGTTATATTTATCATCATTTTTTCGACAATTTGAGCCGCTGTGATCGATACTCCCCTTTGATTTAATTGTGGCTCATGGTGACATTGATGGCGAAATAGTGCAATGACTTGCCGGTCCCTTTTCCAACGGAGATGTTGAGGTAAACCCTTCTTTCATCTCAGAAGTTCATGAGGCAAGACCTAACAATTAAAAAAATATATATTTTCAGTATATTAAACTTTTTTTTGCCTTTATTTACCTTTGTTTTATTTATTTTTGTGTTGCTGTGAGTGTTATTCCCCTCTGTAGTGACATGGTGACACGTCGAAATAGCGCAATGGCTTGTAGTTTCCTTTTCCAACGGGGAAGCTGAGGTTAGCCCGTCCCTCTTCTTATGAGTTCAAGCGGCAAGACATATAAAGCTACTAGCAGGTAGTTTTTATTCAGACTTTTTCGTTCCCCTAGACTGATTACCAGCCAAAGCTATAAGTCCTAGTTACCTTTTTCTAGGCTTTGCCTAAAGAGGCATGAGCTACAAAACGTGGTTTCAATTCCTTCTCATAGAAGGACTGGTTACCATCCAGCAATGGATTCATAGCTTTCTCAAGAGTTTTAACACTTTTTCTTCTATGTGCCTTGTCCCTTCAGGACGTAGGCGATTATGGCTTTCTACGTCTCCCTATTCCTGGTGGCTCTTATCACGCCTTCTCCTGTTACAACATTCAACCTGCGTTCCATTATCCACCTGATTAGGTCCTTCAAATATGTTATCCACTGCTTTCCTCTGCATGTTTTCCCCTCTATCTGGCCTGTTAGTATCAGGTTCTCTGAACCGTCTTTCCTCACTGCATGTCCCAGGAACTTCAGTCGTTTCTTCCTGATGCTCAGTATTAATGTTCTTTTTGTTTCCATAATTTCTAGGATCTCAAAAATTACGTAATTGATTAATGTTCAAAACACTATGTGCCCTCGTCCCCGAGCAGCCATTGGTACCCACGTTTCTCTAAGTGGGTCCTTACTCTGGTCGTCTCAACCAGTCGAGCTTGTCTTGGTGTCTGGGCCGTCTGCTCAGTTATGATGTTTCCGACGCAAAGAAAAATTTGCTGCTTGATTCTTCGTTAGCAACTTGATTTGGTAACGCTTTAAAGTCTCATTTAGCTTCAAATATATATATAAATATACTTGTACTCTGATAGGACGATGTTAATGGGGGTTAAATTAGGTTACTGCTTTTTAATATTAAGAGTAAACATACTAAGGCAACATGTAGATAAAAAATTAAAATTAAACTTTCAATTGAATTTTAAAATTAAAAAATATGAAATAATAATCATATTCAGGTAAATGAAATGAAATCAAAAGAGCGTCATTCATAATTATTAATAGAAAAAGAAAGGAAGAAAGAAACAAATAATCAAAAGGAAAAGTAAAAGAATGAGGACGAAAGAGAGAGAGAGAGAGAGAGAGAGAGAGAAAGAGAAAGAAAGAGTTAAACAGATACAGGAATCTGTATGAGTCGAGGTCTAAGAAATTAGTAAGTATTTTTCTATGGGAGCATCTGGTTAGAATATCACATTTTTTGTTAAGTACATTAGGATTATTTATATGGTTGAAGATGACAAGTTTTTCTAAAAGGCTTAATTTACATATGTCTCCTTTTCCATTGTAAGATTGGGATTTGGCGACGATATTCCAGGTAATAGTTTTTTTAGTTTCCAATTATATATGTATAAAGCGGTGGTTTCTGTAGTTATTGTTGTCTAAAAACAACATGTGATTATTAAATCTAAGCTTCCACATGTTAGCGATAGATATAAAGTAAATTTTATAAACAATACTTTCGGACAGTTATTTTTTGAAGGGTCATTATTGGTAGTAGTAGGTTAACTGATATTGTTCAGGTGGGCCAAGTATTTATTTGATATCATATTATGTTGTAAAATAAATTTATCTATGTTCTTAACGCAACTATAACTGACTTTAACATCGTTTTTTGTTGAAAAACCTTTTTAGTGTAGGTGAATAATAGAAATTTGTGTAAATTAAGTTTAGGAAGAATTTACAAATGTTTTTTCGGACATTAAGGCTGAAGGGTGGGTTAAACCAAATAATGTTACGTTTAAGTAATTTCGGCTTATTTCTGCTTACCTTGTATTTAACGGAGTTTTCTAAACTATTGTTGAGTTTAATTTTTTCTAAATCATTAATGTATTTCATTTTAGAATTGCCAAAAATTTTGTTATGGCTATAGGTGGTACTTTAACGAAATTGGATGGATTTATGTAGGTTGTTGATGATTTAATGGGGGTGATTAGAGTCCCTATTAATTTATTGGTAGAATTAGCAAAATTATCCTAGAAAGACTATCCGCATATACTAAGAATGCCTTAGGCGTCAACCAGTGGAAGGACACAACAGAGGCAATTGAGTACAAATTAAGTAAGTCTTTTCAGTGTTGGTCATATTTAACGAAAGATGATTAAAAGAAAGGTTGCTATCAATATATATATATATATATATATATATATATATATATATATATATACGAGTGAATACAGAACGAAGAAAGAATTCTTACAACGTCCAAAACATTTAAAACAGTGCTCGATATATAACATATAGAGTTGTGAATATTTATTATAAATTATATTTTAGAACAATTTAGCCATTACTTTACACACCGCCAGATGAGACATTGAAGTTTCAATGTCGAAACAAACGTACCTTTGTAGTGAATATATATAGAATAATTATGTACATGTTCTAAAATATAATTTATAATATATATATATATATATATATATATATATATAACATAAAACAAATATTTCCATTTTTAAAGCCGTTGAATAGCCATTTCTACGAGGAAATCCTCGCTTCTTCAGCAACGGCAAAACAAAGATTTCATTTACTCGAATTCAGATGTGTCAAAAGATTTCATAACGGTAGAAGTTAAAATAAAACAGGAAAATAAAATGGGGGAGAATAAGAGTTTTGAATTTAAGGAGGTAAGAAGAGGAGAGCAGACAGATATCTATATCTCATATTAGAAGACGTACCCCTCCCACATGCAAGAGTCAAGAGTTTAAAAATTAAAATTTAGCCATGTCAGAGGGATAGAAGTAGTAGGGGGAACGAAGGGAAAAAAGAAAAAAAGAAAGGGGCGGTTGACTGGGAAGTAAACTA